>CM032644.1:6196203-6341442 GCA_019097785.1 Fraxinus excelsior
TACCTTTTTCTTGTGAATATGACCTGTTATTTGTGATAAAAGTATGTTGAGTACATACATTGTTAATGGGAAACTGGATGGAATGGGCAAAAACTTTGATCCAATCAAAGCTCGATCTAACTTGGCCTGTCATCTATTCAAACACGGATGCGTGAAGATGATTGAAGCATATTATACTGATTTTGACCTGAGGCGGGACAGGAAGTTAGATAATGATAGGCTATTTGGTGTGAGGTATTTTTGTATGCAGATTGAGATTACATTATGAAAATTGTCTTACTAGTCAGCTCTTTTATGTCCAATGTTTTGTTGAGGTCAATCCGTACTTTTATGTCCAGTGTTTTGTTACATCATTTTTTTTTGGAAAACGGTGCAATGTAAATGTAATCATGTTGTTGAGTGGTACTATCTCTTTTGTCGATTCTGGTGTTTTAAATGACAGTTCAGATTGTGAAAATCTTGAATCTCGTTTCTTAATATATATAGGAGAATGAATTTTGCAGGTTTGACATGTTATTTGTGCGAGTAGAATTTTTATAGCAGTTTTCGAATAATGTTTAATGCTCGTTTGTCCAATACCCTTATCTCCAATCTTTGGCTTTGCAATTACACTTTATAATTAATATTGCTATTATAGTGACATCATGTTGCCGAGTGACAATTTATTAGTCGAACCTGATGTTATTGACTGACAGTCCTGGAAGTGCAATGTTGCAACGAATTATATATTTGAGTGTTCAATGAGAATCAGTATAACAAGTTGTCGAGTTATTGGTTTGTCAGATTTAGTGTACACAAAAATGGTTATGTACTAGTGTCACAGGTTGAGAAATGCCACTTTTAGATGTTTGTGATCATGATACATTTTTTTTTTTTAACTTGTATCTGATTTTGGAATAGTCGTCAAATCCAAAACGCGAATTCGACTGAATTCAAATTCTTTCAGATGACATTTCAAAATATAATCTGTGCCAAAAAATTGACATTCTCCAGTATATGTTTTTTGAATTCGTGTTTGATTTTGGAATAGTCATTAAATGCAGAACGTGAATTTGGCTGAATTCAAATTCTTTGAATTACAAAATGTTTGTATGACCCACAACTACTATTCACTTATTCACCACTCATTTCTATTAATTTAAATTTCAATAACTTGTAAAGAATCCCAAACAAGAGTGGTATACCATTTAGTATCGCTTAACATCACCTGAACACATATTTTACATCACTAGTGTTATCACTTAATGCCACATGTGATATAAACCACTTATGTTAGATGACCTTGTTCTTTTTCGAAACATTTCAATTGTTATGCTCAATAAATAGGCCAATTCCTTTTTTTTTTTTTTTGACATATAATTTATACACACACATATAATACCATTTTGAGAGGGAGAAGATCGTTATCATTGGATTCTCGCACACACATACGCACATATTCTTTGATGGCTTCCTTCCAAAGCGAAGGATCTAAACTTTTACCAGCACTTGTTTACATTTAGGAAACTCTTTAAAAGCTCCGCCCTCGTGGGAATCAACTGATAAGGATCTTCTCCTTCTCAATTGTGGTAAAGAATTGAATTTAATATCAATTAAAGCCCATATAGGCTTGGTGTCAAGCACCGTAGCTTTACTTAAGCTACTTTATTCTATCGCAACAGTAGTTTGCCCAACTTTGGCCGCACATTGTAAATATTAGTTTAAGCTTGAGTTGTAATTTTCTTTCATTTTAATTGTTTATTTCAATTGTAAAATAGTTTTGATATTGGTAAACGTTTAGTATGATTCCTCGTCATTTAAACATCTATTCCTATCACTTAAGTTTTTGTTCTGAATGCTATTATACGGAGTATTAGTATTTCAAACATCAAGCTTTTTAGTGTTCGCCCCTTGCACTAGAATTGCAATTTCCTGCTTTCAACAATTGTAATTTCTAGCTTTCAAGCAATCAACGATCAATTTACTTTCAATGCATCTTACTTTTATGTTGCAAGCTTTCTACAAATTATAAACAAATTTCTTTTCTTCCCAGAACGATTGACAAAAGGTGGAATGTAGTCTAGCGGAGCAAACTATTGCCACACGGTGTCCCTTTCTGTGTCAGAAGAAAGGTACCCCGTGAAAGTTGGTATCAGAGCTGTGACTTAAGACCCTCGATAAGAAAGCTATGAATCCAATTTCGTTAAACACCACATAAGTGGTACGTGCTCAAAAGAGGAATACAAAATAGCGCGTGGATGCACTTGAGGTGGCAACTACTAGGTTGTGCTATGCCGTGGAGGGCCTCGAGGAAAAAGTCGAGGTGACAGAGACTGAAATTCGGGAATTACACATCTAACTGGATGAAAGTCGAAGGGCTTGCACAGCAATAAGTGAAGCTGTTGCTATCCTGCCTGATCTGCTGGATGAAATGGAAACGTTGAGAGCTCAATTACTAGTTCTTCAACGTGCGGTTGGCAATGTGCAAGCCACCGCATAAGAGCATGTTCATAGACTCAGAATCTCGAAATCGTGTACCTACTGAGGATCACGTAATGTAATATAAGTTGAGAACTTCTAGTTCGATATGGAACAATACGTTCTTGCGGCTTCGATCAAAGACTAAGAGGTTACAATAGCTACCATGTATCATGGTGGGGATGCAAAACTATGGTGGCGGACACAGTATGTTAATATTCTGGCCAACAGGGTCCGAATAGATTCTTGGGATCTCCTCAAGGAAGCAATCAGCTCCCAATTTTTTTTCCAGAAAATGTGGAACATGAGGCACATTGGGCACTACAAGAACTGAAACACACAAGCACCATTAGGGAGGACATGAAAGCCTTTTCAAGACATATATTGAATATTTGAGATATGTCGAAAAATGATAAGCTATTCACCTTTATGGAAGGGTTGAAACTGTGGACACGCACAGAGCTTCAGAAACAGGAGGTTATTGATTTGAGCGCGGCCATGCGAGCCGTCTAATGTCTAAGTGACTATTAATCGGAATCGAGAAAAGATCAACCTTCGGGAAATAATCAATCTGCTGGAGGTGGAAACAGACTTTACAGACCCAGCTCGAACTCAAATAGGGGAGAGTGTTACTCTCAGAATAAGGGATGAGCCTATCAAGGTACCCGTCAGAATAAATTGCAGGAAAACTATCAAAAAAGTCGTCAAGAAAACTATAACAGCAGTACCAGTAATAACTGGAATAAAGGAAAAGCAACGGAGGGCAGGTTTGATGCCACTCCTAAATTGATGTACTTTTTATGTGAATGACCCCATCGGGTGGCGGAGTGTCATCAGAAATGGATGGTTAATGCATATTGTCAACTAGCAAGTGGTGGAACAAGTTCAAAGCAAGATGTCCCACAAGCTAGCTGTCATGGTGAGACTGATTCCGAAGAGGATGAGGATATAGTTGGTGCATTCTCACATCGGTGCAACACACTATCGCACTAGGTTACTAAGAGGGACGATGTTCCCTCGAAAGAGCCAAAGATGGAAGAATCGAAGGCTCGCATTTATATGGCGAAAGGCCTAATGTATATTGATGTAAAGATCAATGGAAAGCCAATCAGGGCAATGGTGGATACTGGCACTACCCACAACTACCTCGCAAGTACCGAAGTAGAGCCACTCAGATTTGTTCTTGAGAAAGGTAGTAGAAAAGTCAAGGCAATCAACTTTGCTACTCAACCAATAGCGGGAGTAGCGAAATCTGTGTTGCTCAAAGCGGGTTCTTTCGAAGGAAGGACAAATTTGTCGACAGTTTAGATGGATGATTTCAAACTCATTCTGGGATTGAAATTTCTTCGGAATACTAAGACAGTAGTGGTGCCGTATTCTAACTCGTTACTGATGATGGGTAATAAACTGTGCGTAATCACCACACAAGTTGGGAAGATGGGCGAGAAGAGTATCTCGATTCTCGGCTATGCAATTTAGTAAGGGTTTCAAAAGGAATGAACCATCATTTTTGTGCACTTTTCTATTAGAGGAGATCAAATAGACAACTGACCCTATTCCAAAGTCTGTAAGAAGGCTTATTATGGAATTTGAGGACATCATGCCGATGAGTTACCAAAGAAATTGCTACCAAGAAGGGCAATTCATCATGAGATTGAACTTATTCCGAGCGCCAAACCTCCTGCCAAGGCACCATATTGTATGTCTCAGCCGGACCTTGAAGAGCTTCTGAAGCAGTTGGCATAAATGTTGGAAAGTTTGATTATCGTGTGCAAAATCACCATATGGAGCTCTCGTGTTATTTCAGAAAAAGGCCAATAGTTCTCTTAGAATGTGTTGCGATTATCGAATTTTAAATAAGATCACTTTAAAGAATAGTTATCCTATTCCGCTAGTCGTCGATTGCTTTCATCGACTGAGCCGGGCTAGATACTATACAAAGATTGATCTTATATCTAGATATTGGCAAGTTTGAATCAAGGAGGGAGATGAAGCAAAGACTAAGATGTTAACTAGATGCCTTCGAATTTAAGGTGATGCCTTTTAGCCTGACGAACACTCTAGTGACAATTTGCATGATGATGAATCAGGTATTTCGTAGGTTTCTAGACAATTTTATGGTGGTGTACTTGGACGACATAGTAATCTACATTGAGACATTGGAGGAACATGTTCAACATGTGAGACAGGTTTTCAATCAGCTACGAGAAAATGAACTCTATGCCAAACCTTCCAAATTCTCATTCGCTCAGACGTCTATCAGCTTCTTGGGTCACATCATCGAGCAAGGTAAAATTTGTATGGATTCGAAGAAGTTTACAGCCATCAAAGATTGGAAACCACCAAAGAACTTTCACGATGTGTGTTCGTTTCTTGGGTTGTGCAATTACTACCGAAGATTTGTAAAATGGTACTCAGAAATTGTATTGCCACTTACGGAATTGACAAAGAAGGATAAGGATAGGGACTGGTAATCCCAATACCAAACTGCTTTCGAAAGGTTGAAGAAATCTATGTGGACGAACCCAATGTTAACCTTACCAGATATGACTAAACCATTCAAGGTGAATACCAATGCTTCAGACTTTGCACTTGGTGGAGTCCTTATGCAAGAACGACATCCAGTAGCATATGAGAGCCAAAAGCTGAATTAGTCAGAATGTCGTTACTCGACATACGAAAATGAGTTGTTGGCGGTAGTCCATTGCCTTAGGGGATGGCGTCACTATTTGGTTGGGTCTCCATTTATCGTGAAGACAGATAACACTATGGTTAGTCACTTCATGTCCTAATCTAAACTATCAAGCAAACATGCTCGTTGGCAGGAACTTCTTTCAGAGTTCAATTTTATGCTAGACTATTGTCCTGGATCTAGCAATCATGTTACCGATGCTCTCAGTCGCTTCGTCGAGTTGACTTGGCTACCATTTGTCCTATGCCCGCTCTTTCAGGGAGCACAGTTACCACAAACACAAGGGACCAAATTCAGGCACTTTTGGATAAGGACTCGACTACACAATATTTGGTCGACCTCATCAAGTAGGGTAAAACTCGTTAGTTCTGGCTCGATGAAGGCCTAGTAAAGACTAAGGGAGACTGCCTTTATATTCCTAAGGGCGGAGATTTGAGGAAATCACTAATCACGAAATGCCACAACACGATTTGGGTTGGGCATCCCAGAGATGAACGCCCTTCTGCACTACTACAACGTGCATACTACTAGCCTTAAATGCGGGACAACGTTGCAACTTATTTGAAAACTTACCTTTTTTGTCAGCAAGATAGGACAGATCATCAGAACAAGGCTGGCTTGATGAAGTCCATTTTCGTCCCATTCAAGAGTGTTTCGACCGACTACATTGTTAGATTGCCAAAGGTTGGAGATTGTAGCATCATCATCGTCATGGTAGACTGTCTATCCAAGTATGCAACTTTCATCGCAGCACTCAAGTATGTATAAACTGAAGAGACAACTTAACTCTTCTTCAAACATATTGTCAAATATTGGAGACTGCCCAAGGACATCGTCAGTGATCGGGATCCCGGATTTACATGCATATTTTAGATCGAGTTGTTCAAACTTCTCGGTTCAACTTTGAGCATGAGCTCTAGTTTTCACCCACAATCTGATAGACAGACGAACACTTCAATTCTATGATGGAAGAATATCTTCAGCACTTTATCTCTATTTCGCAGAAAAATTGGGTGAAACTTTTGGATGCGGCTCAGATATGTTTCAATGCCTAAAAGAGTTCTTCCACTAATAAGAGTCCTTTTGAGATTGCTACTGGCCAGCAACCATTACTCCATCATATTGTGGATATCGATCAAAGTACCAAGTCGTCTCAAGCAAAAACCTTCTCTCAATAGTGGAAATAAAACATTGAAATTGCTAGGAGTTATCTTGAGAAAGCTAAAAAATGGTACAAAAAGTCTGCAGATCTAAAGCGCCGTTTTCTTGAATTTAATGTTGGAGATCTGGTAATGGTGAAACTCTCTGATAGAAACTGTTATAAACCTACAAGAGGAAAAGACTCAAGATTAGTGCCAAAATATATTAGATAATTACCCATCGTGAAGAGGATTGTATATAGAGTTGCACTCCCTTCATGGTGCAAAACCCACAAGGTCCTTCATGTTGGCGTACTGAAGTCATACTTTGCCGACAAAGAGGATGCATCCAGAAATGAACCAAAGCGATCCGTGTTTGAACTGAAAAGAGCTGGAAAGAAGGTTGCTGAAGAGATTCTAGAAAATATTATCAAGAGTACTTGGTCAAATGGAGAGGATGCATCAGCGAGGAGAATACTTGGGAAAGCGAAAAGACTTTGAAGCCTTCAAACCATTAATTGAAGCATATCATTCATTGAGGCCTCCGAGGACGTCGCCAAAAAAAATGTGGGAGAATGTCAAGGACCGCATCTTTACTTAAGCCCCTTAACCCTGTCGCATCGCAGTTTGTCCAACTTCGATCGCACATTATAAATATTAGTTCAAGTTTGAGTTGTAATTTCCTTTCATTGTAATTTTTTTATTTCAATTGTAAAATAGCTCTGATATTGATAAATGTTTAGTATGATTCCTCATTATTTAAACGTCTACTCCTATCACTTAGGTTTTTGTTCCAAATGCTATTATATGGGGTATTAGTCTTTCAAACATCTTTCAAGCTTTCTAGTGTTCCCCCTTGCGCTAGCCATTGTAATTTCCTACTTTCAGCAATTGTAATTTCTAGCTTTCAAACAATCAATGATTAATTTACTTTCAATGCATCTTATTTTTATGTTGTAAGCTCTCTATAAATTGTAAACAAATATATTTTTTTCGTTCTAAAATGATCGAGAGAAGGGAAATGTAGTCTAGCGGAGTAGACTACTGTCGTACAGTGTCCCTTTCTGTGTCAAGAAGAAAGGCACCCCGAGAAACTTGGGAATGTAGGACTTCATCGTAGAAAACGGACATTATCATATGCATGAAAATGGTAAGAAATAGCATACAATCCAGTGCTAAGCTCCAATGATAATTGCAAAAGAGCGTCTAGGACATATTTGATACACTGAACTAGAGAACAAATGAATCATATCTAGTCGTATGTATGAAACCCTTATTTGAACCCCATTTTCTAAAAACTCAACTCACTTTCAACCATACATTTTTTCAATAAATAATTTTATACGTAAATCCAAAACTTTTCCCTACATTTTAACTATACATTTTCATAAAAATCACTATTCTAAAATCTATTTCCTAAAAGTTGGGGCTCAAAAGTATGCTCAAATTACTATTTCCTGAATATGCTAAAAAGTAATCATGCTAAGCAAACCACAAGATACTAAAAAGAATGTAGTAATTGTATATACATACTTTTGTTAACACACAGCGAATTTAATATTTAAGTGTGTATAATTATTTATTATCCAATTTCAAGAAAATAGATTCTTTCCCTCTCAAACTGCAAAACCGAAAAATTACCCTCCATTTCTCTTCCTTGATCTTTTCAGTCCTTTTCCAATGGTTATGATTGTTATATTATGTATCAAGGAGCAAACTCAGTCCAATTGTCGATGTGTTTAGTATTCACGTGAAGTCTTCTTCAAGTTCTTGCAGGGACTTTTTAGTTGATGCTATATCTTTTTTTTTACTTGGGACACTTTTGGCATTGCATCCATTTTCTTCAGAGATGCCACAAGTGCCACAACTCTAGGGGCCAACTCAGGAAAGTTAATGCAAGGTTGGGGGGACAACATGGAATGAAAAAACTAGGGATTGGAGGCTTGGAAGGGGTGGTTCTCGTTATGTTCCATCTATCACTTTATTGTGAAATACCAGATTGACCCATTATGCCATAAGTAACTCAAGAGTTTAATAACCTATCCCACACCACCTCCCAACACCACCCACAAAGAAAGGGAGAAAATGCTAGGTATACCCCTCTGCTTTAACCATTGTATGCGTATAATTTGCATTGAAGTGTGCAGCTTTAAAAGTTGAACGGGGAGAGATTAATATAAAAACAATGAATTCAATGGTCCAACATATATGAAAGGATTGGTTTCTATAATTAGGTAAACAGTAAGAGTTTAAGACAACTTTCAAAAACTTGAAATTTGACCGAGCTTGATGTCTTCCGAAGTTTAGTGTACTCAAAAACTTAGTAAGTCAAAATACGGACTCTTGGTAAGAAATAAATTTGCACAATGCGTTTATTTCGTTAATCAATTAGGGACAAAAATTGCCATAATTCATTGAGTAAATCAAATTGTTATCTAACCAACTATCGAATTGAAATGTTGAAGTTATATGACAACATATGAAGAGGACATACAAACCCTCATAGTAGAATTGTTGATGAAGTAGGATGCCAAACAATCTACTCCAAAATGAAAAAGGAGAGAAAAACGCAAAAAAAATCCGGAACATACGCCGGGGCTGCTGTTGTAAAACAGCAACCTAGCGCCCAGGCGCCACGACCTTGGCTAAAAAATTTCAATAGTGTTTTTCTCCATTTTGAACTCTTATTTAAGTCTAATACCAATTTTCCACTCCCAATGGACTTCAAAAATAAAATTTCAACTTAACATATGATTCCAATAACATTCCAAACTGAATTTTTCTTGGCGTGCACTTCACTTAGAATTCTTCAACAAGGAATTTGCATCACACCCAAATTCTAACAATTTCCACCTTAACACGAATTTCACTTCAACGAACAAAGCTTCAAAATCTTCTCCACTTGGAAAAGAAAATCCATCTGCAAAAAATGAACAGACTCTTCAACAATAACTAAAACTGATTTCTCCAACTAAACACAAAATAATCCACATTTTCCAATAAATCCAAGCATTACTCTACAGAATTACCTCAAATTCCCAAAAAAATATAATGATTTTAAAATCCACCACTACTCTACAGAATTACCTCATATTCCCAAAAAACCATAATGATTTTAAAATCCACCAAACTATGCTGTAACACACCCCAAAGTAGAATCAAACCGAATGTTTTTAAAGAGGACCCCTTGTTAGATTGTATACCTTGTATTACGCTGAAAGCATGTTAAAAAAAATCAACATCCACATACCTTTTACCACTGGGTCCATGCCTAGCCATTGAATACAATGGCACCACATGTGATGGTGGTAAATCGGCATTATCCATATTTTTTGAACTCAATTGAGTAGTATTCTTCAAACTCGACCCTTTATGACCTCCTAAAAGGCATTGTACCAAACTGAATGTGCACCACGGTACTAAACATGTGCTGATTGACTCTTTTAGATTCTGTACAACCCCACAAGATGTATAACCAAGATTTTTTATGTCCCTCCAATACAACATGGGCCTCCTTACAAACCTTCAAAACTCTACTTCCATCAAAGAACTCATAAATCTTTGAATTAAGAATAGACAATGAGATGATATTCTTAATCAAACTCGAAACATGTCGAACCTGACAAAATGTTCTAATTGTCCCATCTAATAGCTTCAATCTAACCGTACCAATTTCAGCAACCCGATAAGGTGTGTTGTCTCCCATAACCACGACACATTTGGAAACATCTTTATATGTAGTAAACAAGTCCTTATTAGGACACATATGAAATATACATGTTGAATCCAGAATCCAATCCTCTTCTTGTTTAGACTCGATGTCAGAAATAGTCAAAAGATCTCTCTCACTTACAATGTTCTCTACGAGATTTACTTCACATGAAGTCTCTGATTGTTTCCTATATCGACTTGCAACCAACCTTTCTTTATTCTGTAATTTATAGCAATCATTTTTCGTGTATCCCTTCTTATTGCAGTAGTTACAAATCTTATTACTGAACTTGAACTTCGATCTGCCCCCTTTAGAACCATTATGAGCAACCTGACCTTCTCCATATTTGGCCTCGGAAACCAGATGTTTCATCTTCTCTTTTGAATACAAAGCATCATATATCTTCTCTATGATGAGAGTATCACGATTATACAAGATTGTGTCTCTAAATGAAGAAAACGAAACAGGTAACGAATACAATAGGATCAAGGCCAAATATTCTTCATCATACTTTACTTCCAAAGTTTCTTAATCAGTGACGATCTCTTTAAATACAACCAGATGATTTTCTAATGATCCTCATTTTGCAATTTGATGCGAATATAAACGCTGCTTGAGATGCAACTTGCCCGTCAGACTTTTAGTCATGTACAATTGCCTCAACTTCAACCATAAAGCAACCGTTGAACCTTCTTTCAAAACGTCCTAAAGAATGGTATTCGATAGAAGAAGATGAATGTGAGAAACTGCCTTCTTATCCTTCCGTAATTTCTCCTCCGCGGTCAAAGTTGTGGGCTTCTTGTTAATTCCTATCAATGCATCATCCAAATCCGATTGTGTGAGTACTGCACACATCTTAACCCGCCATAGTGAAAATCTAATACTCCGATCCAAAAATAAAATGTCATACTTCATGGAAGTCATCACGAACAAATTAAACTCCGCGCTCTTGCAGAACTACTATACCACTTATTATGAAACCAACCACCAGATTGAGCTATCGAAGTTATATGGAAAATATGAATAATATGATTGCAAGCAAAAGAATAAAAGAAGACAAGAAAATATGGTAGATAAATTAGGAGATTTTATTGCACTACAAATAATGAAGATGAATAAATATTACAATGATCCTAAAAGCTAGTAATCTATTTTTTCACTTCACAAGATTGTATAGAAGAACATAATATTTATAGGCAACATGAAGGGGACGTCTAAACCCTCATAGTGGAATTGTTGATAAAGTATGATGCCAAAAAACCAAATCCAAAATGAAAATGGAGAAAAAAGTGAAAAAATCGAAACATATAGGTGGCGCCTAGGCTCTACACCCCAGGCACCTAAGCGCTAGGACGGGCGCCTGGGTACTGACGCTAGCCTTGCTATTGTAAAACAACAACTTGGCGCCTAGGCGACACAACCTTGGTGCCTAAGCACTAGGTCTTGACCAAAAATTCCCAATAGTGTTTTCTCAATTCCGAACTCTTCTTCAAGTCCAATACCAATCTCCAACTCCCAATGAGCTTCCACAATAGAACTTCAATTTGACACAAGACTCCAATAACATTCCAAACTGAATTCTTCTTGACGTGCATTTCAATTAAAATTCTTCAATTACTTTAACAAGAAATCAGTTGCCGCCAATAATAATCAATGTGCATTTATCATTCACCATTGGGGTTCAATGCTAAAATAGCCTAATGGTCCTATCTTTAGAGTCCAAGATGCTGAGGGGTCTAAAGTGCTCCAAGTCCCTTTCCTCAGTTAAAACTTTCATTTTTATGAGTGTGCTTACACTAACATTTCACGATCAAGATGTTTCTATTTTTTCTCCATGAATTGTGTTACCCTCGAGCCAAGAGAAATTACTATAGTAGTTTTTTACCAGATGTCAAATCGACGAACTCAAAATCACATACCCACTGATCATTGGTGGGCCCAATATACTGATTAGAAGTAATTACTTGAGGATCACTTATAATTTCATGATGCAACCGCACAGGAAAAAGGGCTATGAAAATCAAATTTGTGTGTACCATATACAACTAATGTTGCTCATTTTCTCTCTGAGATGCTTTTTCTTTTATGCTCTTCTGGCTGCATTGACTGCATCTCGTTCAACTGAACACATAAAAATATATAAATTAAGATATACGATGGTAAAGACAAATGGGAAAGCTGGCCACTTAAATGATGCCTCGACTTAAAAGTGAAATAAGGTAAAAGAAATGAAAAATGGGATATGGAAAGTGTTGCAATTGGTTTAGAGAATGAAAATAAAATCAAGTATGGGAAGTGACTTTTGTGTCAATTTCGACCAAATATTCGGACTTGATCTAATAGTCAAATTATAAATATAAATAGACTAACATGTTCTACTTATCATGTAGATCATTGTAGTATATTTAAAATCTCAAAACCAATTTTGGATGAAAAAGAAATTATGGTCCAATGTTGGATAGAAAAGATGATATATGGGCTAGAAAAATGGTTAACTCCATCGTTCGAGCACTGTCATTCGAGCGAAAGTCTAGCGACAGGCAAGCGAGAGAGGTTTTGATGAACATGTATCACTGTCGCTCGAACGAGAGGCTAACGATAGGAACTGCTGCAACCTTTGGAAAATGTTACTGAGATTGGGGCCCTCTGGACACTTCATTTAGAACTCTTCATCTTCTATATATAGGAGTCTTTGGATGTCCATTATGCATCCATATCATATGCATTGAGCATTACATC
Source organism: Fraxinus excelsior (assembly GCA_019097785.1). NCBI lineage: Eukaryota > Viridiplantae > Streptophyta > Magnoliopsida > Lamiales > Oleaceae > Fraxinus > Fraxinus excelsior. The sequence continues at coordinate 6,208,943 of CM032644.1, forward strand.
AAAAACTCTTGTAAAATACTCTCCAAAAGTCATTCTAAAATCATTTTCCTGTAGAGAGAAAATTTCGTTATAAGTTCGCTATTACTCGTGATTCAAAGTGCTTCTACCACAAGTTGTATCCATTGTATATTGAGAGACAAGTGTCATATACCGTCACACCATTGCGGGGCAATATTATCTGAAGGAGAAAGTGTTTTCACTTGTCTCGAATTTCGTTCCTCACTTATTTTCCTTTCTTATCTTCTTCATTTCTTTATAAAGTTTAATTATGCTCATGTGAATTAAACTTAACTAATCTCTTTGTCTTAAACAACCATTTACATATACTACTGGCCCAACAAATTTAAGACAATATCTGTTTGTTTGTGGTTGTTATATATTTTCTTCATTTTTGGAATAAGGATTTGTGTGCTATTCATTTCTTTCATTATTTTGTACGTTGAGCTTTTATTTATAACATAAATGAATTATGTTGAGACTAGTTCGAGTCAAACAACAAATGGTATAAACCATGTGGTTTCACTTGTAGCCATACCTATATCAAACTCTCACATACCACATGGGGAAAAATAGGAAAAGTTTGCATGTGTGGATTTTAAAAGATGGTAACAAAATATGTTATTTTATCTTACTACTTTAAATTTGGTAAAATTTCTAAAAGAAATGACTCCTGCTGTACAAGAAGGAGAACATAATCATGAGTCGATTGTTGCATTGGATGAATGGAAGCACTCAAATCTCCTTTGCAAAAATTACATCCTAAATGGATTGGACAATACACTTTATGGAGTGTATAGTTCAATGGACTCGACTAATGATCTATGTGATTCATTGAAAAAGAAGTACAAGATCGAGGATGTCGGAACAAATAAGTTAATTGTTGGCAAGTTTTAGGACTATAAAATGGTAGATCCCAAAATCGTGATAAGTCAAGTACAAAAACTTCAAGTTCTACTTCATAACATACATGCTGAAAAGATGGAATTGAATGAGTCCTTCTAAGTTGTAGCCATCATTGAGAAACTCCTTCCTATGTGGAGCAAATTCAAGAATTATCTCAAGCACAAATGCAAAGAGATGAATTTAGAGGAACCGATAGTCTGTTTGAGGATCGAGGAAGATAATAGAAACACCGAAAGGAAATCTATTGTTCAGTTTGGAGCAATTTGTTAAAACTTGTTCGAAAGTTGTCAACAAGAAACATAAGATCTCCACTGTTGTACCAAAAAGAGATAACTCCAAGAATGCTAAGAAGTTTAAAGATAATTGTTAAAATTGTGAAAAAGTTGGACATGGCTCTAATGAATGTCGAAATCCTAAGAAGAATGTACAAGTAAATGTGGTTGAAAGAGATATCCTTTCTGAAGGGATATAAGAGATGAATTTTTCATCGGTAACTTTTGAATGTGACAACGTTGGAAATTTAAGGGAATGGTGGGTTGATATTGGTGCTACCCATCACATTTGTCTAGAGAAGACTATGTTTTCTAACTATAATGAGTTAACTAGAGAAATATTTTTATGGGAAATTCTTCAAGTTCTAAAGTTGAAAGATAAGCGAAAGTTACTTTGAAAATGATATCCGATAAAGAGCTCATCCTCAACAATATCCTACATGTATCGGACGTTCGTAAGAATTTTGTATCCTAGTCTCTACTTAGCAAAAATGGCTTTCGTGTCAACTTTAACCAAATATTCGGACTTGATTCGATAGTCAAATTATGAATATAAATAGACTAACTTTTTCTACTCATCGAGTAGATCGTCTTGATATATTGGAATCTCAAAATCAATTCCGGATAAATAAGAAATTACGATATGAAGTTAGATAGAAACGAGAAAATACGGGTTGAAAAAATGGCTGACTCTATCACTCGCCTATTGTTTGAGCAAGCTCGAGTGATGAGACTGTCGCTCAACCAACAGGCGAACGAGAAAAGTTCTGATGAAAAGGTGTCCCTATCACTCGAGCGAGAGGCTAGAGACAGCAAATGCTTCGACCTTTAGCGAAGGTTGCTGAGTCTGGGCCATGTCACTTCACTCACAACCTTTCATCCTCTATATATAGGACCCATTGAACGTCCATTATGCATCCCATATCATTTTGCATTGATCATTATATCAAAACCCTTATAAAATACTCCAAAGTCATTCCAAAGCCATTTGCTTGAGATAAAATTATCGTTCCAAGTTTGTTGTTGCTTGTGGTTTGAAATACTTCTACCACAAGTTGTATCCATTGTATCTTGGAAGACAAGTGCCGTAATCTGTTAGCATCGTTGCAGAGTAATGTTGTCTTAAGGAGAAAGCGTTTTCACCTGCCTCGAATTTCGATCTTCACCTTATTTTCTTTTTTCCTTACCTTATTTCTTTCCATTTTCTAGAGTTTGATTACGTTCCTACGAGTTAAACTTAAATAACCATTTACATATACTAACTCGTCAACAACTTACTCACATGAACTCGTAAAATTATGATTATATCGGTATATAATAAAGCATGCAAGCATGGTTTTTTATCTCTTTAAGACGAGAAGTGCTTTGTTTCTACATTTTTGTTTCTTCTTTGAGTCAGCAACTATTCACACTTTTTTCAAAGTATTGAAAAAATATTCTTAAGGGTCTGTTTGATAGCTTGCATTTTTCATGGAAAAGGAAAACATTTTCATTTTCCACCCTTAAAAGGTTGTTTGATAGGTTAAATTTGCCGTGGAAAAACTTATCTCACCCACCTTTTTTTCCTTCTTTTTAGGGTGGGAAAATGAATTCTAGTTTCGTCCTCCATTTTTTTTGGCAATGGTAATAAATTTCATATCCAATTGTTAAAAAAAAATCATTTTAATGGACAATTTTTATGTAAAACGAAGCCAAATAAACACTAAACTTTGATGATAAAATGGTGAAAAAATATTTTTCGAGCATTTTTTTTTTTTACTTTTTGGCAATGATAACAAATTTCATAACCAACTGTAAAAAAAAAAAATCACTTTAATTAACAATTTTTATGTAAAATAAAGCCAAACGTGAGCAAAAAGATCCAAATTTTTATAATTTTCTGGGTGGAAAATTATAGCAATCAAATACACTTATTTAACAATTAACTGGAAAACAAGTTCTATGCAATATTTTCCCTGGAATTCATTTTATTTTCACCCATTTTTCACCCTACCAATCAAACGGACCCTAAATGTTTTTGAAAGCAATGGAATTTGATATTCGAAAAGGAAAACGGATGTGGCTGATATAATCCAACGTGGGAAATATTTTGGTACTGACGCGATTGCAGAGGTAAAACCTAATAATTCTCCCACATGTAACTTGGGTAAAACCACCTGCTTATATTTTATTTGCACTCTCCACTCTTCCAATTTTAGCTTTAGTCATGTTACCTTTATAATTCCCTTTCTTCCACTAGGATTTTCAATTCCATGAGTTCAATGAAGTTTTGAAGTATTACTCCCATGGTTATCATGGTGTGGTATTTACACACTGCTTATCACAAATAACTTCTATGCTATTACGTAATCAACTATCCTACGACACGTGTCTCGCACGTGCGTCTCTCTAGTGCTTCGCACAAGTCTTACTTTGTGAAGGACAAACATGGCAATACTTAATCTTTAAAAAAAATAATAAGTAAAGCAAATAGGGAAAAACCAAACAAAAAAAAAAACGAATTAAAGAAAAATCATTTTATTCTCCAGTATCAACCTCATATATGCAAAACCCCAAACGGTACGATGATAACTATATAGAGAAAATGTATAATGCTGGAAAGGGCAATGATTGACAGTTAATAGTGAGATTTGGGAGACTGTTTTTTAATTTCATTTAATTTTATTTTTAGTTATCAATTATGAATAATTGAATGTTATTATTTTAATAAAAAATATATACATCACGTTCCATTCAAACCCAACCTAACGTCTGATTAGGTGGAGTCCGTCTCATACCTCTTTTGCTGCAATAATGAAAAGTTGATGATTAATTATTTTACTGGAAATTGTCAATTAATTGTGTTTTATTGGTATAATTTTTCACCTGAAAAATATCAAAATTTTGGATCTTTTGGTGTTCGTTTATCTTTGTTTTCTATGAAAAATTGTCCAGTAAAGAGATATAATTTATTATAATTTGGGATAGACTTTGTTTCAATTGCCAAAAAAAAAAAAAAAAAATGCCTAGAATGGGAAAAACCTCTCTTCAAAAATCAAGAAAATGTGGAAAACCAATTCTATGAAAAATCTAGTCAATCAAACATGCAAAAATGTGAAAATGGATTTTAATTTTCATCTTCCATGAAAAAGAAAGAGCTTTTCCATGTCCACACTTTTCTTGAATGTATGGAGAAGGTTCTGCCCATCCTTCGAAATCCAAAACATAGGTTTGGCGAATCAATCTAAATTTTGAAAATAGAAAGCTTTGATTGAACCATTACATGCTTCTGAAGGTGTCATGACCTCTCATAGCCGAACTAGTATGCATTCTAATGGGTGATGTAATATTACTGTACATGAGATGCCACAACCAAATAACATAATATTAAAATAGGATTCCAAAACACAATCGATCAAAAAGTAAAAGTGTAGAAAATAAAAGATTGAACATAATAGATTTATTTCAACCTAAATCTCGTAGGTTTGGAGACCATTTCTAACGCCTACATCCTTGTTGAGCATCCAATAAATTGAATAATTGCTCGGCTGCACTATATAGCCCAAAAATGGCATAAAAATTATAGATCGTTTCTTCTAACACGAGAAAAACGCAAAATACTTATCTTTTCAACAATTAACTACAAATTTACGAAGAATTACTCAAGAAACTTCAAACCACCTTTTGAAAACTACAAATATAAGAAATCCCTTATTCTCATAGTAATCACTCAGAAATATAAAGATTTCAGAGGCTAAAAATACATCGATCTCAATTTCATATGGTTTTTCAAGAGAGAAGAAAAACATAGATCAAACCCCTTACGTGAAAAAAAGGAAGAAACTTTCTCTTAGAAAAACCAACAGTTAGAAGATGAGTCTGTAGTGCATGTATATATCTCTCCATCAATAATGCCAAAGATCAAGGGCCATGATATGGACACGTGCCACAATCTTATAAAAAACATTCCAACTCATAAAAAATGTGTTTTAGCAGAATGCAACTTTGACCAAATTTTGGGAACACATCACAGATCAAGGGTTCAAGCCTTAACAATTTCCATCTTGCTACCAGAAATTTGGGACCAAAAAGTGCAGCCCATAGCAAACATAAGCAATTTAATCTTCATTTACTCCATATACGTGTTTATGTATTACAAAGTATCAATAGATAATAACTTCAAACAATTACGAAATTTGTTTAAATGTATTATTTTAGTTCCCATGTCTGAAGGGTTAAATTGAGTAAAAACCTTACCAATTTTCAAAATCTATTCTTGAAAATATGTATTTCGACCCTAACAACACCTAGAGGGGGATGAATAGGTGATTATGCGGAATTAAAAATATTTAACAATTAAAAAGCAACAAGTCACTTTAATTAGTTTCTAAATGATTAAGCATACACGTCAAATTTCCCTAAGTTGAATTACCATAGTTGTAATATTTGGAAAGCAATAGATAATATAAAGTTTGATGACAGAGAAACTCAATTGGGTAAAAACTCCAGGACCAAGCCGCTACATCCACTATAGACAATGTGGGTTATAGTTCAATTTCAAACCTGTTCCACTAGCTGTTATAAACCCTGCAACTCTAAGATTTGCTGCTCATTCTAGCTTTGCGATCTGCTACCGTAGATACTGTCCAGTTATCCACTAGACCTCATGATCTACCTCTTGTAGCTTCCAAGTCTTGCTGTACTTACAGACTCACAATAGGTCATAAGCCCCTTGGATGTTTTCCTCACTCTTAGACTCTTCATCAGAATTCTCATCACTATCTGTACCCTCTTCTCTTTCACTTCCCTGGTCAGATCCTTCCTTAACTCTCGTAGTAAAGACAATATATTTTCCACTTTCATCCCGAGTGAATTTCTTATTTTGATTGTCCGAGTTAGACTCATCATCAGTGAGAGTAGCATTCATAGCCTTATTCGAAATTCTCCTATTGCTAGGGAACTCACTCCTAACGTGGCCAAAGCCTCGATAATTATGGCGTCTCTTAGATTTAGAAATCTTCCTAGACTCACTTGGACCATTTCTATGCTTCTCTTGAGGTTTTTGTTTATTCCTAAATATTTTTTTCAATTTTTTTTAACAAAGTATGCTAATTCATCTTCATTAGGAGACTTTGAATCCGTGGACTCTTTATGACTATTCCTTACAGTTTTTAAGACCAATGACTTATTGTTTATAGGTATAGCTAATGTAAGTTCATAAGTCTAGAGAGATCCAACCAGCTCTTCTACCTTAATAGAGTTTATATCTTTACTCTCCTCAATAGCAGTGATTTTATCCCCGAATCGCTCATGTAAGGATCTAAGGATTTTTCTAACAATTTTAGTCTTCGAGATTTTCTCACCTAGGTTGAAACTAGAATTCACTATGTCATTTAAACTCGTATAAAACCCATCAAAAGTTTCATTCTCTTTCATCCTAATCTCTTCAAACCTAGTTGTTAACATTTACAACTTAGAGTTTTTACCAACTTGAGTTCCATCATGTGTGGTTTGTAGAATATCTCAAACCTCTTTGGCTAACTCACACATAGACACTCTCCTAAACTCTTCTAGGTATACCGCCATAAATAAGGCATGTAAAGCTTTGCTATTCCTATTACACTCATCTAAGTTTGTTCTAGTCCAATTAGTAATGGGAGTGTGGATAACTTCATTATTAACAGTAGAACTAGGTGTAGCCCAACCATTCACAACACTTAGCCATATACGCTCATCCATAGATTTCAAAAAGTATCTCATTTTAACCTTCTAGTAGGCATAACTACTGCCATCAAAATAGGGCGGAATAGATAATGAACTACTCATCTAGAAAATATGGGACAAGAAACGAATTTAGACTCTGATACCTTTTGAAAATACGAAGTTCGACCCTAACAACACCTAAAGCGAGGTGAATAGGTAATTATGTGGAATTAAAAATATTTAACAATTAAAAAGCAACAAGTCACTTTTTAATAGTTTCTAAATGATTAAGCATACACGTCCAATTTTCCTAAGTTGAATTACCACATTTGTAATATTTGGAAAGCAATAAATAACACAAAGTTTGATGACGGAGAAATCCAACTGAGTAAAAACTCCGGAACCAAGCTAGTTACTTCCACTATAGACAATGTGGGTTACAATTCAATTCCAAACTAGTTCTACTGGCTGTTGTAAACCCTACAACTCCAAGATCTGCTGCTCATTCTAGCCTTGCGATCTACTACCGTAGATATTGTAAAGTTACCCCCACTAAACCTCCTAATATACGTCATGTAGCTTCCAAGTTTTGCTGTATTTACAGACTCACAATATTCTGCACACGTCTCTTCCAAGTGGATACACAAGAATCACTTATTCTTGTCCTTCTTACTATGCTTGAATCACTTCCTTAAAGTGTTAAGAAAGCCAGATGTTTTAGATTAAAGAACTTTGATGTTTCCTAAAACACAGTTGCTAGATCACAAGAATGATGATGATGAGTCAATCAATGAATTACATCTTGGATCTCTCTAACAATGATTTGAAAGTGTTTTTCAATTGCAGCACAACAAAACAACCATATAAAATTCGTCCTATACATCTGTATTTATAGTTGGGGATGCTTGGGGTGTTATGGACTGTGTAAAACTATTTAAAATCACGAATTAGGTCTAATCGCATATATATGTCGCTCGAGCCAAAGGTTTGTCGCTTGAGCGATGCTTGGGCGATAAGCGGGCAACAACGGTTCTGTTTTTGTTGCTCGAGCGATGGCCAGGCGTGAAGCTAATGAAATCTTGGCATCGCTTTTTCCTTATTTCCAAACTCGAACTCAAACTCTAGGCTACCTAACTCAACTATAGGAAATTGTACTTTACTCGTTTTCTTTTACACATGTTCAATTAAGTCATTTTTGTTTGCAGAATTGCCAATTACAATATTGAACCTAACAATTTTGATATAATATCTCTAGTAAAATGATATTTAATGTCTATGTACTTAGTCCTATCATGAAACATGGGATTTTTACTCGAATGTATATCACTTTGGTTATCTGAGTACAGGGTTGTATTTTCATCAACAAGACCAAGTTCTCTCAACAATCTACTTAACTAAATACCTTCTTTACTAGCATCAGAAACAACAACGTATTCTGTTTCAGTTGAAGAGAAAGCCACAACCTTTTGCAATTGAGATTCCCAACTTATTACAATATCACGTAGAGTAAAAAAATAAGACGACCTAGACTTTCTATTGTCTCTATCTCCAACAAAGTCAGAATCAGTAAAACCCTCTAAAGTTTTCCCACCTTTATTCATTTTAAACATAAGACCAAAATCTAAGGTTCCTTTCAAGTATCTTAAAATCCATTTTAAAGCATTTCAATGTTCTTCTCCAGGGTTACTCATGAATCTACTAAGTATGCTAATACTATGAGAAAAGCCAAGTCTTATACATACCATTGATACATAACAGATCCAATCACATTCACATATGAAATTTTAGACGTTCTAGTAAATTCTTCATCAATTGTAGGATAGAACTCAGATGAAAGTTTAAAATGGTTTGAAACAAGTAAATTCAAGAACCTCAAAACTCAAAGCACTAATAGGGATTCTATTTACAAGATAAGCATTAGTTTTTATAGCTTCACCCCAAAGTAATTTAGGTAAACTAGAACTTAGAAGCATGTCTCTTACCTTGTTTAATAAAATTCTATTCATTTTTTCTACCATGCCTTTTTGTTAAGATGTATAAGCAAGAGTTCTATGTATTAATATGCCATGCTCTTTATAGAAATTACTGAATTCATAGTTTCAAAATTCCAAACCATTGTCAGTTCTTAGAATTTTTACCTTATGATCAGTTTGCTTTTCAATTTGTATTTTCCAATCCTTGAAAACAAAAAAGTTTCATCTTTTGATTTTACTAAAAAAAACCCAGATTTTTTTAGAAAATTTATCAATGATCAAAAGATAATATCTAAAAGCAGTTAATGAGACATAGAAGCAAGACCTCATAGATTAGCATGCACATATTCAAGTATTTGTTTGGATTTACGAATTCCAAGTAAGAAATGTAACTTAACTTGCTTATCTATCACACATTGTTCACAAGAACCAATATCACCAAGATTTTAATTTTCAAAAACTCTTTTGTTTTGTAAAGACTTTAAACGTTTCTTGCCAATGTGGCCAAGCCTTTCATGTCATAGTTTTGCCAAAGTAAAATTTTCAATTAAAGCAGTTGTTGTCAAACCAAGTAAATGTTTAACTTTAAAAAAATAGAGACTATGTCTCTTAGGGGTGCTAATAATCAAATCAGTGCCCCTAAGAATCTTAATATGTCATTGACCTAATTTTATGTCAAACTCTATGTCATCCAACATGCCTAGAGACACAAGATTCCTCTCTAACTCAGGAACATATCTCGTCCCTTTCAGAGATAGAACATTGCCATTTTCAAACAACAGTTTAACAGTTCCTATTTCATTTACTTTACAAGTCATTTTATTTCCCATTATTACTTGCCCCCTAGTAGTTTTTTCAAATTCAAGAAAGCAGTTTTTATTTGAGCACATATGGAAAGAAGATCTTAAATCCTTTTCACTTTTCTAATTAATTGTTTCCACTATCACTTTATTTCGATTCAGATTTAATCCCAAGAGCCTTATTTCTTAATGCACTAATGATTTCATTAGTAGTGATCTCAGCTCTACCATATTCTAGAGCAACCTTAATGTCTCTATATTTGTCTCTAATTGAGTTTAACAAAACTACAGTCAGTCGATCTTTTGAAAGTTTTTCATCACAGTTGGCTAAGTCTTAGGTCAATTTGGTAAACCTATTCAAGTTTTCATAATGGTCTATTTTAAAAGAAAGAACTATTTTAACAAATAACATTTATTTGGGATAGTCTTAGTCACATAAAGCTTAGTCCACAGTTCAGAAGCAGGTTTTCACCAATAGCCCTTATCACATTATCAGACAAGTACAAGAAAATAGTACTTCATACAACCTCTTCAAGTTCAGTTTTCTTTGCTAGAGGCGAGTCCACATGTCAACTATCATCTAGAGCCCTAATCAATCTCATTTGCATTAAAATTGCCTCCGTTTTCTGACTCCAGATGTTAAAATCACCTCTTACATAAATTTGAAATTTAGCAGAAGTCATTTATTTATGAAAGGTGATGCACAAATAGGAGTTTTAAAAATTAATATGACATGAACAGGGACTCTCAAATAATTTTCAGTTACAAATCACATTAGTGCACTTAGTAATAAAAGATTTTTCAACTTTCAATCAAGAAACATGCAAAGCAAACACAAATAAAGAACACAATATCAGAGATTGTAAGTCTATGTCTCAGAGATTTCTCCAGCAAGATCCACCAAAAACATACCCACACTGGATTTATCTCAGATTTCCAAGACCTCATTTGAGCCTTTCGACAAAGAATAATCTCCAGGGGATTTAGGTTTATGGTAAATTAAGGAAAAAACCAAGAAACACTTTTGAAAAAAGATTTACAAAAATTAAAAGATCTCACCCAACGAGTTTATAAAAACTCGACGTCTTTAAGATTTACTTAACAGCATTTCCAAAAATTTTAGATATGCAATAGATGTATCTCATTCTACAACGATCTAGGTATCTTGTGCTCAGTCTTGCTCTGATACCACTAAAAAAAATCAAGAAACACTTTTGAAAAAAGATTTACAAAAATTAAAAGATCTCACCCATCGAGTTTATAAAAACTCGATGTCTTTAAGATTTACTTAACAGCAGTTCCAAAAATTTTAGATATGCAATATATGTATCTCATTCTGCAATGATCTAGGTATCTTGTGCTCAGTCTTGCTCTGATACCACTGAAAAGACTCAGATAACATGATATTTAAACAAGATTCCAAAACACAATCGATCAAAAAGTAAAACTGCAAAAAATTAAAAACTGAACACGAGATTTATTTCAGCATAAGCCCCGGGTGTTTGGCGATCACTTCTAATGGTTACATTCCTCGTTGAGCATCAAATAAATTAGATATTCGCTCGATTACACTATATAGCCCAAAAATGACAACAAAATTTACAGATCATTTCTTCCAACACAAGAGAGAAGTACAAAATACTTATCTCTTCAATAATAAACTACAAATCTACAAAGAATCACTCAAGAAACTTCAAACCGCCTTTTGAAAACTACTACAATAAGAGCCCTTATTCTTACAGTAATCACTTAGAAATATATAGATTTCAGAGGCTAAAAGTACACCGATCTCAGTTTCGTATGATTTTTCAGGAGAGAAGAAAAACACAGATCAAAACCCTAACGTGAAAAGAAAAAGGACGAAACTCTCTCTCAGAAAACCAGCAGTTAGAAGATGAATCAGTACCAAATGAAATGGTACTGTGCGTGTATATATCTCTCCAACAATAATGCCAAAGATCAAGGGCCAGAATATGGACATGTGCCGCAATCTTATAAAAAAAATGTTCTAACACATAAAATATGTTTCAGCAGAATGAAACTTTGGCCAAATTTTGGGAGCACACACAGATCAAAGGTTTGAGTTCCAATACTACCCTCCGCTACACCTAACAGTTACCTATTTTTCCCACTGGAAGGAACAATACTAGGATAATGGAAACTTTTCCGTCAATTCTGAATTCTCCAAATTTAGTCCATAAGAATATGCATCTTGCATCTTTGAATGGTGAAGTAAGTAGAGGAAAGAGGAAAATACTTAATGGAAGTAAAAATGTGGGGTGCACCAAACATTTTGGAAAGATGTCAAACAATTTTGTAGTGGTGAAGAGAGACAGAAAAAAGAAGACAAATGCTAAGGCTACTGATGCTACCATATACTTACCTTTGCTGTCCATGCAAGTCTATGGCACCATTGCGATCATGAGATGACAGTAAACATTTGGCCTTAGGTGAAAAACATTTTCAATGTCGAAATTTGATAAATTAGTATCTGATTCGGAATTGATAAGATTGAGAAGTTCAAGTTTAGTATCTTCATCACATTGAAGATTACTAATCTTTCCCTTAAGAGGACATTTGTTTGAATAATGACCAAATTTATTACATTTCCAACATGTAACATTTGAGGTTCTATTTTTAACAAATCTTTTCTTTGAAAAGTTTTTTTTTGAAGGAAGTTTCTGAAATTTCTTTTGAAAATTCCTTTACTTTTCGAAATACTTGTGAGGAGATTTTTCTTGGATGAGGAAAAAGTATTTTTTTCTTTTCATTCTTGAAGGAGGAAGGATTTTCTCAAATCCATATTGTTCACAAAAGGATCCAAGCTCCTTGCGACCTTCAGATTGTTCAAATTTTAACTTAGCATTTACTTTGAGATCATTACAGAGAGCTAACCCTTCTTGATTAACAAAATTGATTATTACTCCGTAAGTAAGTTTTTCCGAAAGAAGTTGAGTACTCTTGATGGTTTCTTTTGATGGCATTTCTAACACTTTCTGCAAAAAGCTTAGGGAGTCCAGAAATAAATCTTTCTTTCCAAAAAGTTTATTCACAATCATTTAGAAGAAAGACACATGTTAAAAACATATCTTTATACCATCGAAAATCTTGAAGAGTGGGACAATTGAGGTTCATAAGACTTTGAGAATATCGTTCTTGAATATCGATAAGAACTCTAACAAAATGTTTGATAATACTATAAATTAAGTTTGTAAAACTATCATTAGTTCCATCACTTTTAACAGCATTTGCAATTTCAGTTCCATCGTCTTCATCAAAATAATTGAACCACCAACTTTTAAGTTGTCCGGAAAATCCATAAATAATATTGTTGATGGCAAGATGTTTTTCAATACCTTTACACAAATAGGCATTAAAACAAATACCCATTCTTTGAAGTTCTTGAATAATTTGATATTTAGAAAATTCATCAATTGTCCATTCAACAATGGAGTTTCCATCAAAATTGATTTTTCTCTACTTTTGTTCTTCAAAAAGTAAATCTGGATGAGTAGGTCGAGGATAATAAGTAAGAAGATTTGAACCTTCGGTTTTTTGACTATGAAGTCTATTGACTTGGAAATCAGTTTCTTCAATAAACTGAGATTCAATTTCATTAACAGTATTGATATTTTTTGAAAAAGTAGATAATTTTGCAAATTGAGACGCAAGTTCTTTCAGAACTTCTTCTTTAGTTTCAAATTTCTTTGGAGGGGTAATTTCATGAAAATGATAAAAGGAAGGTATAGATAGTTTATCATCTACCCTTTTCTTTTTTCCTTTGTCGGGTTTTAAAACTTCAGAATCATAATTTGTTTCAATTTTGTTGAGTTGAGAACACATAGAGTAAAGAATTACATTGGTATAATTGTTCTGAGCTTGAATATTTTTGATATTAATAGTTTTGGAACTAGCATTTTCAACTCTTTCATCAGGCATTTGTTTAAATGGTGATGCAATGATTGCTGTAGTTCCATGAGGAAAACAATTTATTGTAAAGGGGGGAAAGTTTGATTGGAAACTATCTCCTGAAGGAGTTTTCCAGGTTTTCTTTGAAGAAGTATTATTAAAGATAGATTTAGTTTTCTTTGGAAATTTTTTGAAAACTTTAAAATAAGTCCTTTCAAAGAAACTAATATCTTCTTGGGATTCATCAAATTCTTCCCAAAAAGATTTAATTTGTTCTTTTGTAAAAGATTTTTGGATCAAATGTCTAAATTTTTTGACATTAGGAGATTGATCAGTTCTAAATTCATTTTTTCAATCAGTTTTTGAAGAAATAACATTGCACTGACAATCAAGTCTCTCAGTTTGAGAAGGTGGAACCATGTCTGATAAAGTAGGAGAAGTAGGAGGATCCTAATCTTCTTCTTTATCAAAGTTTCATTTTGATAAACTAGTTTTGGAATTTTTGGACCAAAATTAACTCCTGCTAAAGAGGAGGTAGAAAATCTGGCTGATTCAAAAGTATCAACTTTAGATTTATCATTATATCTTTGAAAAATACCTGAAGAAGATGATGGTTTGTCAAAGATAATTCTAACACTTCCATCAGGAAAATGAATAATTTGTTTAGGATTTTCTCTAATAGGAGTAGGATTTAGATTTTGTACGTTCTTAAAATCCCATTGTAAATATATTTCTTGAAGATTTCAAGGAATTCTTTTAGGAATCATAACATTGGAATGAAGTGGATTAACTTCAACTAAAAGACTTTCATCTCTCGGAGAAGATCTAAGAGCACGAATATTGAGTTGAGTGTTCAAAAGTTTGTAATATACTCTGTATATTAAAGCAAAAGTTCTTGAACGATCATCAACTTCAAAATTTTTAGTTTGAATTCGAAGATTAAGAGCATTAAGAATAACTCCATCTTGAAGGCTAAATGAAAATTTTGGATAATAGTTTGAAAATATTGGACCACTTTCTAGATTAGACTCAAGCATGGAAAGTAATGAATGTTCAAACCTTAAGAGACATTTATCTCTTAAAGTTATAAGAATTGGAATGTCTTAACCAATACGAAACAATGGTTTGACATCAATTTGAACAAGACCGATATGAATATATTGAAATATTTTCCTATAAGCAAGGATAGATTCTTTTGAAAGAAGATTAATTGAAGTAATCGGTTCCTTAGTAGGAATAGTTTGCTCCAAAGTTTTGATTACATAACTTTGAGTAAAATCGAATTTTCTTATTTCATAGATAGAACTCTTATCTACCTTTGGAATAGTTCAATTTTGAAGAGTTTGTTCAATTTTAGCAATTTGAAGTTCTTTTGAATTAATTTCATTTGAAAAATCATTTGATGCATATGCAGATGATGATGATGATGCACCATAATTTTGATCAATTTCTTCATTATTTTCTTGGAAATATTTTGAAATGCTTCCATCATTTGAACTATTATCT
This sequence comes from Fraxinus excelsior, assembly GCA_019097785.1. Taxonomy (NCBI): domain Eukaryota; kingdom Viridiplantae; phylum Streptophyta; class Magnoliopsida; order Lamiales; family Oleaceae; genus Fraxinus; species Fraxinus excelsior. The sequence continues at coordinate 6,223,988 of CM032644.1, forward strand.
TCTTTTGAACTACAACATTTACTAAACCAACTTGACATAAAAGACATGCTTGAATGTAATGAAAGAAAATAGTAATCTTACCACTGTAGACACAATGCTATATGCTAGATCGACGTTTCACCAAAGCCTATAACGGGCACCACCCTAAACGTCTACCCCAGCTTACACGGGGCTGACCAAACCGCTATTCAGCAGACATCCATGACTACACACCAGTATGACCCTTCACACAGTAACTACAGTAATTTAACACAATTTTTTTCTCACAACACTAAGTTATGTCTCTGATACCAATAGAGGCCCAGGGAAAGGGGTTGGTTGTAAAAAGATAATAAAATGTGATAAAAGATAAAATTTATTTGAAGATACAGAATAATACAAGACATATTGAAAAAATTTAAAATTACAAGATCTTAAACTTTCTTGAAGTAGAATATTTTTGTTTTTCATTTTTTGCTTTCTCCTAGGACGTCTGCTTTTTTTTTTTCCCTCCCTTTCATCTTACTTTCTTTTTCTTTCCATTTTGTGTTGGGATTTTGGAGATTAAATCAAGAGCACTAGGAGATACATCAAAGACTTTGGCAAGGATTTGGAGAAATCAAGTTCTAGCTCTACAAAATGGTTTTATCTTTAAACTTTAATTTTTCTCAATTGTATTGTCAAATTTGTATTGTATTGGTACAAATATTCTCCTTTTTTATCATATGTATAAAATAAGCTAAGTTTATTGTGTTGGAATTTATGATGTAACTTAACCTAAATTTTATTAATATCTATATATTTATTTATTGATGCTTACATTACCATTATCTTTGTGTATTAATTATTGTGTTGCATTTCCCATATTTATTTGGCCAATAGATGAATGGGTTGGGTGGTTTGTGCAATTATTGAGAAATTGTTGTGTTTTCTAGACCTAGATAATTAATGCCCTAGGTTGTTTTAGGTGATAGATATATAATCCTAACCCCAGGTGACCCTTTGAATTATTTTCACCACCATTTAATGCAATTGGTTAGGTTTTTATCAACATAGAGATATTGTGGATAAACTTAATTGATTATGGTTAATTTCACTCGAGATACGTAATTAACTAAAATTGGAGAATCGGGTCTAACATTGTATTTTGGTGATTTGCATTTCCGCGTTATTGTTGAGATATTAATGAAACGAAAGTTAAGCGAAGTCGTAAATTCCAACCCATTTGAAATCTAAAAATCCTACAACTTTCGCAATTGTTAGTTTAAAGTTAATCATTTTCTTTTCAATTCTAATTTCAAAGAGTTTAATTGTATGTGTGTGTGTGTGTCTTTATCGTTACATTGAATCAATTCTCTTGTAATAGGAAGAAACACTCTTCGAGAGATCGACTTGGACGCAAAAAGTCCATTTTACTACTTGATCGCGACTCCGTGCACTTGCGGTGTATATTTTTAGCGAACAAATTTTTGGCGCCGCTGCCGGAGAGTGTTTTAATCTAATTAATAGTTTAGTTGTTATTCATTTAATGATTTTTTATTTTTATTTTATTTTACGCATTTAGTTTCTATTGTGAGATTGACTTCTAAAATGTTGTTTTCCTAAGTCTTTGATTGTGTATGAATCGATCGCGAAGTCTCGATCTTGTCGAATTTGATCCGAAAACTGAAAACATTTTTTGAAGAAGATTAAGGGAACAATAAGAAGTGAGAAGGCATCAGCTTGAGATGGAACGACAAATAGGTACCCTAATGTTCAACCCGAACATGTTCTTAGGGATGGTGTTCCTTCGGGCTTCAATAATCAAGTGGGTAGGATCCAAAATCCCATGGTAAATGAGGAAGACGTGTTGTTTCGGGATTTCTTGAACCGTCCTGTGGTAGAAAATCAGTCGGGTAGCATCTATCCTTCTTATGGGCATCCGAACTTCCAACTTCGACCAGATGTTATTAATCTTTTCTCCAACACCATATCCTTCTATGGGAGAATCGATGAAAACCCACATGTTCACATTGTGTGGTTCTTGGAAATTGTTAGCAACTTCAATTATAAGGGTGTGAATGTGGAGGCTATCCAGATGAGGATATTTGTACACACTTTAAAAGACAAAGCAAGAGAGTGGCTTGACACTTTATGGTCGGGGAATATCATGGGTTGGGCAGAATTGGTACAAAAATTCACAACCAAGTTCTTTCCACCCGCTCGTGTGGCTAAGCTCAAACACGATATAACCACCTTCCAACAACTTGACACAGAAAGCTTTTATGAGGCTTGGGAGATGTTTGAAGACATGCTCAAAAAGTGCCCAAATCATAGGATTACTATAGCACAACAAGTCCAATATTTCTATGCCGATTTGACTCTCTCTTACCGTTCAAATGTGGATTCATCTTCAAATGGGTCAATCCAAAATAAAAGCATCCAGGAAGCATATTAGTTATTTGAAGTCATGAGTGAGCAAAGTGCTATATGGCCAGATAGACGTGTGCAAATGGGAGCTAGTGGAGCTCGTGTGAGTGAAGCTTATTCTCTAGTTTTAGCCAAGATCGACTCTCTAGCAAGAAAGGCAGAAAGGCTTTCTACATCTACATCTAGCTCTCATTCTACTCATATGATACAATCTCCACCTATTTGTGATATTTTTGGAGCAAATCACCCAACTCCGAGTTGTCCATTGATAGTTGGTAGTTCGGTATCCACTGAGCAAGTGGCATATGCTCAAAACTTTCAATGCCAAAGGTACAATCCTTACTCTCAAACTTATAACCCCGGTTGGCAAAATCACCGAAACCTCTCTTATGGGAACAATCAAAATGTGCTAAATCCTAGGCCACAAGAGAAGAAAGAAGGTTGGGAAGAGGCTATTGCTAAGTTGGCGAACCATTAATTGCAATATCAAGAACGTAATGATGTCTCTTTGAAAAACTTAGAATATCAAGTGGGACAAATTGCAAAGCTTCTCTCCGAAAGGCAATAAGGGGCATTGCCTACTAACACCAAAACAAACCCAAGAGAGAATGTGCAAGCTATTACTACTAGAAGTGGGATTCAATTGCCCGAAATTATGGTAGTACGCCCAAAGGCTCAAGCCAACAAGGTACAAATTGAAGAAGATGAGGTTAGAACCGAAGGTAATTGATGAAGAAAGTAAGGAAGATGAACCGAAGCCATCAATATCAAAGGCTCTAACACCAATCAAGGTCTATGTGCTTCCTATTCCCTTTCCACAAAGGCTCCAAAATCATAAATTGGATGTTCAATTTGGTAAATTTTTGGAGGTGTTCAAGAAGCTATACATAAACATTCCGTTTGCCGATGCGCTAGCTCAAATGTCGAGTTATGCCTAATTTATGAAGGATATTCTTTCAAACAAAAGGAAACTCGAAGAACATGAGATAGCGATGTTGACGGAGGAGTGTAGCGCCATTCTTCAAAACAAACTACCACCAAAAATGAAAGATCCAGGGAGTTTTGCTATTCCATATGCACTATTGGTGATTTAAATTTTAGTAAAGCTTTGTGCGATCTTGGGGCTATAATTATTTTAATTTCCTTGTCTATTTTCAAGAAATTGAGAATGGGAGAAGCTAAGGCCACAAACGTATCATTGTAATTGGCAGATCGATCAATTAAATATCCCCGGGGTGTCATTGAGGATGTGTTGGTCAAGTGAACAAGTTCATCTTTCCGACTGATTTCGTTATTCTTGACATGGACGATGATCATGATATCCCTATCAAGTACCCATCAGAATCTGATTCATGTCTTCGAGTGGATGTTATTGATCATGTGATTGTTGACTCTTTTTATGGGCTTTCTAAGGATCATCTTGAAACACGCTTTGTGTGTTCTTCAGATATCAAAGATGAGAACCCAGAAGTTGAGCACATGGCATATTATTTGAGGGATATACATTCTCACTCTTATAGGAGGACACCACATTTTGAGGATTTGGAAAAGAACCCTTCACCACTGCTACCATCTCTTCAACAAGCCCCCGTACTTGAATTAAAGCTTCTCCCATCTCACTTGAGGTATGCCTATTTGGGAGACTCATCCATACTTCCGGTTATCATCTCCACTTCTTTAAGTGAGATGGAGGTAGAGAAGTTACTTCGGGTCTTGAGGGAACATAAAGATGCCATCGGGTGGATGTTTGCAGATATTCTAGGAATTAGCCCTTCAATTGCATGCACAAAATCCTTATGGAGGATGATTTTAAGCCATTAGTAGAGCATCAAAGGCAATTGAATCCGATTAGGAAAGAAATGGTGAGAGCCGAGGTTGAAAAATAGCTTGATGCGGGCATTATCTATTCAATTTTGGATAGTCCACGGGTGAGTCCCATTCGAGTGGTGCCAAAGAAATGAGGTATCATGGTGGTGGAGAATGAGGATAATGAACTTATACCTACCAGACCTATGACTGGTTGGAGAGTATACATTGATTACCGCAAGCTTAATGTTACTAGAAATGATCACTTTCTTCTTCTTTTCATTGATCAAATGCTTGAACGGTTGGCTAGGTAATCTCACTATTACTTTTTAGATGCCGGTGGAGGAATTTAAATGTTCATTCTATATTCTTTTACTTAATTTACTTTTAATCTTAGAATTTGGACAGAAATGAACAGTGGTTTTATTATAAAAACAGCATCAATCTTACTTTTGTTTGAAAATGGGAGTTGTCGTGATGGATGGCGATTTATATCAGTTTCTACCACCAAAAAAAAAAAAAAAAAAAAAAAAAAAAATCCTAACTTCTTCAAATGCTGTTGTGACTTTGTGGAGGATATGACATTTTTAATTCAATGGCTATACTCCTCTAGAATTATTCATAATGATAAATCTCATGTTTCAAATCTCAAACCACACATTAATATGATCATTTAGAACATTGGACAAAACAAATACAAAGTTTTTAACGTTCAATTATTGACACATTTACATACGAGGAAATTCAACATATGAATAACCTTAACCAAGACCTAATTATGTCGTAGAATTTGACCACAACAGCACTAAATTTGGATAACAATAAGGCGATACATTAAAATGGGAGTCACTCGCACCACTAATATGTTCATTTGGATATTGTCACTGGTTGTATGAGTATCGATGTTATGAAATCTTTCAACTTTGTTTTAGAATTTGAGTATCCATCACTGTCTTCGTATAGAAGATTGATGACACGTGTAAGATTGACTACTCGTACGAGAACAGCCATTGTTAGTGTAGTTGAGTGAAGGCATTCTTGGTTTATATCCTTCCACGCATTCATGATTTGTGTTTGAAATACAGCAAATGCATCTTCTTTTGAAGTCCCTTTCTCTTTCATATAACATTCAACTGCCGTTATTTTTTGCTCAAACTGCATAAAAGTAACACGACACAAAACTTGTTAAGCAGGCTATTGCTGTATTACATTTTTCTCATATGTTGACTGCCATAGAACAAAAAACCTGTGTGATGAACTTGAGTAATAAGGAATAAAGTCAATTAAGAATTCCAACTTCTTACTCATCTCCCACCATGTCATCCATTAGTCTACAGATTATTGATGAAGCACGTACTAATAATGTTTCACTTGAAAACCAATCAAAAGCTTCCTTAGTTACCAGTTCTCCCATACCTACCAAAGATGTTGTACATAGCATCATGTAACCACAAGATACTAGTGTGAATTTCATATACTCTTCTAGTGTTGGAGCATATCCATTGAATATCCATTCTGCCTCTTTATGCTCGAACTAATTTTTTCATCTGTAAATTGAAACTATGATTAGATACATAGGATGTAATTTCGATAAAAGTCAAGCAACTTTATTAATATTTTTTTATCTCATCAATCACGTACTGACCCCTATACGATTTTCCCATCTTTTCTAACTCTCTCTCAGCTTCGAGATAAACATCTAAAAGGGATTTGTAAAAACATTTCATGTATGATGGTAACTGATCCATGGCACTAAAATCCCATCTGCTCACAAAAATATTCAATATCAAATCTAAATCTGTTTGAACTATATAAATAATATGCTATTAGATATTAAGCTACAAAGAATAATTCAAAACTAGACAGTAGAATAAATTCACCTTTCAATTGCATCTGTGAAAAGTTTAAGTTCGTCTAGGGTCCCATAAACATCATAGATGTCGTCAATGATAGAAGTCATGGCGATTACTTTGGTTAGAATTTTCCTTGCAAGAGAGTATTGGGGCTCAAAGTAGACAGATAATATCAAAAAGTAGCATTCTACCAGCCTATCTCTTGCAAAAGGCAATTTTTTCCTAAACTCTAAAGCCTTCCACCACCTGCAATTTACATCCGAAAGTAAAATTTTAACAATTTTTCAGATATATAAGTGCAAGCAGTAAAGCTTCGCAAAACAAACTAACCTTGTAATGCCACTTAGCTCCTTCTGGTAGATCTTCTGCACTATGTTGAAGTCTAATTTTGCAAAATTCAGGAGCATGTCTTCACCTGATTTTTGGTAAATGGATAAGAATTTCTTAACTCCGAGCCTTGTCAAAGTTTTACGAATTGGCATCTCCATGGCGTCACTAACTTGTCTGGAGAGAGAATTGCTCGCCTGGTGGATCGAAGATCGGAGGTGAGTGGCAGAAAACTTCAATGCTTCTTCTAGAATTTCCTCCCCGTGTACTCCAAAGTGTGCAGCCTCGTACAAGCTTAACAGCCCTGGTACATCGCTAATCAAAGAATCCTCAAATTTTCCTTGGCTGTCCTTGAATTTGTTGAACACATCTGCCTCAGCCCGAAAACATATGAAATGTAACCTTAAATGTGTAAGGTGCATGTTCACATTAGAGAACATAAGCTGTTCATGTAACATATTCATGTTTGGTCATGTTAAAAGAGAAGTTAATTTTGTTAGTAATAAAGTAGCTTTAAAAATCAGAACTAACTAAAAAGTATATTCGACTTGCTTTGAAGCATAAGAGAACATAATTTATTGCATGTGTATATATAAGATATTGACAAATTAATTTCCCAACATTTAACAAATCATGAAAACAAAAATCACTTGCCACATGAGACATAATGTCCTTGTTGTCTGAGTAATCGAAATCGAAGAGCAACGGTACGAAGATCATTGTTTTGTTTATTGTGACTTTCATGATAAGTTTCATAGATGTATTTTAAATATTTTTCAATTTCTTTTTCAAAATGGTAACCAACTCCAAGATGTTGGATTGCATCGATGAGGTCTAGTTTATACAATGAACCATCTGGGGCAGCCACTAGCAACTTTTAACACAATTATATCATGGTCAAGTAAGTGGAAGCATGCATTTAACATTTTAACACAATTATATTTCAGTTAATTAACAAGGAACAAAAGACCTAGCTAATTTACATTAGAAGTATACGCAAGGAAATAATCTCCCCAAATGTTAGGATGATAAGTGACAGAGCGGCGAGTATCATTTCTGTATTTCACTCTTGAAATTTGGACAGTAAATCAAAGAATGCTTCTCACTTCAATGGTCTTGTTTGAATTTACAAGCTCGTTTGATGGGTATTTATAGTCATAGGATGTGAGGAGTACGTAGGCCTCAATTTAGACCACGTTTCCACTACTTCCTCTGAAATATTAAAAATTTACAAATCTATTTGTATAAAATGGCCAAAAAACGTTGAACTAATTTTATTTTTTTTACCTGTTAATAAATGAAAAATACAATATAGAACTGCTAGAATGCTTGTAATTTACTCTTTCAGTGTCGGATTACATCCATATCCTAGATGCACCCATTTAACTTCTTCAAACTATCCCTTAACTCATTTTTTTTTTTTTTTTTTCATTTGCATATAGTGAAAAATATTTTTGACAGCAAATATAAAAAGTTCATTGGGAATTACATCAAGGCAATTTTTTTTTAGAAGTGTATTATCAGTACGTGTTTCATGTTAATTCTTACTAAATAAGAATTAGCGAGTTCTCTCTTATTCTTTTAGCTAGACAGCCACAATTCATTTCTGCCGCTGGAGTTGAATGTTTATATTTTAGTGCAATGTTAAAAAATTTTGTTCTTGAATATCACTCACAGTAAATTGTAGCATTTAGTCAGATGGATTGGACCACTAGTTCAACTTCAAAAACCGACCCAGCTATACAACATTGTCTGTGCGACGAAAAATAATTTGGTTGCTATTTTCCAAAACGACGAAGCTCAAATGTCTCAAGATTTAAATTTAAAAAACAAATTTGCATGATAAAACACGTTTTTGCTATAGCATTCTAGCTGGATCCCACATCCAAATTATTCGGTTGGCAAGACTACAATTTCTAGAATTTGCGTTTCAAATTTATTGTATTTAATTAATATAGAATAAGCGAATTAAATTTCATTTGATTACTTATGATAATATAAGTTGTGTTAGGTCAAATTTGTAATTGATAATGTCCATATTAGTTATTATATGTATCATCCGCATTGTACACGTTAAGCTCTTGTGAATGGATTTTGAACGAGTGTGTAATAAAATAACGAAGTTCGACCCAACTAACACCTAGAGGGGGAGGGTGAATAGGTGTTTATTCTGAACTTAAATTTACCAATTAATAAATACAACAATTTATAGTTAATAATTAATCCATATGAATTCACTTGCACAACTATCCTATATTGAATTATCGCAATTAATTAATAAATTATTGAAAAATAAATAACACTTAAATATTGATAACGGAGAAAACTCATAACTAGGTAAAAACTTCGGGCACAAGCCAGTAACAATCTACTATAAACGAATCAATTTATAGTACTGTCAGCCCTTTTGGATTTTTTGTTCCTGCATCAATTCACCGGCCTTCTGAATTCATCTATCTCTTGTAGATCAATGGGAATTACTCGTTCTCCAACAACTATGAACTCTGATCACATTCCTTGATCTTTAGAACTCTGACATATGTTATGGAAGTTTGTATTTTGATATTTGGTTGATGTGAGGTAGATGTTTTTCAATGCAATGATGAAATCAATACGAAAGTTGAACTCTGGAATGATATGAAGGAAGTAATCACTTGTTTCTCTCAATATTCAACTCATATTTTTTTGAATTGTAGCGTCCATATATATAGTGAAGAAGTTTTGGGTAGTATGGGTTGGTAATAACCTTGAAAAATGTGACTCGTGTTTTCTTGGGATATACTGTGAAGAGGGTTTGGGTAGATGAGTGACAGTGTGTCGCTTGAGCAAAGTCTAGGCAATAGACGGTCGACACAACTTTTGTTTTTACCGCTCAAGCATGAGCTGGGTGATAGGCTAACGAAATTGCGGTGACTCTTTTCTTCTCGTTCCATACTTGAACCCTAGGACTTCTAACTAACCATGTGACACTTTGACTTTTAAGACGTCCTTTACAACAATAGTTTTATCAAAAGATTGCCAACAATTTTAAAACCTAACAAACTCCTCATTTATAAATAAAAGTATATTCAATCTAATCTACCTAAAACCAACTGACTCGGCTGAATCTTGCTTTTCCTTTGGCCAACATGTTTCCTGAAAAAAATCAATTCAAATACCAAGTGTAAAACACGTAAAACAGTAACATGAATACAAGCATTTGAGACAGTTATTCATAAATTCAACCACATACTAGCTAAATTAAGATGCAATATCAATGTAAGCCAACACACCAAAATCAAACATTGATATTACTAAATATCAAAACTTAATCTAGCTAAAATGAAGAACACATCATATACATCAAAAAGTGTCAAAAAAATATATATGTTTAACCCAAATATCATATACATTCGGAAAGAATTTTTCAAATCAAAATCATGACATACTAACATATTGCCTAACACCTTTTTTTTTTAAAATTCATGGCGCACACTCTAACATATAGGATGACTCAAAAATGCAAATGATTACAAGTAAGACATCATCAATAAAATAAATTTCCCACATACTAAAATCAAGTTTAAATAGAGTACAGTGTATAAGTGACTCATGTGTGTTTAGTGCAACTACACTCTTATTAACAAGACTCCAAACTTTAAATTTGTGATAAATGACATACTAAATATCACTGTTAAATAAGAATATTTCCCTACTAATGAAGTTAAATCAATAAGCTTGGACCTTTAAATTACGCTCATTTTGTTTCGAAAATTATTCTTTTCTCTCTTGACGTTGAGCGTATATTTGATTTTTATTTTCAACTCATCATTTTTCTCAATATTTTTCATATCTTATGTGCAGACTCTTTTCCATTAAGCGACGAAGATGACCATGTAACGAGTGTTGGGCTGATGACTCCAAATTACCATAGGGCATCAGCTTAAGAGAAACCCTTCGAGCTTAATTATTTAAGTGAAATAGGTTTCAAAAAAGAGTATAAGATGAAAAACTTTTTATTATATGAAAATGGAAATATACTTGAGCTTAGGTCAACTAAATTAACGTCAATTCATGTTCAATGTTACCTCACAAACAGATGACTACCATCTCAAATCTCACAAACACGATCAAAACTCACTCACAAGATCATAGTGTGTGATGTGCATATGGTGCATGAACAAACTTGTAACACCCCCAAGATTCTTGAAATTCGAAACGTTATAAGAAAAATCATTTTAGTTGGAGCTCTTTAATGTTAACCAAACTAAATTGTAACTAATAAAAACTTTGGATTTTGAAATATATAAAAATAATGGTATATATTTGTCCACATATACTTAGAAAATTATGATGTAATTTGATTTTGGAAAACATCTCGAGAAAATTCAGCAACTATCGGCTGTGTGCAACGGCGAGAAAAATATGTTTGACCTAGTAAACGTCAGCTAAAATTTATGAAATTTTTCACACAGCCTACAACACCCATATACGTACAATATATAAGAATTTGGGGTCTTGAAGATGACGTTTGAAGCACGAAAATATTTTTCAACTATGCTGAATAGTATTTTCTAAACTGACTCGATGCAGTCTATTAAAACGAACATAAATTTTTTTTAGATAATATTTTAATATAATTCCAAAGACCACTATTAGAAGACTCGTAAAGATTTCAAACCCTACTGATTTCACTCTAAAACATGCACCGTAACCCAAGTTATACCACTATTAAGTAAGAGGACAAAATCTGAAAATTCAATTAAGCAGTAATAAAACTTCATGCATAATCAATCCAACATTTCTAAGTTATAGTTGATATGCAATGTATATAAACTAGAAGATTAAACATTTTAAAAAAATTTCAACTAAGTGTTCTTAAGATATTTACATAATTGGAAATTTTACTAGAAAATTAAAGAGCATTTCAAATCGTCGAGCACTTGCCACTATGCCAAACCACTACCATGCCTTGAATTAAACTGTAAATTTTGTAGGGATGAGTACCACAAGTAATACTCAGTAGGAAACACTTAGGTAAATGATAAAAAATATGTTTTCTAGAAATGCAAATCTTGATTATTTGTGTCACCATCAATTGCAAAGCGAACCAATAATCAGGCAGTCCGTTTACTCTTAGGTTTTGATAACCCATTTCAAGTAACAAAAATCATCTCTTCATCTTTTATTTGAACCAACAAACAATGCTTTCATCATAAGCAACACAATAATATGTTTAATGCAAATCGAAAACAAGAATTTTGACTTCACTTACAAAAGTGTCGAAAACACCCTACCTTAAATACTTGGAGTTTGAATACCCTTTTTGCATCCAATTTGAAATAAAATGCAGCGTGCTCTTAGCCTCTCCTTCTGGAAACTTCCAAACTCGAGGTGCCTTAAGTCTATGAGAAAAGGGTGAAATAATTTTATGTATAAGGGTAATAGTTGGGGAGAGAAAACATTGCTTTTGGGGTTGTAGAATGTTGTTGCTTTGCTTATCAAACACAAAACGAAATTGACAATTTGCAGCAACTAAAGTGGAATAAATAAAACAAATGTGAATAGCATATTAATTTTGTGTATAAATGGTAGAATTATGAGGAAACTTGCACATTAATTTTGCATTTGAAATGACAGTTTTTTTTTTCTTTCCTTGTAATGATCAACATAATGGATTCTAAATAATTAAAATGGTTACGACACTTAATGGATATTAAAATTTAAATGAAATGCCTAATGGAGAAAAATAAAAATCAGATGGAGGGATGAGAAAAAATTAAACTACTTGGTTGAATACATATGAATTATTTGAAGGACAAAAACCATGTTTAAGGGCAATTTGGCACAAACAATAAGTGTAACTAACTTTTTAAAATTTTAAGAACTTAATTTATACGACAATTAATATAAAATATGTCATCACAACCTTTAAAAGAGATTCGACACCTAAATTTTTATTTTTTTTAAGACAAGTGTGCGCAACTTTAATATCGTGACCCATAACTTTAACTTGCTCTTAGGAAGTGTCATAGGGACGAAATAATATAATCTAAATTATTTTTCGATTTATACATGAAATCTTTTTTAAAACGAAACAAAAGATTTTTTTTTTTTTTTGTCACATATTAGATAAATGCATACTCGGTCAAATAAGCAAATTTAAGTACACCATAAAATGTCTAGTAGCACAAAAATACCCTTTTCAAAAAGAATTAGATGTAACAAAACGAATATACATAAAATGAGATGCATGCAAGAATGAATTGTACATGCATGCACCTAAGTACCTAATAAAAGAGGTACACAAACATCAATAGCCTTCCTAAGAGATTCAAACCTTAGACTATCTAATGGCTTGGTAAATAGATCAACTAATTAGTTCTCTATAGAGATATCTTCAAGAGTTACTACATGGGTCTCTACAAGCTTTTGAATAAAATGATGTTGTATATCAATATGTTTGGTTTGAGAGTGTTAAACGGGATTTTGGAAATATTAATGGCACATATCACAAAACACATTTATAGTACCCTATTCAAATCCATTATCACTTATCATTTGATTCATCCAAAGCAGTTGAGTGCAGCAACATTCTACAGCTATATATTCAGCCTACTGTGGACTATGAGATAGAACTTTGTTTCTTACTTATCCAAACTAAAAGGCTAGTATCAACATAAAAAAAAACCTCTGAATGTGCTTTTTCTATCATTGGCATTTCAAACTCAATCGGCATCGAAATAGACATCAAGGTCAAGATTATAATCTCTAGAGTACAAGATTCAATAATTTATGGTTCTAGTAACATGTCTAATGATACGCTTCACAAAGCTCAGGTTGGATTCCTTAGGATCACCCTGAGATTGTGCACATACCCCAACACTTAAGGCTATGTTAGGTCTGCTGGTAGTTAGATAAAGTAAACTACCTATCATACTCATGTATAGTGTTTAATCAACACTCTAACGTGTAGGATCATTACCTAACTTAACATTCGTGCTCATGTGAGTTCTAGTGTGTTTCTTCAATGTGTCTTGTGAATAAAGTTTTATCTGCACCACCTCTTGAAAAATCATATTCCATTAGATATGTAGTTAGTCTATCTTACCGAGTTCTTGGAGCTTGTTTAAGACCATATAAAGCTTTATTCAATTTATAGACATAATGTGGAAATTTAGGAACAACAAATCCTTTAGGTTGTTCAATATAAACTTCTTCTTGAAGTATTCCATTCAAGAAGACACTCTTGACATCCATTTAATGTAATTTGAGCCCTAAGGTGTAAGCAACGACTAGAAGAATTCTAATGGATTCAAGGTGAGCTACAAGAGAAAAAGTCTCATCAAATTCAACCACTTCAACCTGAGTATATCCTTGGGCAACTAACCTAGCCTTATTTCTAGTTATGGTACCTTGATCATCGGACTTATTCTTAAATATCTACTTAGTACCTATAACATTACAATCATCAGGCCTAGGGACTAAATGCTATACGTTGTTTCTCACAAACTGATTCAACTCCTTATGCATTGCATTTACCCAACATTCATCACTAAGTGCATCTTCTACTTTCTTAGGCTCAATCTGAGACACATAACAAGAAAATGTCAGGTTGTTTAAAACTGTCTTGCGAAGTCTCATCCCTTCATCTAAATCCTAAATAATATTGACCTTAGGATGGTTAGACTTAACTCTAAATGAACGTTCCTTATGAGGTTTATATTTATCATCAGTTGAGGAATCCTTATTAGAAGTTTATAGGCCTTTAGAAGCGTATGGGGGATCGAAAATTGATGTTTCTTTAGGTTCGATTATCGTGACGGGATCTATACTTGAGTGATCTAACTCTCCCCATTCTCCCCTCACTAAAAGCATCATCTATCACGACATTTATGGACTCCATCACAACTTGTGTACGAGAATTGTATACACGATATGCTCGAATGTTCTTAGAATATCCTAGAAAGATTCCATCATCGCTCTTGGAGTCAAACTTGCCCAATTTTCTCTATCTCTTAAAATATACCAATTGCTGTAAAACACACGAAAGTATTTGACAGTAGGCCTTTTACCCTTCCAGATCTTGTAAGGTGTCTTATCAGTTTTAGGTATAAGTTAAACCCTGATCACTATAAAACAAGCAGTGTTGATGGCTTCACCCCATAAATGCATAGCTAGTCCCTTACCATGAAACATGGCTCTAGCCATTTCTTGAAGCACACGATTTTTTCTCTCAACTACTCAATTTTGTTATGGAGTGATCGGTGAAGAGAACTCATGCTGGATTCTCCCATCCATGAAGAAGTTCTCAATGTGGAGTTTTCAAAATCTTTCCCATGATTACTACGAATTCTAGTTATAATAAAATCTTCTCATTTTTAAGCCTCTTGCACAAGGATATGACAAGGCTGAGCACCTTTGATTTTTCTCTCAACAACTTAATCCATGTATACCGAGAGAAATCATCTACCACAACCAAAATATAACGTTTACCACCAAGACTCTCAGTTCTAGATGGTCCTATTAAGTCCATATGGAATAATTCTAAAGGCTTGTTTGTCAAAATGTTAGAAGTTTGTTTATGATTTACTCTAAGTTGTTTACCTTCTTGGCATGGTCCACATATAGTGGTTTCAATTTTTTCAAGTTTAGGTAAACCATTAATAAGTTCATTCTTAGCCAACTTAGACAAACTCTTATAGATCATATGACCAAGTCTTTGATGCCACAGTTCAGTCACATCAATAGTTAGAATTTGGAAGAACTTCATATCAATTGTCACAAGTCCTTACACATTCGAAGACAATGTTACCAGTAGGATCATAAGCAATACACCTTTTTTTTTTGGATAAAATGAACTTCAAAATCAGCATCACATATTTGACTAATACTTTACAAGTTGGACTTTAAACTTTTCACATAAAGCACATTTGAGATAGCATGTAATCCAAATATATTAACGGTACATTTACCAAGAATAGTTGCAGTAATACCGTCTCCAAAAGTAACCATACATCCATTCCAATCATCAAGAGTAGGAAACAAAGCTTTATTATGACACATATGTCTAGAACACACACACTATCAATATACCCCATGGAGTTATTTTGAGTTTTAAGTGCAAAATGGGCAACATAGCAATTTAATTGTTCATTATACCCAAGAAGATCACTTTTCTTAACCCAAACCTTTTTAGAAGTAGATGTAATCCTAGCCATCCGTGTCATCATCTCAGTTAAGTGGCTAACCTGATTGGCGAGGAAGTTAACCTTACTAGAGATACCCTGACTTTTACTTATTTATGACACCTAAGCTTTGTGTGTCCTAGTGCACCACAATAGTGACTAGTGGGAATAAACTTAGGTTCAAAATTACGTGATGGTTGATATTGATTTATAGGTCGATTGGTTTTACGTTGTCTAGTAGGCCTAGGTCCTACGATACTCTTGCCCTTGGGTTCAAGATTAATAACATTCCTAAGTTTGTTGGTGATCCAAAAACTTACTAATTGTAATGGTTGTCGCACACATATATCTTTATGGTTTCTCCTATAGGTGAACAAAACTCGCAAACCGTCAAACTGTTGGTTTGTTCTATGTGGATCCCTTAGCATTTGAGCTTCAAACTGAGGTGCTCACATAGAAATTATTAGGTTTGGAGTTTGATAGTAAAAACCACTTGAAACCAAACAAAATTACTTGCCCCAATTTATTTATTTATTTACTTATTAAATACCTATTTGGAGATCCTAATTGGGGTTCATAAATCCACAACAATCCATAAGAAATTTTGTAGAAAATATAAGAAAAAAGCAATAAGTGGTAGGAGAGAATGGAGAAGTTGAAGCAATAATTTCAAACAAATGACAACAGTAAGAATAATTGCAAATATATAATACTATTGAGGTGTGAAAATACTGTTTGAGAAAATGCAACGTTTGTAGATGAAAACTGCAAAAATGAGGCAGCCCCTGCATGCAAAGTTCTTGACTCGGCTCACCATATGACTTGCTAGTTGCCTTAGAGGCGAACCAAGCTATTCATATGCATGAGCCAAACTAACAAGCCGATGAGCAGCTTGTGCTTATTGACATTGCTAACTAAGAGCTATGGTGCAATGCTAATGAAAGGTTGAGAAGTTATATGTTAAAATTTGAAGCCAACTTGTGGGTGGAAGAACAAATTGAGTACCAATGGAACGAAGTTTCTCTATATGATTTTACATCACAATTAATGTTCTAAAAGGTAGAAAAGGCTGGGTCTAGGTGCACCTAATGAAGATGGCGCCCTCTGCAATATGAAAAACGCATGAAAAATTGGTCAACCCTATTTTGACCACTTAGAATGCTAGCCTAGATTGAAAAAGGCATGACTCATTCAGATCTAGGCACTCTCCTTTTATATTTAATATTTTAATTTTTAAGTTATATAAACTAATTGAAAAAAAAAAAAGAAATAACATTAAAACTCTTAGAAAAATTAAAATAATATTAAATACAAGAAAACAACTTCTTATGTCTAGACTCATAATGCTTGAGGGTTGGCATTGCCGCCTTGCATCTATGAGAACCTTGTTCGCTGCCATTTCGACATTATTTTTTACATTTTATTTTTTAAAAGCAAAGGAACATCTTCATTAATCAAATCATCAAAAATCGTGTACGAAGGGTGAAGAGGAGTACAACAGAATCAACGTAGTCGTAAAGGCTCACAAGTTACACATTCCCAGTTCTAGTCTTATGAATAATGTTAAATGTACACTCAAAGTTTGACATTGTTTTTAACACTCTTTTCCAAAAAACTTGTTGGTGAGAAAGTGTGTGATTTTTTAAAACTGTCCAATGTAATATCATCATGTAGCATGATGTAAAGAATAATGTAAAAAATAGTGTGTATGTAGCATGATTGAGGTCTTATGTATCACCCAATGTTTTTGGCACAATTTTCATCCGAATCAAGATGCACTCCTGGGAGTTCCAGACATTATTGTTACTTATTCGTTAAAGTAAATACCAAAAACCTCCCATGAAGTTTATAACAAACAAAGACATGGTCATCCCCTTGTTTTAAAAATTAAAGAATTTTCTCCCTTTAGAATAAATATTCTTTTTTATTTTTTTATCATCTAGATCATATTTTTGTGAACATTGATTTTTCTTTTACAAATGAATAGATTAATATTGATCTAAAATATTCACTAAAAAATAAACTAAAAAGAGATCTAAACTTTAATCAGTTGATCCCAACTTTACAACAGTATTATTATTTTAATTTTCTAAACATGGTCCAAATGTTAAGAGTATAAATGAGTAAAAGCTAGTGAAAAATGCTACTTAATCAAGAAATATAAATATTAAAAAACTTAATCTATTTTATCAAATTATTCTATAACATGGTTCTATGTTTATTTGTTAAATATTTGTCAATCATATTTGCAAAGCATATAATTTTTTTTAAAAAAAATAATCATATTTTTCAATGTCATTAGATATTATGACAATTTGAAATCGTATTTCTTTTCACTAGAACATAGTGATGTCATCTAAATAAAAAATGTAAAGTATATTTAAAAATAAAAAGAAACAAAGGAAAATGTAGTTTAACTATAGGTAATAAGAATCTTAAAATAGTATAAAGCGGAGGACCAAAACAGCAAATATATATTTGCTTTTGCTAACGAGAAGAAAATGTAATGAAAACCTTTTGCATTTCAAATAAACTAATTTTAAACTTTTGGATATTTTTGGTCTATAAAATACTATCCGCTTAGGAAAACATCTGCCGTAAATAAATTTGTAGCGCATCAAAATAAAGTTTGGTAATAATTATGTTAGAAAACGAGCTAATTGTTATGAATATAAATACGAGATATAGGCAATATGAAAATAACAATCATAATAATATAAGACTTACATGAAAACTCGAAAAGGAAAAAAATCACGAGTAGAGGAGAAAAAATCGTTAATAATCAATAATGGAGAATTACAGAAGACCACTCTGGACCAAACTAATAAGTTGAATAATTGGTCAATCTCAATATGTATGTGTTGTACACAGGGCCGGACCCGAGGAGAGGCCCAAGAGGCCTTCGCCTCAGGCCTAGAATTTTTAGGGGCCTTTATTTTTTTTATTAACCTAAAAAGCTAAAACTTCTCGTCTTCACTTCCCTCCATAGACCACAGTTATGGCGCCGAGGCAGTGAGGAGACTCCAGAGTCCAGACGCCAGATGGAAGAAGCTGTAGCCGTGTGCCTGTGCCGCAGTGGAACTGTGGAAACTAGAACTGGAAGGTTTGACCGGCGATCGGGACTCCGTGAGAGAGAAAATCGTGACTCAACAAGTACACCACATATTCATAATCAAAGAATCCTTAACACTCTAGAAAAATATAATACAATGAAGAATCTAATATAAGGTGGAATCCTAATATAATAGTCTAAGAAATAATAGAGTATTTGAGTTGAAATACGAGAGCAAAATTGCCTAAATTGCGAAACCTTCTCCTTATGTGTATTGGACTCATTCGAGATTTCTTCAAGTCATACTATCAGCTCTCAATAGAACTCCCAATTATATTTTCAATAGAATTCGAGTTATACCCAAATTCTAACAAATCTTTACCTTGGCATGAATTTCACTACAAGGAACAAAACTTCAATTCAACATAATTATGTAACTGGAGACAAATTCCACTGTAGGAATAGAACTTATCTTTTCGTCAAAGATTCTCAAACAAAACTCTTCACAAAAAATTAAAAAAATTCTCAACCTCTTCCACAAAAGCCTCTAAGGGCAAGCTCAACAAATTTCAATTGAATCCATGCACTGCTTATCAGTAGAATTACATTGGATATCAAATTTGCTCGAATTATCACCATGGGCAACAAGATTATCAATATCACAACTAACTCCGTCCGAGTTACCAAATTTGCTTGAATTGTCACTACTAGCAATAAGGTCATAACTACTCGCCGAACCTCCCGAGGTCTAATATCTCTCTTCTTCAATTTAGTGACAACTGCATCAACATGATCATAGAACCATACAAGACATATACTGGGATCTTCTCTACCCCTTTATCACAACTCGATCCTTATTTTGGTTCTCCTTCAGCATCCAAATAAAATTTTGTCATAACAAAAATTTGGCATCCAAAAGAGGAAAATCAAACTTCACACTTGTCATGCCGAAAATCAAACTTCGATCTGAGTTGATCAAACATCGCTCTAATACGAACCCGAGCTAGCTATTCCAGGAATTACTGAATCTAGCTCTGATACCTCTTGTTATGAAGTAAATGAGCTAATACCGATTTGTTAAGAAAAATGAGAATAGACAATATAATAATTATAATAATTATAAAAAAACACAAGATTTACGTGAAAATTCAAGACGAGAACGGAATCACGGGCATGGGATGAGATTTCACTAATAATCAATAATGAAGGATTCCAAAGGCCCTCTCTAGCCAAATTAATAGGTTGGATAATTGGTCAATTTTAATATTTGTTGTACATCACATATTTACAATCAATAATTGCTAACACAATAGGAGAATATAATACAATGAAGAGTCGAATATAAGGTGAAATCCTAATATAATATATCTAAAAATAATAGAGTATTTGAGTTGGAATATGAGATAAAAAATTGCCAAAATTACGAAACATTTTTTGATGTGAACCCAACCAATAATTGATTCTGGGAACCCACGAATAAGATGAAACCAACACAAGAAAGCTAGAAATCACGTAGCGCAAAGATCAATCCGACTCGTTGTTCGACCCGATCAAAAACCGAGATTACGCGTAAGAAATCCAACCCGTTGATTACCCGAAACAAGAACCGTGAAGTGGGAACGTCACAAAAGGATTGCGAAATCTTTTGATAAGTTTAAGTTAGAACCTTAAACCACCAAGAACATGGAAAAATAAAAATCTCAAATTTAATTTAATTCTCTCAAATAATCAAAGTCTTGTTTTCAATGAATAATAATAGATCTTATTTATATGAAACTATGAAAAACCCTAATTTATCTAGATAATCTCGTGCTTAATTCAAATATATCACAAAAGATGCTAAAAAAATGGTATTTAAGTCAAATTAGGAAACTACTAAAAAGATAAAATTCTCACCAAATTTTTATACTATTTTCCGCCAACTTGTTCTTGGCATGTTTCTATGCGACTTTAAGCTCAAAAGTACCATACGCCCGCATAGCCTAGTGTAAAATTTCATGACGATTACGAATTGTACTAATGGGCGAAAATCCAAGATCCAAGTCGAGATTTATGCCAATTTTAATCCACGCTACTTGTTTTTTTTTCCAAATATCTTCCAAACTTTGAATCCAACTCGTTTCGGTTCCCGAGCCCTTCACGAAACTTGAACATTGGCTTGTCAACTTCACCCATCTGAACTACATTGCTTAGACCCTTAACTCATGTGACTCCACCAAATGATTGCCTGTCCCGGATCATATCACCCCCTCTCTTTTCAAAAGGATTTGACCTCAAATCCGAACCTGCATCAAACGAAACAACATTAGCAACTTCGAAAATGTTAAATATTACAAACTTACCCATCATAAGTAAACAGTAGCCTTCATTCTCAATCAAAGCAATGGAATGACATGGTCCGTCTCCCTTAATATGTAGTTTGACCTCCATTGAGATCGTATCCGGCTCGTACGTATCATCACCCGTGTCTCACAAATTCCAACACTAACACCAATAGATGAAAACATTAAATTGAACAAGATTAGTGACTTAGAATCATTTGTTAAATTGGAATGCGGAACGGGATTAGTAGACTTTAAACTCACTCTTAACACACTCAATAATTCCAACCTAAGACATGTAAGACTATTGTGATTAAAATAAAAGCATTCATGCACACAGTTAACAATAATGCATTCTAATTGCCTAACATATATGATTAACTCCCTATGACATGCTAGAGTTTCATCATGTAGTAAATGCATATCATAAACAAACAAGAAATCTTCCATACATGCAAGCTCATAGTCTAATCTAAGTATAGGGATTTGATACGTTACCATGACGTGGTCACTTACATCTTCCTTGTTACTCACCAGATTTTTCATGTGATTTACAACACGTGGATAGTTAAGGTATGGTGCACCACGAATTATTCCGCCATGTAACGATTCCTTGACATCCTGAAAAAGAGAATTATCCAAATTTAGGAGAGGATTGTTAGTTCTCACTAAAGCCCCCTCACACTCGACTTTTCTTGCATATAAGCTCACTTTGGAGTTTTCTCTCATCTCTGATTTTCCCTCTCTTTTCTCTCGTGTGGCTCTACTCTTTTTCCCTCACTTTCGGCATTGCTCTCATTTTTTCGCTCTTTATTTTTATTCTCTCGCTCACTTTTAAATTTCAATTGGTCCTCATGGATCTGCTGCGGTGTCAAATGCACAAGTGTGATAGCTCATCCATCCTTTACCAAGTTGTAACGATTTGTGAATCCTTCATGCTTCACTCTCTTATCATACTGCCATGGCCCACCTAACAATATATGTATGGCATGCATTGGAACCACATCACACAATACCTCATCGTTATATCGTCCAATGTTGAAATTCACCAAGGCCCTCTTGGTAACCTGGATCTCTCCACAATTATTCAGCCACTCCAATTTGTATAGTAGTGGATGCCTCATAAGAGGTAACCTAAACTCTTGCACAAGGGTCGCGCTAGCCACGTTTCTACAACTCCCTCCATTTATAATCAAACTGCAAACCTTATTTTTAATGTGACACCTAGTGTGAAACAAATTCTTCCGTTGCTGCTCTTCATCATCCACCTTCATTTGTGTAGTAAGAGCACGCATCACTACCAATGACTCCGCAACCGGATACTCCACACAAGTTTCACCCTTAACATCCTCCAACTCAGGCATGATGTCACTCCCACTTCCATCATCCGACTCAATCTCTCCATTTTCCAGAAAAATCATCACTCGTCGGTTTGGACACTATGAAGCTATATGCCCTGAACCCAAACACTTGAAACATTTAATATCCCTCGACCTACCAGCTTGATTTTCAATGTTTGGTTTATTTTTATTCACCTCCTCATTAACCCTAGGCACTTCAACCTTTCCTATGGTCTCCAATCGATCATTTCTATCACCACTACTCCATTTAGGTTCCATAGTAAACCTAGCTACCCATTTTCGTCTGAGCTGCCTCTCCACCTTCATAGCCATGTGCACCAAGTCCTCCAACTCCACATAGTGCTGCAATTTTACTACGTTAGCAACATTCCTATTCAACCCATTCAAAAACCTAGCCATGGTGTCCTCCCAATCCTCATCTACATTTGCCCGAATCATCGCCACCTCTATCTCCTTATAATAATCCTCCACACTCCTAGATCCCTGAAAAAGCGTTTTTAACTTATGATGAAGATCCCGGTAATAATGTCCAGGTACAAACCGTTTTCTCATGTAGGCACTCAATTCTCCCCACGTCTCAATTGGCCTATCCAAATTTTTCCTACAACTAGGCACCAATTGATCCCACCAAATAATAGCATAGTCAGTAAATTCTAATACAGCTAACTTCAATTTCTTCTCGTCTGAGTAATTATGGCAATCAAATACCAATTCTACCTTCTTTTCCCACTCTAAGTAAGCTTTGGGGTCACTCCGACCTTGGAAAGCTGGAATATTCAGTTTGATGTTCCCCAAATCTCTATCAACCCCTCGATCAAACCTGCCTCCTCTATTCCTCATTCGTCCCATGTCAACTTCCAAATAATATTCACTACTACCTACGCTCATCGCCTCATCTTCCCCATCAAATTCAGCTATGAGATTCCATCCTCGCCTATCTCCTCTACCCCCACGAAAAACCCTTTGGGGCATCCCTCGCTGCTGACTCTCAATCAAGGTTTCATGTCTAACTACATCACCACTAATACGTTCAACCGCCAAACCCAATTGATCAAACCTATGATGTATAGCTTGCATACTACACATAAACTCCGCATAAAATCCCTTAGGCACCTCTTCCTCCTCCCCTTTACTCAAATCTAATTTTTGCAAATAAGTAATAATAGAAAAATTAAAGGGAAAGAAATAACAAGAAAGCAAATTAATTTACTTCACGTGTTTGCACTCGTGTATCACTTGAAATTTGACTTTTACCCGATATTGAGCTCACCACTCTTGCCTTTTACCACTCGTCCTCCTTTGTCAATGGCTCGAAAAATAATTGATCTCAATCAAATGGCACACAATCCCGCAACGAACACCACCACAAGCACAGTTTGGATAATCAACAGAATTTACGGACTGAAGTAATCAAGTTCAAGGTAAAAAAATAAAACAAAAATGACTAAAAAATTTTCTTTGTTTGATTTTGTTTTGCCTCTAGACGTTCACAAGATTTATAGCCTTTTTTTTGTCTCTCCTTTTTTAAGCAGTCACATCGTGAACAGTAATTTTTTAAGCAACTAACTAATTAATCTAAATGCAATTAAACAACGAAAATAAGGACTAAAAACAAGAACAATAAGTCTGAATTTTTTTGACTCAAACAATAAAAATAACAAACAAAATAAATAAATGATAGATGACCTGAATTCTAAAGTCAAGCTTTGATACCAACTAATGTGAACCCAATCAAGAATTGATTTTGGGAACCCACGAACAAGATGTTACCAACTCAAGAAAGCTAGAAATCACGTCGCACAAAGATCAACCCGACCTGTTGTTCGACCCGTATTAAGAATCGAGATTACGTGTAAAAAATCCGACCCGTTGATTACTCGAAACAAGAACCGTGAAGTGGGAACGCCACAAAAGGATAGCGAAATCTTTTGATAAGTTCAAGTCAGAACATTAAACCACCAAGAACATGGAGAAATAAGACTTTCAAATTTAATTTAATTCTCTCAAATAATCAAAGTCTTGTTTTCAATGAATAATAATAGATCCTATTTATATGAAATTATGAAGAACCTTAATTTAGCTAGATAATCTCGTGCTTAATTCAAATAGATCACAAAAGATGCTAAAAAGATGGTATTTAAGTCAAACTAGGAAACTATCAAAAAGATAAAATTCTCGCCAAATTCTTATACTATTTTCCGCCAATTTGTTTTCGGCATGTTTCTGTGCGACCTCAAGCCCAAAAGTACCATGCGCCCGTTTTGCCTTGCGTAGAATTTCATGACGATTCCGAATTATACTAATCCAAGATCCAAGCTGAGATTTATGCCCATTTTAATCCACGCTACTCGTTTTCTTTCCAAATATCTTCCAAACCTTGAATCCAACTCGTTTTGGCTCCTGAGCCCTTCACGAAACTTGAACATTGGCTTGTTAACTTCACCTATGTGAACTACATTGCCTAAACCCTTGACTTGTGTGACCTGATCAAGTGATTGCATATCCCGGATTATATCATCCCTTCTCTTTTCGAAAGGATTCGACCTCAAATCCGAACCTGCATTAAATGAAGCAACAATAGCAACTTCAAAAATGTTACATTATAGACTTATCCAGCAGAAGTAAACAATAGCCTTCATTCTCGATCAAAGCAATGGAATGACATGGTCCGTCTCCCCTAAGATGTAGTTTGACCTCCTTTGAGTTCGTATTCGGCTCGTACGTATCATCACATGTCTCACAAATTCCAACACTAACACCAATAGATGAAAACGTTAAATTGAACAAGATTAGTGACTTAGAATCATTTGTCAAATTGGAATGTGGAACGGGATTAGTAGACTTTAAACCTTGTGCAGAATTTTGTGATGATTCTAAATTGTACTCATGGGCGAAAATTCGAGACCCAAGCTGAGAGTTATGCATATTTTAATCCACGTTACTCATTTTCTTTCCAAATATCTTCCAAACATTGAATCTAATTCGTTTCAGCTCCGAGTCCTTCACGAAATTTGAATCTTGGCTTGTCACTTCACCCATTTGAACTACATTGCTTGAATCCTTGACTCGTGTGACTCGACCAAGTGATTGCCTGTCTCGGATCATATAATTCTCCTTATCCGTCTTAGACCCCTTCAGGACTTCTTCAAATCACACTATCAACTCCCAATTAAATTTCCAATAGAATTTGGGTTGCACCCAAATTTTAACAAATTAAATGCCCAAATATTAGATCTAGAGCAATGTATTATTTCACGGTAGGGGAGTAATTAATTTTATTGCAAGGAAATATCCTGAATGAAACGTGACAAGACACCGCGTATTCTCATTGTCACATTTGTTGGAAATTACGGGAGCGGTCAATGGAGGAATTTCAATATTCCTTCCACATTCTTTTCATTATTTTTAGTCTAAGAATTTGGACAGAAAATTAATACGTACTTTTAATCTTAGAATTTGAACAGAAAATGAACTGTGTTTTTATTATACAAACAGCATCAACCTTACTGTTTTAAGTCTCAAATTTTGGACCACGCATTAATATCATTATTTAGAACATTGGACAAAACAAATTGAGTATCATGTTTGAATTACAAAAATACATAATAAATTGAGAAATCATAACCCGAAAATATATAATTGCAAGATGAAATTTGATATTAATTTTTGTCTATTTCAATGTCTTCAGTAGAGTGCTCAAGAACTCCCAATTCTCTCTTGCTTGGAACAAAGCTCTTGATGGTTATGTATTGAATGTATGTTTTTGTCTTTGATGCAGCGGAAGATTATAGGAGAGATGAAAATACACACAAAGTGAGAGAAAACTCACGAAAATTTTATTCAACTCAATAATAATCTGCCTAAAAGGGCTTACAAGACTTTAAATAGTAAAACCCTAGCAAAATTCGAAAAATAAATAATAAAAATAAAAAAACGATATTTTTCCATAAATGGAAAAATTCGAGCTAACAATTTAAATAGAAATTCCTAAAATTCAGGATCGTCCTCCAACAAACGGAATACGAATCCGAATTTTATTGAATGAGATATT
Organism: Fraxinus excelsior; assembly: GCA_019097785.1. Taxonomy (NCBI): domain Eukaryota; kingdom Viridiplantae; phylum Streptophyta; class Magnoliopsida; order Lamiales; family Oleaceae; genus Fraxinus; species Fraxinus excelsior. The sequence goes on from CM032644.1 coordinate 6,250,314, forward strand.
ACCAAAATAAAAATTACCATAAATGGCAAAAAGTCTAATCGAGGGCCTAAATGATGGAATCTGCCCAAAATCCGACGTAAGTCATGGCCGGAGGAGATGAGTTGTGATCGTTGGCTCGTTTCCAATCAAATTAGGCTAGTAATTCGTAAAAAACGGACAAATCCGAAGTTATCATAAAATCATTTTTTCCCTTTGCGATCCCACTTCATCATAAACTATAACTCCTTATGCACTTCATTAGTCCCCCCAAAACTCTCTTCCCCTTTTGCTAGATGAAAAAAAATCCTATTTGTAGCCTCTAGAATTAGGTGATATTTGTGCTCCAATCCTATTCCAAGTAGAACTTGACTTAAATTATGAAACAAAATATTTTCTACTCTGTAAAGTTATGCGATCGCAACCAACACGATCGTAGGGTACCGTTGGTTGTGATCGTATGGTAATATTCTTCAACTTGTTGGTCAAATTTGTGATCCCATGGCTAGAGTCTTGCGATTGCAAGGTACATCCTCTTTTCTTCCGATTCAAGTTAGTCACTAAACTTCCCTATTGGTCCAGCCTTCATTTTTCAAATATTTATACCTTAGTCCCCATCTTCAATAATTTGTTACTTCTTAGGCCTTACCATTCAATTTCTGCTCTGTTTCTTCATATGCCATACAATATCTATCAATCAATATACAATCAAAATTAAGTATCAATTCAGTAAAAATCCTTCTCAAAGTCCATTTTTATTGCCATGATAAGTACGAAATTATACTTATCGTTAAAGTAAATAACAAAAACCTCTCATGAGATTTACAAGAAATATAGATTTCTCATTTTTAAAATAAATAAATTAAAATTGATCACAATATTAAAACATCTTAATCATAATACTGTGAAATTTGATTTCTCATTTTAAAAATAGATCTAAAATATTGGCTAAAAAATAAACTACAAAAGTCTAAACTTTACTCTTTGATGCCAAATTTATTACGATATTATTAGTGTAATTTTCTAGATGTAGTTTAAATGTTAAGAGTGTAAATGAGTAAAAATTATAGAAAATGCTACTCAATTAAGAAATATGAAATATTTAAAAATTATTTTTATTAAATTATTCTATAACATGTTTATGTTCATTTTTTAATTTTTTTTTTTTTTTTATCAATAACATTTACAAATCATATATTTTTTAAAAAAATAAATCATATTTTACAATTTTGAAGATATCATGGCAATTTTTAATGATAATTCTTTTAAATAAAACTAATAAAAAGTATGAAAGGTATATTTAGGGGGGGGGGGGGGGGGGGGGGAAAAAAAATAGTTTAATTGTGTGTAATAAGAATTTCAAAATAGTACAAGGGATTAAACAAGAAATATATATTCGCCTTATGCTGACAAGGAGAATATGCATTGAAAACCTAGTCGAAGGCTTTTTTATTTTTAATTTTTCTTAACCTTTTTAAAATGGAGAGGGTATATCCGTAATAGTGATCAGTATTCTGAAGGGCTGTCTACAATTTTCTAATTTGTTATCTATTTTTAAATATATTAATTTTAAGTTTTTATGTATTGCCGGTGGAGGAATTTAAATGTTCATTTTATATTCTTTTACTTAATTTACTTTTAATCTTAGAATTTGGACAGAAATGAACAGTGTTTTATTATAAAAAAGCATCAATCGTACTTCTGTTTGAAAATGAGAGTTGTGTTGATGGGTGGCGATTTATTTCGGGTTCTACCACACACCAAAAAAAGAAAAAAAAAATCCTAACTTCCTCAAATGCTATCGTTACTATGTGGAGGATATTGCATTTTTAACTCAATGGCTATACTCCTCTAGCAAGAATTATTCATACTGATAAAACTCATGTCACAAATTTCAAACCACACATTAATATGATCATTTAGAACATTGGACAAAACAAATACAAAGTTTTTAACGTTCAATTATTGACACATTTACATACGAGGAAATTCAACATTTGAATAACCTTAACCAAGACCTAATTATGTCGTAGAATTTGACCACAAATTTGGATAACAATAAGGTGATACATTAAAATGGAAGTCACTCGCACCACTAATATGTTCATTTGGATATTGTCACTGGTTGTATGAGTATCGATGTTATAAAATCTTTCAACTTTGTTTTAGAATTTGAGTATCCATCACTGTCTTTGTGTACAAGATTGATGACACGTGTAAGATTGACTACTCGTATGAGAACAGCCATTGGTAGTGCAGTTAAGTGAAGGCATTCTTGGTTTATATCCTTCCACGCATTCATGATTTGTGTTTGAAATACAGCAAATGCATCTTCTTTTGAAGTCCCTTTCTCTTTCATATAACATTCAACTGCCGTTATTTTTTGCTCAAACTGCATAAAAGTAACACAACACAAAACTTGTTAAGTAGGCTATTACTGTATTACATTTTTCTCATATGTTGACTGCCATAAGAACAAAAAACCTGTGTGATGAACTTGAGTAATAAAGAATAAAGTCAATTAAGAATTCAAACTTCTTACCTCTTCTCCCACCATGTCATCCATTAGTCTACAGATTATTGATGAAGCACGTACTAATAATGGTTCACTTGAAAAACAATCAAAGGCTTCCTTAGTTGCCAGTTCTCCCATACCGACCAAAGATGATGTAGATAGCATCATGTAACCACAAGATACTAGTGAGAGTTTCATATACTCTTCTAGTGTTGGAGCATATCCATTGTATATCCATTCTGCCTCTTTGAAATATGCTCGGACTAATTTTTTCATCTGTAAATTGAAACTATGATTAGATATATAGGATGTAATTTTGATAAAAGTCAAGCAACTTTATTAATATTTTTTACCTCATCAATCGCGTACTGAACCCTATACGATTTTCCCATCTTTTCTAACTCTCTCTCAGCTTCGATATAAACATCTAAAAGGGATTTGTAAAAAAATTTCATGTATGATGGTAACTGATCCATGGCACTAAAATCCCATCTGCTCACAAAAATATTCAATATCAAATCTAAATCTGTTTGATCTATATAAATAATATGCTATTAGATATTAAGCTACAAAGAATAATTCAAAACTAGACAGTAGAATAAATTTACCTTTCAATTGCATCTGTGAAAAGTTTAAGTTCGTCTAGGGTCCCATAAACATCATAGATGTCGTCAATGATAGAAGACATGGCCATTACTTTGGTTAGAAATTTCCTTGCAAGAGAGTATTGAGGCTCAAAGTAGACGGATAATATCCAAAAGTAGCATTCTACCAGCCTATCTCTTGCAAAAGGCAATTTTTCCCCAAACCCTAAAGCCTTCCACCACCTGCAATTTACATCCGAAAGTAAAATTGTAACAGTTTTTCAGATATGTAAGTGCAAGTAGTAAAGCTTCACAAAACAAACTAACCTTGTAATGCCACTTAGCTCCTTCTGGTGGATCTTCTGCACTATGTTGAAGTCTAATTTTGCAAAATTCATGAGCATGTCTTCACCTGATTTTTGGTAAATGGGTAAGAATTTCTTAGCTCCGAGCCTTGTCAAAGTTTTATGAATTGGCATCTCCATGGCGTCACTAACTTGTCTGGAGAGAGAATTGCTCGCCTGGTGGATAGAGGATCCGAGGTGAGTGGCAGAAAACTTCAATGCTTCTTCTAGAATTTCCTCCCCGTGTACTCCAAAGTGTGCAGCCTCGTACAAGCTCAACAGCCCTGGTACATCGCTAATCAAAGAATCCTCAAATTTTCCTTGGCTGTCCTTGAATTTGTTGAACACATCTGCCTCAGCCCAAAAAATTATGAAATGTAACCTTAAATGTGTAAGGTGCATGTTCACATTAGAGAACATAAACTTTTCATGTACCATATTCATGTTTGGTCATGTTAAAGAAAAGTTAATTTTGTTAGTAAAAAAGTAGCATTATTAAAATCATAACTAAATAAAAAGTAAATTCGACTTGCTTTGAAGCATAAGACAATATGCATGTCACAATCTTTAATTTATTGCACGTGTATAGATATAATATTGACACTTTAATTTCCCAACATATAACAAATCACAAAAATAAAAATTACTTACCACATGAGATATAATATCCTTGTTGTCTGAGTAATCGAAATTGAAGAGCAACGGTACGAAGATCATTAATTTGTTTATTGTGACTTTCATGATAAGTTTCATATATGTATTTTAAAGATTTTTCAATTTCTTTTTCAAAATGGTAACCAACTCCAAGACGTTGGATTGCATCGATGAGGTCCAGTTTATACAATGAATCATCTGGGGCAGCCACTAGCAACTTTTTCACTTCTTCTTTTAATCTTTGATGTTCTTGCTCTTCGTGGGCCAACATATCCTGTTCAAGTGGAAGCATGCATTTAACATTTTAACACAATTATATTTCAGTTAATCAACGAGGAACAAAAGGTCTAGCTAATTTACAGTAGAAGTATACGCAAGGAAATAATGTCCCCAAATGCTAGGATGATATTTGACAGAGCGACGAGTATCCTGAATGCTCATATTTTTGGTGGAAAATGGAGCAGCAGATGCATGGATTTGGATATCCATTAATTCTATCTATATTCGACACTTGAAATAAATTAAAGAAATGCTTCTCACTTCAATGGGATTGTATGAATTTTCGAGCTTGTTTGATGGGTATTTATTGTCTTATGATACGGAAAAGTTCGGACCACATCAGGAATATGTAGGCCGAGAAAATTTAGACCACCCATTGATAGTGATGCTGCCAAAAATCGTACCTGTCGACTTCCCGGGCTTGATGATCGAGAACGAGCACGAACGAGATCTTCCGGTACCTGAAACAAAGGCGTCGAGGGTTGGCCTCGTCGCCCCTCCGATGCTTAAGTCAGAGAGAGAATAGATAGTGTATATATATATGCTGGAGAATGTGTAAAAGCGTACCTGAGTAATGAATGAGGGTGACCTATTTATAGTGGTGGGTAGCGTAGTTCAAGTAGGATTCATCTCCGTGTTTTTAGGAGTAATCGTAGGGATAGGCGTTGGAACACGAATAGGTCTCTAAACTTGCCTTGTTTGAGGTGTTACCAAAGACAGGACTCCTTTTCGGTCTGGGATTCCTTAGAAAAGACGGTATCCGGGTAGAGTTAGGAGACTTTCCGGATAAGGACTGGTGGAACATGATCATGGCTCGCTTGATGTTGGCCAAGTAATTATCCCGACCACTTATGTCCCGAGGATCGCCAGTGTGTTATTTGGGCGATCTGGGAGAAGATCCTCGAGCATCATCTAGGTAGCTCGAGGACTCCGCATGCCCGACGACTCTGTCCCATATCACAGCGAGAGAATGCTAAGGAAAGTCGTCGTGCTCGATATGTCTTGATGGACGTCATCACTGGCCCCCGTGCATCCGCACCTACAGATCGAGATTTAGGGCGGATGCAGGGTAAATCTATGCGATACTAAGTCGTCGAGAGAGGGTACGCACGTCATAGGTCGGTCTCGGGAAGACTGATGACGAATTCAAAGATCTTGGAGGGTCGGGGGTGTAATAAATGCGGTGGTGGTACGGTCCGTTTGGATGTTTGACACGTGGCCAGATCCAATGGCCCAGGTGGTGACTCTTGGGCTTCCCATTCTACCCCTATAAATAGTCCCTTTGTTTTTTCATTTTTCACTTTTTACCTGCTGTAAAAAACTCCTCTGCAAGGTCGTGCTCGAGCAATTCGCCTAGGAACTCTCCTGGTCTTATAGTCGTTTAAGGTAAGTCCTCGAGTCTTTTAAGCTATTTCTTTAGTTATCGTCGAGTGATGTCGAGCAGTGAGGGTGGTAGGGAGTCTGATGGCTCGGGGGGTAGTGAGAACCTAGAGACATCCTTGATACCCGTAGCCGTTCCTTTAGATGCCCGACCTAGGCGTCAGGGTAATGTTGAGTTCAAGGCACCAGACGACCCCTGTAGGTTCAAGGAGCACCTGGCCGTGGCTGCAGCCCGAGAATTTGGGCTGATGCCAGGTTGCGACATTAGGTCTCCTGACCCCGATGATAGGATGGGGCATGCTCGAGCTAATGAGTTCGTGATATTTAGGGATACTCTGAAGGCCGGGTTTAGGTGGCCTATGCACCCTTTTTTCTTGAGTGTATTGGTCGAGCACTCCATGTGCCCGGGGCAGTTAGTGCCCAATGGGTGGAGGATGCTCGTGTATTTCTTCATAGCGCGTCGGTACCTGGGCATCGAACCCTACGTCGACCTCTGTCGAATGGTGTTCGAGCTTAAGCATCTCCCTCAGTATACGTGTTTTGGGTATCTATCTACCCGAGGAGGGTTTAGGGTCCCGAGCATGCCGAGCTCGCTTAAGGGGTGGAAAGATAAGTGGTTTTATGTAGTTTCCCAAGGTGTCGACCTACCTTTCTGGTCGTCGTGGAGTGTTCCTGACACCTCTAAGTTCTGTGAGGACCAAGCATACTTCGAGTCTTTAGAACGCCATAGGCAGATGCTCGAGGACCTCGAACCCTTGGTACCGGACATGAAGGCCATCCTCGAGGAAAAGGTGTTGGATCATGCGGATGTGAGAGGTGTCGAGGGTAGGAGCTTTTTTCTTATCTCTTAATCTCATGCTCTATTCCCGAGGATATGATCGATCTAATGCCTTGTGTTTTTGTTGCAGGGATGTCTTTCAATCCTTCAGCCCTCAGAAAATTTGTTCGAGCTAAGGCCAAGGAGCCTCAACCTCAGGTCGGTCCCTCGACCAAAGGAAAAAAGAGGGCTAGAGTCTCGAGGCCCGAAAACTTGCCTCGAGGGCCCGGGGAAAGCTCTCAACCTCGCCCGACGATTCCGAGTCCGAGGCCTGTCAGACCTCCCCCTTCTTCACCTAGGGAACTTCCTCCAAGGAGAACCCCCGAGGTTGTTGACCTCGAAGACGACTGCATACCGTCGGTGGCCTCGGTCATCGAAGATTTTGAGAGATGTCATCTTGTGCCGAGCATAGTGGCCAAGTATCGAGGCGACGTTGGGTTCGAGGAGGGAATGAAGGCCCTCGAATTCTTGACCTTAAAGGTAGATTCTCGACCTTTTCCTGGTTACCTTTGTTTTTATCAAGTGTATATCTCGATGATTAATATCTATGCTCGGTCTACAGACCCTTAGCGTGGCTCGAGGTCTATCCCTACAAGGGATGGACGAGTCTCACAAGATGGCCGGGCTTGTGGAGGCGGTCGAACTAAGGGACAAGAGGGTGGATGACCTGAGGGCCGAGCGCGAGGATCTAATGAAGCAGCTTGAAAGTGCCAAGGCAGAGGCCCGTCATGCTCGGGACGAGGTTGGGGCCGTGAAGGATGAGGCTGAGGGTCTGAAGCTCGACCTTGAGAAGATGCGTAAGGAGCACGAGGCCAAACTGATTGAGGAAAAAGAGCAAGCATGGGAAGACTTCAAAAAGTCTGAGGAATGCGACAAGCTAAAGGGGGAGTATGCCTCGGGGGCGTACCTTCACGCTTTCAAAGAGGCGCGAACCTATCTTCGTGTACATCTTCCCAATGTTCAACCCGACGATTTGAAGTCCGTGCCTGAGATTGCAGATAGCCTCGCACTTTCGGAGTTCGAGGGGACCGTTGAAGAAGATGGGGACGAGGACGACGTTGACATAGAGGGGTCTGACCATGCTCCCGAGAACGATGAACTAGATTAGGAACCCCTTCCCGAGCTCTATTTTGACGTAATTTGTTTTGTATTGCTCGAGCTTATGGACTCCTTTGTATTTTGCTATAATGTTGAAGTATATTTCCCGAGGTCTTGTTTGTCAGTACTTCATTAATCGTTTCGTTGACAAGGCATTAATCGACCATCATCGAAATTCCAAACCCGACGACAACTTAGTTTAATTAGGTATCGAGCTCGAGGATAGCTTATTAATAAACTTGATGCCCGATCAGTAACAATAAGCAAGAGCTCGACGATAGATCATGTAATAATGAAGACCTGAGCTGGACGATAGATCATGTAATAATGAAGACCTGATCCCGACGATAGATCATGTAATAATGAAGACCTGATCCCGACGATAGATCATGTAATAATGAAGACCTGAGCTCGACGATAGATCATGTAACAATGAAGACCTGAGCTGGACGATAGATCATGTAATAATGAAGACCTGATCCCGACGATAGATCATGTAATAATGAAGACCTGATCCCGACGATAGATCATGTAATAATGAAGACCTGAGCTCGACGATAGATCATGTAACAATGAAGACCTGAGCTCGACGATAGCTATGTAATAATTGAGTTATGAGCTCGAGGAATGGCTCATGTCATAGTTGAGTTATGAGCCCGACGATAGCTTACATAATAACGAAGGCATGAGCTCGACGATAGCTATCTTGACCAATTGAATCCTGAGCTCGAGGAGAGCCTGTTTTATAATTATTTCTCAATTTTCAAGTGTTGAACTCGACGATTCGGGGAATTCATGGCGCAGTCTCGAGCTCGAGGACTGGTTGACGTGTTTCTGACCTCATTAGGTTGTAGTGGTCGAGCTCGAGGACTGTTCGATGATTTGTGTTCGAGTCTCATTATCAATGCCCACGCATGATAGTGCTTTTTGTAAGATCGTGCTCGTAGCATCGTGGATGTACATGTGTGTGATAGGGTTTTGATGAGCTCATGCCCGTAGCATGTCTCGAGGTATGCCCATGACTAGTTTGAGGTTGTTGCTCATATTATGCCATGAGGGCCCGCTAGTTGCGGGACTTTGTGGAGAGCATTCCCGTAGCATGTCTCGAGGTATGCCCATGACTAGTTTGAGGTGATTGCTCATATTATGTCATGAGGGCCCGCTAGTTGCGGGGCTTTGTGGAGAGTATGCCCGTAGCATGTCTCGAGGTATGCCCATGACTAGTTTGAGGTGATTGCTCATATTATGTCATGAGGGCCCGCTAGTTGCGGGGCTTTGTGGAGAGTATGCCCGTAGCATGTCTCGAGGTATGCCCATGACTAGTTTGAGGTGATTGCTCATATTATGTCATGAGGGCCCGCTAGTTGCAGGACTTTGTGGAGAGTATGCCCGTAGCATGTCTCGAGGTATGCCCATGACTAGTTTGAGGTGATTGCTCATATTATGTCATGAGGGCCCGCTAGTTGCGGGACTTTGTGGAGAGCATGCCCGTAGCATGTCTCGAGGTATGCCCATGACTAGTTTGAGGTGATTGCTCATATTATGTCATGAGGGCCCGCTAGTTGCGGGACTTTGTGGAGAGCATGCCCGTAGCATGTCTCGAGGGCGCCTGCTTGTGGCAGGGCTTTGATGAGATCACTTTTTGGTGGGGTGCTCCCCATAATTATTTTATCTAAACTTTGCTATGTTGTGGGACAAGAAAGGGCTCATAGGCCTCAATGAATGAATTATTGAAGGTGACAGTGTGCGGGGCGTGTGAACCCGATGAAAAAAGATTAAGCTAAGCAAATTAAGAGGGAATGCGTACGGCATGCAAGCCAACAATTAAAAGTAAACTAACATTCATAAAAAAAAGATAAGGTCGTGACTTTTACTTGTTGTAGACTTTGAGGTTGTCGACATTCCACGGCCTCGAGAGTGGTCTTCCCGACGTATCCTTCAAGCTGTATGCTCCACCTTTAACTTGACGGATGACTTCATACGGTCCTTCCCAAGTTGGTCCGAGCTTCCCGGGGGCGTGACCGGCCGCCTCGGCTTTTCTGAGTACTAGGTCCCCCATCCTGAATCTTCGGTGTCTGACTTTGCTGTTGAAGTACTTGGCCGTTCTATTCTGATAGGAGGCCACTCGTAGTGCAGCTCGTGCTCGAACCTCTTCCAAAAGGTCCAGGTGTTCAGTGGTTTGATCCCCGGCCTCATGCCCCATCCGCCTCAGCGATGGTAGGCTAACTTCAATGGGTAAAGTAGCCTCCACCCCGAAGGCTAGCATGAATGGGGTTTCTCCAGTGGTCGTCTTGTGCGAAGTCCTGTATGTCCATAGTATAGAGGGTAACTCGTCGGGCCAGTTGCCATGGGCTCCTTCAATCCTTGTACGGAGATCTTGTAAAATAATCCTGTTCGTGACTTCGGCCAAGCCATTGCTCTAAGGGTGTGCGACAGATGTTAGACGATGATTTATCCCGAGGTTGGAGCAGAAATTCTTGAACTGTGCATTATCAAATTGTCTCCCATTGTCGGTTATGAGCACTTTGGGTATCCCGAATCTACATATGACGGACTTCCAGATGAATGCTCTTAGCTTGGGTTCTGAGATAGTTGCTAGGGGCTCTGCTTCCGCCCACTTGGTGAAGTACTCCACAGCTACGGCCACGAACTTCAGCTGCCCTCTTGCCATAGGAAAGGGCCCGAGGATGTCTACTCCCCACTGTTCGAAAGGGGCCGAACAGTGTATGGGCGTGAGCTCTTCCGCAGGGGCATGAATGATGTTACCAAACCTCTGACATTTATCACACTTTCTGACATACTCTGAGGCATCCTTCTTTATAGTCGGCCAATAGTATCCATACCTTACAAGTTTGAAGGCTAGAGCTTTAGCCCCCTGATGATTTCCGCATACTCCTTCGTGGACCTCTGTTAGAGCATGTGCAAACTCGGAGGGTTTGAGGCATCTGAGGTAGGGAAGCGTAAAGCTTCTGCGAAAGAGGACTCCCTGGATTATGCAGTATCTCGGTGCTCTGGATCGGATGCTCCTAGCTTCTTTAGGATCTTCGGGGAGGTTTCCGTTAGTAATGAACTCAACTATGGGATCCATCCACGACGGCTCATTATCGATGTCCATGACTACTAGTTCTTGGCTGATGCTAGGTTCTGTTACTGTTCTGATGTGGACTGTCCTGTCAAGACCATCCACTCCCATGAACACAAGTCTTGACAACGCATCCGCCTTTCCGTTGTCGGCCCGGGCAATCTTTAAAATCTGACAACCCTTAAATTTTCTCTGTAGATCACGCACCTTCAAACAGTACATGCTCATCTTTTCGTCCTTCCTTTCGAATGTCCCTTCGATCTGTCCTACCACGAGTTGTGAATCGCTAAACAGCTTGACGTGCTCGATTCCCAAGTTGCTCGCAAGTTCAAGGGCAATGACCACGGCTTCGTATTCTGCTTCATTGTTGGTAGCCTCAAATTCGAACCTCAGAGCACATTGAATTTCGGTTAACTTGTCGGGACTGTTGAGGATGACACCTGCACCCGAGCCCGAGGAGTTGGATGCTCCATCAACAAATATTTCCCACACGTCTTTAACTGTGGTCGGGTCACCCTCTGGCCCCCGAGGCCTTGGAGTGAGCTCTGCAATGAAATCTGCTAGGACTTGTCCTTTGATGGAGGGCCGGGGTTTGAACTCTATGTCAAATTCACTGAGCTCTATTGCCCATTTCAGCAATCTCCCCGAGACGTCCGGCTTTTGGAGTATTTGTTTAAGTGGTTGATCTGTGAGCACAATGATGGGATGCGCCTGAAAATATTGACGTAGCTTTCGGGCTGCTACAATCAGTGCCAGGGCAAGCTGTTCAGCTAGTGTGTACCTTGTCTCTGCATCCAACAATACTTTGCTTACATAGTAGATGGGTTGTTGACCCCTCTTTACCTCTTTCACCAGTACCCCACTGACTGCATTCTGGGATACGGCCATGTATAAGTACAACGTATCCCCAGGTTCGGGTCTCGTGAGTACCGGGGGTGTGGCCAACGCCTGTTTGAGTTCCTGAAAAGCTCTCTTGCAATCCTCATTCCAATTGAAATTCTGATTTCCTCTTAGCGCTTTGAAGAAAGGAAAGCACCTGTCCGCTGCCCTAGACATGAACCTATTCAACGCTGCAACCCGACCTGTCAATTTCTGGACCTCCTTCCTATTCCCGGGTGGCTCCATGGTCATTAAAGCTCGTATCTTGTCCGGATTGGCCTCAATCCCCCTGTGAGTGATCATGAAACCCAGGAACTTCCCTGATGCCACTCCAAAAGCGCACTTGGTTGGGTTTAACTTCATCCGGTATTTTCGGAGTGTCGAGAATACCTCCTCTAGGTCGGAAATATGTTCATTCTCTTGCTTACTTTTGACCACCATGTCATCAACATAAGCCTCAATGTTCTTCCCGATTAGATCTGCGAAGACTTTGTTGATGAGCCTCTGATATGTCGCCCCTGCGTTCTTCAAACCGAATGGCATGACCCTATAGCAGTAGATGTCAGAGTCTGCTATGAATGACGTCTTCTCTTGATCTTCCTCAGCCATGAGGATCTGATGATATCCTGAGAAAGCATCAAGAAAGCTATATAACTTATGACCTGAGGTGCTGTCCACCAAATTGTCGATCCGAGGTAGAGGATAACTGTCTTTTGGGCACGCTTTGTTGAGATCTGTGAAATCAATACATACTCTCCATTTACCATTAGCCTTCTTGACAAGGACGACGTTGGCAAGCCAGTCTGGATATTGGACCTCCCTAATGAATTGAGCATTGGCGAGCTTGTTGATTTCCTCACGTATTATCTCCCGTCTCTCTGGCGCGAATTGTCTCCTCCTCTGCTTTACCGGCTTTGCACCAGGCTTCACATTGAGTCTATGGACCACAACTTCGGGGTCTATCCCTGGCATGTCCTCAACCTTCCAAGCGAATACATCAACGTTGCGGGTCAAGCACCTGACGAGTTCATCCCTGAGAGCGGCATCAATATCCCGACCAATGGTGACCTTTTTACCATGCTCGAGCTCGACCTCTACCAAATCTTCTACCGGGGCAAGTCTACCATGGTGTTCGAGCTCGAGCTCAGGGGCTGTCAGTTGCATGACGTCTGTGCTCAACCCCCGAATGCTTGAGATGTAACACTTCCTTGCTGCTGCTTGATCACCACGTACAACCCATATGCCATGATTCGTTGGGAATTTCATAGCAAGGTAGAAAGTGGATACAATGGCCTTGATCTTGTTGAGTAATGGTCTTCCCAAAATAGCGTTGTATGGTACGGAGGTCTGCGCTACATGGAAAGACGTCATCTCCGTCACTTGCTTCTGGCCCATGCCCAAAGTTAGCGGAAGGTCGACAATCCCTTCTGGAATGATTGTTCCGCCCCCAAATCCCTGGAGCGGGGTCTTGACCATTTTGAGCTGGTTGGTAGAAATTCCCATCTTCTCGAAAGCTTCTCTGGACAATACATTGGCGGCACTTCCATTGTCTACGAGTATTCTCTTGACTTCAAAATTGGCTATTATGGCGGATATGACCAAAGCATCCTCATGGGGAAATGTAATGCCCTCCAAGTCCTCTGTTCCGAAAGTGATGTCCTCAATGTTGGAAAGGGTGGTTTCCTGGGCCAATCCATGATGTCTAGCATACTGTCTCCTCTTATTGTTAGAATCTCCTCCCGACGCTATCCCTCCAACAATGATGTTGATTGTACCAGCAGTGGGCTTGTTGTCTCCTCCTAAGCCTGATGCCCTGCCCTTGTTGTGATCATTCCTCGGACGCTTGTCGTTTCCGACGTATGTCCTCAAGTACCCCCTCTTGATCAATGCCTCGATCTCTCGCTGCAACATTATGCATTCCTCCGTCGTGTGCCCATGATCCCTGTGAAAGTCACAATACTTGCTCTTGTCTCTTGCCTCCGGGGGAGATCGCAGCCTAGGGGGCCACTTAAGATCTTTCATGTCTCTAATCTCCATCAGTATATTGGACTTAGAAGTGTTCAAACGGGTAAATGGCCTAGGTGGTCCTTCCTGTCTTGGCTTTCCCCGAGCATGATCTTGTCGCTCAATAAGCTCGTGTGACCTCTTAAATTGGGATTTCTCAGAGCTCGGGGTGGTCTTCATAGCTTCCTCCATGTTGATGTATTTCTCACCTCGGGTTAGGAGCTCCGTTACTGACTTCGGGGGTGTCTTAGATAAAGACATCTTAAAGGCCTCACACCTTACGGCATATGTCAGAGCCGAAACAGCAGCAGTGATATGGAGGTCGGGTATCTGTAGTCTTTCCTTGTTGAATCTTGTCATGAAGCTGCGCAAGGTCTCGTTAGGCCCTTGGCGGAGCTGCATGAGGGTGGCCGCTGTCTTCCTGATGCGCTTGCTGCTGGCGAAGAAGGCGGAGAACTTCTCGGCAAGGTCGGAGAATGACGATACGGAGTTTGGCTCCAACGTGGCGAACCAATCCCTAGCGGCATTGGTTAACGTTTGAGGGAAGGCTTTGCACATTACTTGATCCGGTGCAACCTGTAAGTTCATGACATCTGTATAGACATTCAGATGGTTGATGGGATCGGTTGTCCCATCGTACTCCTTTATGCGAGGGAATTTGAACCTGTCTGGGAGCGGATATGAAAGAACCTCTGGTGTGAATGGAGTGTTAGGGGCGAACCCCGCCATTCCTTTGGTGTTCTGTCGTAGTCCTGCCATAATTCCATCTTGGATGATCCGTGCGAGTTCGCCCGAGTCCATGGTGACCAATCTCGAGGCCGAGGCATGTGGGGGCATGCCCGAGCCCCCAGACCCACCATTGTCGTGGGCATCACGGATTTCCCGAGCTCGAGCATCAGCCACGACGTCTCCTTCCGACGCCGGAATTTGAGCGTGTGCTGGTGCTGAAGCTTGGGGGGTGTTTCCTTGGCTGAGTAGCTGGGTCAAGGCCGTAACTTGTTGACGCAGCTCCTCGAATGCTCCAGCGGTAACCATTGCGGGTGGGGGATCTGATCCTTCCTGATGAACTTGAGGATCTGCCGCTGGCAATTGGTTTGGAGCGGTTGAGCTTGCGAGAGGAAGACCTGAACGTGTATTCACCATGACTTTTGGTAGCGTTTCCCACAGACGGCGCCAAATGATGCTGCCAAAAATCGTACCTGTCGACTTCCCGGGCTTGATGACCGAGAACGAGCACGAACGAGATCTTCCGGTACCTGAAACAAAGGCGTCGAGGGTTGGCCTCGTCGCCCCTCCGATGCTTAAGTCAGAGAGAGAATAGATAGTGTATATATATATGCTGGAGAATGTGTAAAAGCGTACCTGAGTAATGAATGAGGGTGACCTATTTATAGTGGTGGGTAGCGTAGTTCAAGTAGGATTCATCTCCGTGTTTTTAGGAGTAATCGTAGGGATAGGCGTTGGAACACGAATAGGTCTCTAAACTTGCCTTGTTTGAGGTGTTACCAAAGACAGGACTCCTTTTCGGTCTGGGATTCCTTAGAAAAAGACGGTATCCGGGTAGAGTTAGGAGACTTTCCGGATAAGGACTGGTGGAACATGATCATGGCTCGCTTGATGTTGGCCAAGTAATTATCCCGACCACTAGGGGTGGGCGTGGGTTGGGTTGGTTTGGTTTTTGCCCCAACCCAAACCCAACCCAACATTGTCGGTTTTTTAAAAACCCAACCCAACCCAACCCACGTAAATGTTGAAACCCAACCCAACCCAACCCAATTATGTATCGGTCGGGTTGGGTTGGGTTGGTCGGTTTGAGAAAAATTTATTGCACAAAAATTAAAATCGTCCAATTTTTTTTATGTAAAATAACATTAATAATACCCATTAGTCATCCAATGTCAATAAACTTGAAAAATAAAATAGTACAATCCATCAAATATTCATCAAAATAATCCATCAAATATTCATCAACAAAAATCACAGCTTAATAAAAAATAACAAAGTACTTCATACATGTAAAATCATACTTAATATGTCCACAAGAGACTATTGAAATGTAATTTCATATGAAGGAAAATATATCATTATTTCAAGTCACGATTTAAAAAAAAATAGAAATTATAACACTAGTAGAATTCAGCATGAAATTCCATAAATATATGTACATAATTTTGTCAAACTATCAACAAATTAATTACTTTTAAGTAATCAATCAAAGAATAAATATAGTTATGTTGCTCTCAATAACAAGAATTAATGGAGTTGAGCCAAAATAAGAAATAAACAAAACATTCATAGAACAAATCTACATTGAAGAGAGCAGAGACTTAGTTTTGTTAATTAGAATGTCGAAAGATTTCAAGTTTTGTTAATTAGAAGAGAGAGGAAACTTAGTTTTGTTAATTTCTTGGATCCCTTTGAGGATAAACAAAAACAAAATAATCAAAACTAGTAATTGAAAGTTGAAAATGAAAGTGCGTTCAAAGTTCATTTTTTTTTTTTTTTTCTTTTCTGGTTGGGTTGGGTTTGGGTTCCTAACCCGCAACCCGACCCGACTAAGCAAACCGAAACCCGAAACCCGCCCCAAAAATTCAAAAAACCGACCCAAACCGGTCGGTTTGGGTCGGGTCGGTCGGTTTGGCCGGTTTGGTTTGGGTTTTGCCCACCCCTACCGACCACTTATGTCCCGAGGATCGCCAGTGTGTTATTTGGGCGATCTGGGAGAAGATCCTCGAGCATCATCTAGGTAGCTCGAGGACTCCGCATGCCCGACGACTCTGTCCCATATCACAGCGAGAGAATGCTAAGGGAAGTCGTCGTGCTCGATATGTCTTGATGGACGTCATCAGATAGTATCCTTTGAAATATTGAAAATTTACAAATCCATTTTGTATAAAAATGGCCAAAAAATGTTGAACTCATAAATATTTATCTTTTAATAAATGAAAAATACATCATAGAACTGCTAGATGAAAGAACGCTGATTTTATAAGTTGGCGACCTCTAGTGAAATGTTGCCCCTTTTTAGCAGTTTAGTATGGAAATTAAGCACCTATTTGGTCTAGACTAAAATCAAATTTAAATAAATTTTGATAAAAATCAATGAAATATGTGATTGAAAATGAGTTTGAAAGAATCGCAAAACATAACATGTGATAAGCACAATCTACTAAAAATCTAATTTTAATTCACACCAAACACCCTCTTACTCATTCAGTGTTGGATTACAGCCATATCCTAGATACACCCATTTAACTTCTTCAAAATATACCTTAACTAATTTCTTTTTTTCTTTTTTTTTCATTTGCATATAGTGAAAAATATCTTTGACAGCAAATATAACAAGCTAATTGGCTAAAAAATATTTAGAAGTGTATTATCAGTACGTGTTTCATGTCATTGTGCTTATTTGGTTTTAACATTTCCAGCAACATAGTCTTTTTCTTGTTCGTTATGACAAAATATCTCCTGCCCAGGTGTTTTAAAGCTTAAAACATTTTAATATGCACGACACAATTTATATTTTAGTACAATGTGCATATTTTTTTTCCTTCAGTATCCGACAAGTAAACTGAAGCATTCAGGTAGATGGACCACCAGTACCACCGTGCAACACGAACACTGCAAAATGACCATTTATTTGCTTCCTATTATCCAAAAGATAAAGCTCAATTGTGCGTACGTTTTAAATTTGAAAGACTATACAGATATGTAGGAGGCCCGGACAGTCTTGACCACACATCAGTTATCTGCTCTTCGCTTGCTAAAAACATTTGATGAAAAGTTGCAATAAGTGATAATTATAAGGCCCTGTTTGAACCAAATTATTGTAGAATGAGAATGAAAAAATATAGTCGTTATTGAATCTCACATGAGATAGAAAATTTAAATTTAAATGTTGATGTGATGGATAACGATTATATTTTTCATTTTAATGAGATAATACTGTAGATCAAATGGAGGCTAAATTTTAATTCTATATCATCGAGAGAAATAAAATTGTAAAAAGAAAATAGACTCAAGAACATGCAAAATTTATAGAGGCTATCTTCAATGCGAGACTACTTCATCTTCTACCGATGGTTCACATTAATGAAAAGAATTGTACAAGAGAAAAATTGCATACCTTATTTTCTCTAATATCTTTCTTTTGATGACGATTACAAAACTCTAATGATGATTCCCTATTTATAGATAAAATTAGAATAAAATCGAAATTACAAGTGTAAATTTCTAAACCATCCTTCATAAAATTTTGGTAGTAGAGGCTCTACCCAGACATCCTGGGAGGGAGCTTCTAGCCCCTTCTAACCCAACAGCGACCTTGCCACAAAAGTCGATCCTTATACCGAATTTTGTACAACGACAATAATTAGACTTCAAAAGTTAACATGCCTTTGTAATTAAAATAATCAAGCGTTATTTTATCGCATACTAGTTGAATCTTGCGTTCAAATTGCAAAATTGACACCCTTTAGTTGGATTTGAAATGTAGAATTTACGCGTTTCTAACCTACTAATTAAAAAAAATTAATATACTATGTATTGAATTATAAATTATAACAAATAAAAGACAAAGTCAGTAAAGAGAATTCAAATCAACAATACGCAAAAAAAAAAAAAAAAAAAAAAAAATGTGCTTTTCACAAAATGATGCACGCTAACACGATTTCTAGACGGGACTAATCCTAATGGAGCATATGAATTAGGCAAGTGGGTTCAAATTATTGGAAAAGTGCGAAGAAAATCTCACATTAATTAAGTGTCACTATAACAAAAATGGTCTTTTACAATACATAAAAGACAACACTCGATAATTGAGGGTTGCTAAAGATGTCTATCGCAGCATTCTAATAAGTGAATGTTGGAACTGGTTAACATAATTGAGATTTAGCAACATTTTTAAATGAATGTTCCTAAAGTCACATTTTGCAACGTTTAGCGAGTGTTGTTAAAAATTGTTTTATAGCAATGTATACTGACCGTTGTTGATACTTAGATATAAATCTTCCGCAACGTTCGTTTAATGTTGCGAAAGTGTTATATTTTTGCAACGTTTTATAAATGTTGCAAAAATGTGAACTTATTGCAACATTTATTAAACGTTGTTAATATAATTGTGTACACTAATTTTTTGCAAAACTTGTTAACTATTGTTAATGTAGACGTTTCACAACGTTTGTTGAACGTTGCTAATAAGGTTAAATAGACTAACATTTTGCAACGTTGCAAAAATATGATTATATACAATTTTTTGACCCATTTAAAAAAATTCATCATATTCCGAGTCAACAACCCACAAAACTATACAATTTTCTGGGGAGAAATTCAAAAGTCAGGTGTTAACTTTGACACAATTCAATTTTCAAGTGTCAAGTTTCAAAATGCAAAACTCAGGTATTTATTTATTAATTAAAAATATTTTTATTAATTAATTATTAAATACATTTATTAAATATTTAATTCTAATATAATATAATTAACTCACCCCACCTCCACCACCCTACCGTTATGGGAACTATTCCGACGACTGCTCCGATTTCGACGACTATTCCGGAGACCGTTATGCCGCAACTTTATTACGACGACTGCTCCGATTTCGGCAATTAATACAATATGGTCACAGATTCGCAATTTAGATAGTCACATTATTTTTCAGTCACAAATAATAATTTTTATACGTCACAAATTATTTTATGGTCATAGTTCAAAAATTTTGTAGGTCACAATTAATTCGTTGGTCACAGATTTCAAAATTAGTTGGTCATAGATCAAAATTTATAGGTCACAAAGTCGTAGATTTTCAAATTAGTTGGTCACAGATAACAAAATGGTTGGTCACAATGTTGATCTTTAAGGGACTATAACCGACCCACAATTTAAATGAATTTTACAATTCAAGTCTTCTCTTCTTATCGAATGATAAAATCAAAGTTGAGTACAAGAAGAGAAGAGACAACACTTCAATAGATAGCAAATGAATAAGCTCAAGTGTTGATGTTGTAAATTTTGATAAAAGATAGATGATGAAATAGTTTGTATTGTTATCAAAGTTTTCAACCAATGATCTCTCTTAACAAAATAACACAAGTTAAGTATAAGGAGAGATTTATACTTCAATATAAGTGTTGGCAAAGAAAACTTTATCAAGAGTTTGAAAATAGATGAGATTGAAAAGTTTCTTTGCAAGTTTGAATTCTTTATGAAATGAATAAAACTAGTTTGGATCAATCAAGAAATTCTTTATAAATGAGATTGAATATAAAAATCAATTAAGTTCAAAGGTTTTCAATAAATAACTTTTTCAATTTTCTCTCTAAAGTTGTGCAAATTGAATGCAAAAAGAGTGTATTTATAGATGAAAATTTGTCAAGTTTCTGTCGTATCGGACGACTCTGACTGGATGTCCGGTAAAAAACTCGACAGTCATTTTAGCCATTATTTTTTCTTAGAAAATAAGACCGTTGAAATTTGACCGTTGTAGCCAAAAATCGATTTTACCGGACGTCCGGTAAAATCGTACCGAACGTCCGGTACGGCCAACCCTTGACTTTGAGCGTTGACTTTTTTTTCGGCAAAATGTTTTGAATGAAAATATAATATAAGTCCAAACATCATTTTGAAAATCAATTTTACTTTTGATCAAAATATTTTATACAAGTGGCAGTAAAAATAATGTTTCGTGCACAAAATGATTTTTGAGCTTATCACGAATCATTGTCAAGTATTGAAATGTTTTACCTTTACATATAAAAGTCTAAGTACTTTGTTTTGAATATCTTTACGTGCATGCTTGATCGTACTTCGACTTTTGTCTAGATTCTTGTTGAGATATCTTTTATTCAATATAATTCTTCATAGCCTCGTTTGATCAATTTTGTTTCCACGTCAAGCGTTGTATGCAAATTACTTGACCTCAAACTTCGTGTCTTCGATTTTATTCTTGTGCAATAATTACTATAAACACTCGAAGTCAATTTGTTAGAAATAAATATAATTTGTTTGTAATAAGTAAAACGAGACTTCAACCATAGGTCAACAAATTGAGTTGTAATTAAAGTCAAATAGGTGTAATGAAATTGTAATTAAAGTCAAAATAGATAAGGGTTGTTAGTTTAGTCTTTAGAGGAGTTAAAGACATCCAAAAATATCACGTATGATCAATGAAATTAGAAATCAAATAAGTGTCAAAGTGTTGTACAAGTTTTGCTCCAAATTCTCAATTATAAATTGAAACACATTTTTCACATAGAAAACATTCAAATTTGAAAAATAATACTTGAAGAAGAATTGTATTCATTTGAGTTAACTTTCTAACACACTTTGAATCACCTCAATTGGATATCAAAAGAGAACGTTATGAAAAAAATACTAACGATTGTTCAAAGATCACTCGTTGGCTGCTTGATAGGCACTCGAGTGATGGCTCAATCCGAGGAATAGTAAAATTTGATTTATAGCTGATTTTGAGTTCTTTTTTCCATCACAAACACCTCCATTATAAATATACATCTCCATGAACTTCATAAGTTGTGTTGATTCATTATTTTGCCTTAGAGATCTCATTGTTGAAGATCATACATGTATTCCATTGATTCAACCCCAAAATCTTTGTTCATATATTTGATCCCATATATTGATCCTTCATTAATAGAGCCTTGTTGTAAGTCAAGAGTTTGTTCTTTGAAAGTCAAATGCATATTCAAATCTTAGATTAGCCTATAGATTAAAAAAACAGAGAGATCAAATACCAAAACAAAACATTACCTTCGCCAATTAGCCTTCAAAGTTCTAGAGTTTTGGGAAGATGCGCTTGAAGATCTAGCACTCGAGAACGAGGTTAGTTCTTGTAGATCCATGCGGAGAGAAAAGTAGTTCAGAGTTCTGAAAAGTTTGAACGTGCACAACCGAGGGAGTTCCTTGGCGATTTAAAAGCTAGATGGCCAAAGCTAGTTAATGTTTAACACACTCTAGACTAATTGTAAGTTCACTTTTCTAGTGAATTTTACTAGCAAGTTTGCCTGAAAGTTTTTATCCAGTTAGGAGTTTTCCTAAGTGATCATATTTGGTGTTCTTTATTGCTTTTGATCTTTTATTTATTTCATTTGATTGAAACACATGATTAATTAAATTGGATTAATTACCTTCATAATCTAAAAACCAATTAATAAGTGACTTATTACTCTAATTCTGCATTTGGGTCTAAACAACTATAATTTCCAACAGGTGGTATTAGTTCAGTGCGTGCATGGAAATTTTTTCACAAAGGAACATAGACTTGAAGGTCTTTGACACTTTTCTAGCTTATATACACGAGTTGAGAACTGTATGAATCTTGAGAATGGTTCATGCAGCCTGAGGAGAATGACTCAACATATCGGTTATCACCTTTGATCGTCAAAGAGCAATGTCCTAGACATCATACTTGCATAGGTTCTCGAATCCCATGTACTCGTTCCGCTCCATCTTTCCAATCATGTTTGTAATACCAACTCCACCTGTTTAATGCAAAAAGACAAATAAACATAAAAATCTCATTAATGCATTGAGAAAATCGTTCCTATGTCAAGATATTTTCATAGCTTCAAACTTAAAGAGCGAAACAATAAATATTAGTGGCGAGTTTATTAGAAATGATCGAATAGCACTAGACAGTCTAGACAATATGCATTAAATCTTCGAATGTTCAATGAAGGTACTTACCTAGAGAGATGGCACTAACAAATATTGTAGATGCTAGGATGAAGATTATAATCGACGCCCTTCCCATCATAATGATGAACTTGCTTACAAAGTGTTGTCCAGTAAACGCAGCGACAGTCGCAACCACAACAAAGTAAAGAGCTGTTATGCAGATGCCAAAACAACAGCAATTTAAGTTGTATTCCCAATAAACCTTTTTTATATATAATTTACAAATTAAAAGAATTACTCGATGTTAGAATTACTGCTATTGAAGTTGGATATGCACTTACCATAAGGAACTGGAAATCGTTTTAGAAGGTAATACTCTACCACTGACATTGATGAGGAAAACATCATCGCAAAGGTGGCCGTGGCACTTGAAACCTGAAGACAAAAAATTCTGAGTTTTTCGTGCATTGACCTTTTCATCGAAAACTGTTCTGAGAGGGGGAAAAATTATTTATTCTATTTGCCTTCAATAAAACTCACCTGAGGAGGTACACCTAACTCCAAAAATAGTGGACCCATGATAAATCCACCGCCTAGACCGAGAAGGCCCCCAACCATACCAGCCAGTATTCCGAAGAAGCAATAGGTGATTAGTTGGTGCACTGTAAAGTTGGTGCCGGCATCTCCCTTGGACTCAATTTTTCTTGATCCGTTGTACAGGCTAATCGCTTCATAACCAGATATGCCAACAGTGACCGGTATCTGCAGTACAGTGAGAAGTTAATTCGCACAGAGATGCACAAAGAAAATGTTTTCACCACTATGTGCTTAAAAAGTTATTTTTCTAGAAAGCAGGTTAAACCTTATGCACTCACATACCTGGAGCAAGTTCACAACCCAGTATCCTGCTGAACATGTGACTGTATTATTCTGTTCCAATTTGAGGTCAGTGAGTTTAAGTTCCATTAAGTTCAAATAAACTCCAAAAGGGGCTTCTTCTTAAAAACGATAACAAGGAGTGTAGTAACAGAATAGGAAAAAACGATAAAAAAAAAAAAAAAAACCTTGATGATCTGCAGAGCAAGAAATGCAACCCACACGAAAACGAGAAGCCCAAATTCCTTCCAATAAACATGTTCATGAAAGCTCACCTGAGATTATGAAATGAATCAGAATTGAGGATTTTGATAATGGACCCTAGCCCCTGTGACACATCTCACCTCTGGTTCGACAAAGTATTTAGCTTCTGTTCTTCTGCCATTGTAGGGGCCACCAGGAAGAAGCTCATATCCGGCTTCATCTTTACCATCGCCTGTTACAACACAAGGCACATGCTTAATTTCAGAGGGAGAAGAAGAATAGTTGAAGAGAAAAGAAAAGGCAATCCTTGAACATGTTCACAAAAGAAGAAAGGACACAATCAACCCACCATTTCTTTCCAATCGCCTTGCAGCCTCCTACAATGAGAAAGCAATTGATATTCATCATGAAAGAGAATAGATGAACTGTATATAAAATGTTTTGCACTTCGCTTTTGCCACAACAAAATTGAACTAACATAGGACATCATAATGAAATTGTAGCAGAACTTTTAAAAGCAATGAAGAAATTTTCTCGCGAGTATTGTTCAGCTTTGATGATCCATTTACTATCAAATTGTGTAAAACTTTGGAAGTTTATGATTACCTTTTTCATGATGGTTTCTTTCTTCCATGTTTCAACACCTCTGAAAAAGGCCTTCGTTGATGTACCTGAAACAGTCATAAAAGTAAAAATTCTCACACTTTGGCTCGTTGCACAGCTAAAGATCGCTAATAACCACTTATTACCTATGAAGAGAATGATTAGAAGAACAGTAACCATCCAATCAGCAAATATCACATTGAAAGCCACTCCAATACTAATGCCGAGCATAAGCATTGGTTGGATTAGAACAGCTAAATCATAGTCAATTATGGGCATGTCAAGTGTGGGATGCCTGAGCTTAAGATTGTAGTAAACGGTCGAAACCGATGCTCCCATGATCATACCTGTCAAGGTAGAAACAACATTTATGCCTCCTTTAAGAATGATAAGACAGTTTGTACAACTGAAAAATTGAACTTCTCATTTTTTCTGTAGACGTTTTTTTTCATAAGGTAAGAATTTAAACACAATCTTGTTGCCTTGACTCATTCAACGTCTATGATCACAAACAAATTATAACTCTCTTATTGAAGATTTAAAGCACAAGTTTTAGGTGTAATGTGAAGGAGAGCGTATGATTTTAATTACCCAAAAATACTAGCAAATTGGAAACTGCAATGTGGTTGATAAAATAGTAATAAGAGTTTTTTTCTAAGACGATATTACAAATCCACTAAATTAACAACGAAATTTGTAGAGCGCGATGCAAAAACAAGAAAACACTCAATCACATTAATATGCCTGTCACTCACATTTTGAGATAGCAGTCGATGATTTTGGGTCAAATCCAATAATCAGACTAAGCATAGGAACGAATATACCACCACCGCCAACACCACCTACACTCCCAAAGGCCGCTCCAAAGAATCCAATTATGCTACCAACGACAATTTTCCAACTGAACTTCAGATCCTGTAGATAGCATACCAGATTAAGACGCTTCACAAGTCTTCTAACACAATAGTATATCCATAACATATAAAATCAAATCAAACATGGAAAATGGCAAGTCATTACAAACTTTTTCACATATTAGTAACACAAATTCATCCCGTCTATCGAGACTCTAGAGTCAATAATTTTATACGAGGAACTATTGAACTCAGATAACACAAATGGATGTAGATTTCCTCAACTCAATTTTTCTCCGATGATATCAAAGTGGTCAACTTTATGAACTCTACATATAGATATACGTATAGATAGATATGATAAATTCAACTGAAGCAGGACGAAAACTTGAATAATAATAAATGGGTCTTGATCGTAACACACGAATGAGTGTTGCTCAAATTTCACCTGAACGGATGTGAAAAATACTGAAATACACCAGAAAATAGAAAACGGAAATATTATTAATCAAAAACAGCTGTAGGGTTTTCGAACCCTTAATACATATTTAAAGAGTCAAAGCAAACCCCTAATTTGGTAGACAAATCCCAAAAAAAAAAAACTAAGAAACTACAAAAAGAACGAAAATACCCGATTTAACTCAAAACAGAAAACGCTAAAACAGACCCCTAAACGAAATTTTGATAATGTTGGTCGAAAAACTATAAGGAACTAAAAAATGCTTCCAAAGTGTACTCGCTCACATAAATCTGACACTTGAGCTAAAAGTCTGACACTCGAGCTAAAAGTGAGGCGCTTTTTCGTAGGCCCATCTTATTTCTCCTTTTTTTTTCAACAACTCTTCCGCATCATCAACAATACTTTTTACTAGATGTGTTCTTTTGTCGAACACATGCATCATGCAAAGCCACATGCATACGCAGAATATATTGTTGAAAAATAAATGTAGTAGAGCACAAAAATTCTAATAAAAATAAAATAATCTAATCTGTTGAGATCTTCCATATCAAACCACAAACCACAAAAGATGGACAATAAAAATCCTTAAATTAAAAAATATATCATGCAAAGATCGAAAAGGGAAAAACAAAAAACAATTCAAAAATTGCAGATAAAAAAAAAAAAAAACCGAATCGATAATAATTTGACTCACCGGCCAAACATGCTCGTAACCAGATTTATTGGCTTGCCATATGAAATTCACCAAATTTGTAGACTCAACTGGTTCAGAATCAGATTTTGAAATCCCAGTTGCATTATTTGATAAAGCTTCTAGCTTTAAGCTCGTTTCAGCAGAAACAATCATTGAAGCCAACAAAAAGTTAAATACAACTATATACAATGGCCTATAACCCCTCCATTTTTTTTGATTCCTCGCCATTATAAGAGTCCAAGATTCCCACTTTTGTATAAAAAAAATCTTCACATTTCGACTCTGATTTCAAAATGGTTTCTGTTTTTGTACACGACTCTTGGTTTTACTCAGTAAAATAAGAAGTGTAGTCAGAAAATTTTGCAGGGAATTTTTTTTTTTTTCTTTCAATGGTTCAATGCAATGACTGGAATTCTTTGGGTTGGGAAAGGTTGTTCTAAAAATGAGGAAAATGAAAAGGACAAAGTAGCGATGCGATCGGACGGGATGATGGGAAAACTGAAAAAAGTGGCCTCTGAAAGTAAGAACAGTGAGGTGGTACAGATAATTATAAGCATAAAACGACACTCATTTGGAGTGAAAAATGTCAATTTCGGACCCGCCTTTTGTTTTGGCTAATTTCATGCCAATATTGTAAACTTTTCGTACAATCATGCTACGCAAGAGGACTCGATGACATGACTAAAAAAAAAAAAGAGGACATGTGACGTGCACCTGTTTGCAATAGTAGCATTATTGCTTTTGGTATATGTTTTTTAGGAAATTTATGAAGAAAAATAATAAAGACCACATTTTTTCTTTTTAATTTTTTGTTAGGGCGTGTTCGACAGAGATTAAAATCGGATTAAAATTGAAAAATTAATCATTATTGTTGACTTTTATTAGACGAGTGAGACCAAATAACGGTCATATTTTCAATTTTAATTTTAAGCAATAGCAAACAGCCCTTTAGTACCCATTTGGAATGTTTATAAACAGTTCAAATTATAAATAAAATGACATGAATGACGAATAATTTGATAATATTCTTGAATTTCACGAAATGAGTGGATAAAAATGATTTGATCGATCATAAATATTTTATAAAAAACTTGCATGTGATTAAATATGATATAAGAATAATAACAATTTGACAATTTCTAAAGTTGTTTTGATCAATATATTTGGAGAATATTCGATGTAGATTTTATGAAAATGTATGGTTAAAAAATAGAAAAAAATTGTGAGTGCAGATATAAAATTATTTTATTAGGATAATGTATAATTGAAATTGAGTTTAAGGAAAAATATATTTTAAATTATGTACCAAACATGGTATTAACATATTGTTAGTATATGCAATCATCAACTTAATCAATAGTCATTATGTTAATGATATTATAGTTAAGTTTGTCTTTTAATTTTAACTTATAATTTAAGATGATAATAAGTGGAACTTGACTGGGTGATGATGGACAAAAGAAAGCGAGGAGTCTTGTCTGGTAATTTCATTATAACCTATTTGAATTATTGGAGCTTGATTCCAAGCACTTTTTTGGTTCTTTCCTTCTTTATTTCTCCATGACAATGAAATTATTGGAGCTTGGTTCCAAGACCTTTTTTGGTTCTTTCCTTCTTTATTTCTCCATTACAATGAAGATATATGGAGTAAAAAAATAGATGAGGAAATACTGTAGTTTTGCTCGGATATTGTTTCTTGGAGAATCTAGAAGATAATATTTTTTCGACCGGTTTGCATGTCAAAAGAAGGTATGGGGGGTCGGGTCGGGTTTTGAGAAAATGATAAGATTATAACTATCTTTTCCGATAAATAAATAGCTAATGGTAAATTTGATGAAAATTATTCTTTATCAGCTTCTCCGTCATTTACGTGTAAAGTTATTTTATTTATTTTGAAATGATTGTACATAATCTTATTATTTTTATAATTATTACTAATCGAAGTGCATGTTAAGAGAAATTCAATTTGGAATGCTATTGAAATCTTATTCAAGTTGAATTCTATTTGGAAGTCATATTGGGAGTTGGAATTTATATTGGGCTTGAAGATAGGAAGAAAAGTCGATGCATTTTCGCTAGCCTACCTTTAGCTTGCCGCTCGAGCAACATCTGCAGGTTTTCTCCCGAGACTTGGTTGCTAACCTGTCGATAGCTTATCATTCGAGCGGCAGGGTTATCCAGCCCATGCTCTTTTGGCTTTTTAACACGTTTTGACATTCTACTTCAACTACAACTCATCTATTAGGGTTTGAATGTCACCTTACATAGTTGTCTATATATACTTTGATTTTCTCTACAATTTTATGATGTGAGAATAGTGTGGGAAAAATGATTACCAGCTTTTATAATCATTGTAATATTTCTCCATTTTCATTATTTGTGGTGCAATAAAATTTCCCAATCATCTACCATATTTTCTTGTCTTCTTTTACTATTTTACTTGTGATCAAATAATTCATTATTTTGTCATATAACTTCAACATCTCAATCCGATGGTTGGTTTCATATCAAGTAGTATCGAGTAATACATGATCCTTGAATTTCCAACAATTGATTTTAGAAATTTTGAGCATAATCAACCCAACACCTTAGCTAGCTTCCGTCTCTCTCGTCGTCGTATGTGAAAACTCACATCCACTATTTCTTGTGCGCTTGAATCTGACCGGTAAGTTCCCTTTCTCCTGCAACAACATCAATCCACAATGTTACGAGTTAGCCCTAATTTAGAACACTGACCCCACATGTATTTACATTTATTCAGGGGAACATACCAGCTTGTTGTTCTAATTAGTTGTTCAAAATCACTCGTAAAAGGGTGAATGAATTCAACTATTTGGTACATTGTATTGAAAAATAAAATTTTAACTATTTTTTCTTTAATTATGCCCAATTCATTGTACGTGCCTGAATTGTTTGTCGAACGAATGCACGACTCTCCAATCCAACGATAAAGCACTATATTATATTGCATACGAAACAATTAAAAAAAAATTAAGAAACTTCACTCACGCAAATTAATATGAAATATTATATGGAACCTTCAAAGAAATAAAATAGAACATATTACGAATAAAAATACTAAGGCGCTGTTTGATATCTATAATTTTTCATGGAAAATGGAAATCATTTTCAATTTTTCATCTTTTACCTTGTTTGATAGGCAAAATTTTTCTTGGAAAACAAATTCTCCACAACCCCCACGTGACCTCCTTTTTTTTTTTTTGCAATTAGAAAAAATTCTATCAATTTTCCATTTAATAAACAATTTACATGCAAAACAAAGTCAAACGAATAATATTCAGTATGATAATTTTTTTTGGCAATTGGAACAAATTCTAGACCCAATGGTAGAAAAAATTATCATTTTCATGGACAATTTTCATCAAAAACAAAGTCAAACGGACACCAAATTTTCAACATTTTCAGGTAGAAAATTATACTAATCAAACACAATTAATTACAATTCTCAGTAAAACAATTTTTAAACAATTCAATTCTCAGTACTTCATTTTCTTCCCACCCATTTTTCATCTTTATAATCAAACGGACCTTAAAAATATTTCATAAGGGACAGTCGAAAACCAATGATTTTCACCCGACTTCTTTCACCACATCAAATTTCTTGCCTTTTTTCTTCACACTACAACACCGGACTCAATGGTAACACCTTTTACACCGTGAATTTTCTTCCTTTTTTCCTCGAAAATCTTTGGAAAATCTGATTGTGATGGAGAAATTTTGTCCCTTAGCATAGAAACGAAATCTTAGCACAAAAATTTACTTGATGAAGATCATTTATATCTCTATATTTTCTCTCGAATCTACGAATTTTGTCTGTATATTAAGCCTCTGTTTGGTAGAAATTGAAATTGAAATTGAAATTTTAATTTAAGTCAAAAACAACAAATCATGACTAAGCATGAATGTCTCCCATTCTAATATGGATTTGGATTTCAATTTATTAATTGGAAACTCGAAAGTTATTAACTAACCCACCATGTTTTCGGTTAGGAAGTGAATAATAGTTGGAAACTACGAAACTTAATTATTTTTAAGTACATTTCGTTTTCGATCAATTAATTTCTTACAGAACTGAAGGCTGCTTTAAACGATTAAGGTTTGATACCATTGTATCCCCAATTTTCCTTATAAATATGAGATTTTGATTCTCAATAAAATACGCTATATTATTTTATTTTTTACTTTTTGTCTTTTTTCATAACACGTTATCAGTACGAAAGCTTAATCTTTTCAAAATTTAGTGAATTTAGCTGTTTTTTATAAGCATAATTATTTATCACATGTACCAAAATTAATTTGGTGACGTGTGAATTTTTTTACATACATATGCATCAAAACGAGATTGATTCTTCTTCTTCTTTGCTTTTCGCCCCTATTTGACAACCTTAACCAAAAGATTTGAAAATTCTGACAACCTTCAGAAGATTGCCTCAAAAGCTCGAAAATTCTGACAACCTTCAGAAGATTGGCTCAACAGCTCTAGAGGCAGCCAATAAAGAGAAAGGAGAATTGAAGGCTTACGTTGTCAAGCTTACTGACGAAGCATCGACCTTTGGCGAGCAATTGAAGAAAGATGGGGAGGAGACAGTGCTTGATTATATGACCCATTTTCATGAAACGCTAGAATATGAGAGGTTCAAGACCCATTTTCGAGCTTCACCCCCAACTTGACTTGGCTGAATTCTTTCCTGCCGAGCCTTCCACTATTTCTCCTGAGGTTGAAGATTCGGTAGAGGAGGTCGACGCCCATGAAGGGAAAAATCTACATGGTGAAGCTGCCTCTTAGTATAGGCCTTATCGCTGTACTCGTTAAATGGTTCATCTTCATTTGTAATTGAATATTTGACTTATAAGAAAATCTTGTCATTATTTGCTATGAGTTGTTTGATTTTAGTAGGCTTTGCAGTTCAACTACACAATAAATATATGACGTACAATCATTGGTTCGCCATAACTTAACTTTTAATAAGTCATGGTCTCATCACTTAACTAACCCTAACATCCCCCATAAGCTCGCCATGAGTTAACTTTCGAACAACAATAGTTATGAGCTCGTCACGTACGCTTTTCAGGCTCGTTATAGTTTAACCATTAATCTGTTATATAAGACCGTCATGCCTTAATAACCAACTCACCATTGCAGAGGCCTATGGGATGCATGAGTTTGTCTTAACGTAACTTACAAGCTTGTCATAGTTAGTCAATTTGATGGAGGTATGGGCTTGCCATGCATTAACCGTCGATGGATATGTGTATGAACTTGTCATTTTTAAGCAATAATTTATGAACTCGTCATAATTAATAAGTTGATGGAGATATGTGCTTGCCATATATTAACTGTTAGTAGAGATGCGTATGAGCTTGTCATACTTAAGTAATAATTTATGAACTTGTAATAATTGATAAGTTGATGGAGATATGGGCTAGCCATATATTAACAGTTGGTAGAGATGCGTATGAGCTTGTCATACTTAAGCAATAATTATGAACTTGTCATAATTGATAAGTTGATGGAGATACGAGCTTACCATATATTAACTTTTGGTGGAGATGCATATGAGCTTGTCATACTTAAACAATAATTTATAAACTTATCATAATTAATTAACTACAAAGGAGGACTTTTATTGATCATAAACGGTGCGTACACTGAAGAGGGTCTTACTGATAATACATTCGAAGGCGTTCCACATTCCATTGGTGGGGTTGAATCTTCCCATCAAGATTTTCAATTAAGAAGGTTCCAGGTCTAACCTCACCTACAATACGATAGAAGCCTTCCTAATTTGGGTCCAATATACCGAACCCGGGCTCTTTTGATGACAAAAATACCCTACTGAGTACCAAATCACCCCTCCTGAATGATTTTTGTTTAACTTTGCGATGGTAGTATTGTATCATTTTTCTTTGATAGATGGCCAATTTGATCTGTGAAGCCTCTCTTCTTTCATAAGTCGAGTTCATAATGCCTTATTTCCTTATTATAAATCTCGTTAAACTGTAAGCGTCGAGACGATGGCAAGCCCACTTCAACTGAGCTTATCGCCTTTGCTCCATAAGCTATGGAGAAAGGGGTCTAGTTGTCGTTTGGTTGGTGGTACGTATTGCCCACAGCACATGGGGGAGCTCGTCCACCCATGCCCCCTTGGATTCATCCAGCTTATTTTCTAAGAGGTGTTTTATGGTTTTGTTGACTGCTTCAACTTGACCATTTACTTGGGGATGATGAAGAGATGAGAAGTGTTTTTCGATGCCCAACACTTCACAAAGATCTCGGAGCTTCTTGTTGTCGAACTGTCTCCCATTAGTCGTGACTATTGAGTGGGAAATTCCGAACCGGCATATGACATTTTTCCATAGGAACTTGGAAGTATGAGCCTCATTGATTTTAGCCAAAGGTTCGGCCTCGACCCACTTGGTGAAGTAGTTAATGGTGACGATCGCGTAATTTGCTCTTTCTTTTCCCTTTGGCATGGGAGCTATCAGATTGACCCCCCATTTTGCGAAGGGCGATAGGCTGGACACCAATGTTAAATCTTGGGATGGTTACTTCTGGACGAAGGAGAAACGCTGACACTTGTCACACTTTTTAACAAATTGAAAGGCATTTCTCTTCAAGGTTGGCCAATAGTAGCCTTGCCTCAGCACTTTATGGGCTAGTGCTAGGCCTCTAGTGTGGTTGCCACATATCCTTTTGTAGATTTCTCTTAGCACATAATTTGCCTAGTCTCCTCATGTGCATCTCAGGAGGGTGATGAAAACCCTCTTTTCTATAGGACTTCATCCTTGAGCACATCATGAGTAGCCTTGCACCTGAGTTTACGAGCATTTTCCTTATTTTCTAGTAAGGTGTGATCCTGGAGATATACTATGATGGGTGGCATCCACTTGGAGGTTTCTCCGATCCACATCACTTCCTCCATTTTAGTTGTGGAGGGGCACAAATTTGAGCAACTCCGAGTCTTTGTTGGTTACCAATTTTGATAGGGCATCTGCATGCAGGTTTTCAATTGGGGACTTGGGTTAATTTGAACTTGTCGAAGCAAGGGATTAGTTCCATTACCTTCTTCAGATATGTGGCCATGCCCTTGTTTTTGGCTGCAAAACTGCCATTGACTAGGCTCATGACAAGTTGCAAGTTGTTTCGGACTGCCAAACTTTTCACTTGCATATCTTTAGCCAACCTAAGGCTCGCTAAGAGCGCCTCGTATTCAGCTACGTTGTTGGAAGTCTTGAAATCGAACCGCACTACACAATTGAGCTTGTAGCCTTCTAGGCTTTCTAGTAGCACTCCTATCCCCGAGTTTCTCTAACGGACCCATCTACAAATAGCATCCATGTTGAACGGCGTGTTGGTTCCATCGCGACATTGAGGTTTGTTACCTCTGTAAATTCGACGACAAAATCTGTCACTGTCTGTCCCATTATTACGGTCATGTATTGATATGTGATGTCTAACTCACTCAATTCTACATCTCATTTCATAATTCTTCCAGATGTGTCTGGTTTTTGGAGCACTTGTTTAAGGATGAGGCTTGTCAAAACCCGTATATTGTGGGCTTGGAAGTAAGGTCTTATTTTTGTTGAAGCGATCATGAAGGAAAAATCGAGTTTTTCCACATCCGTGTAATGGGTCTCCGCTGGTAGGAGAGCTTTGCTAACATAGTACACATGTAGTTGTATCTTTCCCTCATCTCACACAAGTACCGAGCTTACTGCGTCGGCACTCACGACAAGTATAATAACAAAGTTTCCCCTTCTTTGGGCTACTAAAGAAGGGGGGCTTGTCCCAGGTGCTTCTTTAGCCCTTGGAACGCCTCTTCACATTCTTCACTAAGTGAAATCTTTTTCCTCCATTCAAAGCCTTGAAGAAATGGAGCCATCTATCAGTTGCCTTAGAGATAAATCGGTTCAGGGCCGTGAGGCATCCTATTAAGCATTGCACTTCTTTCGACTTACTAGGAGACTTTATGTTTAGCAAGGCTTTAATTTTTCGGGGTTCGCCTCAATACCTCGCCGCTTCACCATATAGCCTAGGAATTTTCTAGAAGCGATTCCAAAGGTACATTTTAGTGGGTTCAGTCTCATGCGGAACTTCTTTAGGATGTCGAAAGTAGCTCATAAATGCTCCACATGGTCTGTTGATCTGAGGCTTTTTACCAGCATATCGTCGACATACACTTCCATTGTTTTGCCCAGTAAATCAGAGAACATTCTGTTAACTAGTCGTTAATAGGTCGTCCCAGTATTCTTCCAACTAAAAGGCATAACTTTGTAGCAATATAATCCTCGATCCGTAATAAAATAGGTGTGCTCCTCGTCCGCATGGTGCATAGAGATCCGGTTATACCCTGAATAAGCATCCATGAAACTTAGCAGTTCGTGACCCACGATGGAGTCGACTAATTGGTCGATCCTTAGGAGCGGAAAGCTATCCTTTGGACATACATGGTTGAGGTTGGAGAAGTCTACACAGTCCCTCATTTCACCATTAGCTTTCTTTATTAGCACTGTGTTAGATATCCACTTTTTGTATGCTGCTTCCCTAATGAATCCACTGGATATGAGCCTTTGCACTTATTCTTTTAATGTAACATACCGTTTCGGATTTATGGCTCTCATTTTTTGTACTTTGGATCTGCATCAAGCCGATGGCAGTTGATTTTGGGATCAATACCCACCATGTTTTCATGCTTCCATGCGAACACATCCAGGTTATCAAGTAGGAAACTTTTGAGCCTGGCTTTCACTTCTAGTTCGAGCCCTTCTCCAACTTGTATCAACTTTGTTGGGTCATTCGAGTTTATAGAGAAAGGCTCCAACTCTTCCACTGGGTAGCCTGTAAGTTAGATTTTGTAGCTCGTAGATCCAAATCTACTTTGATGACCCTTTTTTCAGGGGAATCTATCATGTTGATGTATTCCCCTTGTTCAGGGGTTAGGTTATCTTCAGGTGCATCAACTATTTCAGTATCTGATAGAATCATGTTTACGCTCCTGGGTTCTAACTTCCTCAGGGAGCTAAGGTAGCATTCTCTTGAACCCATCTAATCACCTCGAACTGTGTCGATCCTTCCTTAGTAGGAAATTTCAGGCAGATGTGGTGTATAGATGTTACTACCTCCAATTCTTTCAGAGCAAGTCGCCCTAGAACTCCATGGTAAGCGGAACGATGGTCTACTATTAAGAATTACATGAAATGTTGGGCTCTGAATGGGAACTCTCCCATTTTTACTACTAATGTGATCCTTCATCTAGGTAGGATACTATCTCCAGTAAAACCGTATAGATGGGAAATCATGGGGACGAACTCATGGTCCAGAGTCATCTTGTCAAAAGTGGTCCCAAAGAGAATGTTAACAGAGCTTCCATTATCAATTAACAAGCACTTCAAACCATTTCTGGCTACAAAAACTCACACCACTAGTGCATCACAATAGGGGTAGTAAACTCGCATGGCGTCTTCCTGGGAAAAGGTGATTGGTGGGAGTGCTTCCAGCGCTTCTACTGGTGTTGTTGATAATGTAACTTGTCAATGGAAGATCTTTTGCTTCCATTGTATAGTTCCTCAGAGCATTTTTGAAATTCCCTCCTATATGCGGACCGCCAATTATGGTGTCAATATTCCTGATGGGTATGTCATCAATATAGGTTGGGGGCTCTCTTCTAGGCCTTTGACCCTTTGTCCTATTTCTGTCTTCTTCGTGTTCCCTTCGGGGTGACTCGTTTCGACGATTCCTCATTTCTTTATTGTATCGAGGTCCATGCCTGAATGAAGGGGCATTTGTTTGCCTATGATGGATATTTCTATCCTAAGTAGGGGCACTAGTGGGTTCTCCATGATATGGTCTAGACAGACAATTCTCAGTACTGTGGCCATTAGTTCGGTAGTACGTGCGATATTGCCTATCTCTGGGCTTTCTTTCTCTACCTCTGCCTCTAGGTAGGTTCAGCTACCTGTGGGTATCAAGTCCAACTTCTTCATATGCTAAAGAAGGTACGACGTTTAATGTGGAAGTAGCCAACGCCTGTCCTGAGGTGGAGGCTATGATGTGTCCCTCTTAGACCCATTGATGGTCTACCGATGGGATATAAGATCACTTCGTTGCCTTTGGGGGTAATGAGAGCCCCGTTGAGGATCGATTTCGATGGTCAATCAACTCCTCGTTGACGATTTCACTCATCATCATTTCCACTAAGGCATCGTAGGTGGTGGGATTATTATTCCGTACATCCCTCCAAAATAGGGTATTCATGTTGAGGTATCCTTTTAATGCGGAAGGGGCCTCTCTATAAGTAATCTGTTCACAATATGTTATTTCATCTATAAAGCGAGACATGTAACTTTTTAGAGTTTCTCCTGCTTGTTGCCTCATGTCTTATAGCCTCTGGATATGGGCTTATCTCTCTTTACTTGACAAGTACTAGTTTAGAAATGCCTTCTTTAGATCTGACCAACTCGTAATACTACCAGCTGAGATGCGACTATACTAGATTTTAGCTGTCCCTGTTAGCGTG
Organism: Fraxinus excelsior; assembly: GCA_019097785.1. NCBI lineage: Eukaryota > Viridiplantae > Streptophyta > Magnoliopsida > Lamiales > Oleaceae > Fraxinus > Fraxinus excelsior. Next base: position 6,286,789 of record CM032644.1, read on the forward strand.
AGGCAGAAAGCTCGACATTTTAGCTTTAGTGAGGCTCATCGCAAAGTCTTATAGTTGTTGAGGTGTTTTGCAGGGTCGCCTCTCCCTTCGTACTTAGGTATTTTTGATGGCACAAAGTGGCTCGGGACTGGGGCCCTCTTTAGTTCTTGGGAGAATGACAAACTTTCATCATCATCATCCTGCTCAAACGACCTGCAAGGACCGTCAGAATTATCCTCTTCTACTTGATAACGGGGATGTGATGTTCCCAACTGATTCTCTGCATTTGTTGCGTCTATTCTCTCCTGCCTATTTCTAGGTGGTGATGGCACTTTTTGGGGCTCATATCCCTAATGTTGTTCTCGTTCTCCTTGAGTTGGGAGAGGTTGTTGGGGCCTATGTCTAGGCCTCATGGGTCCAATCCTATCAAAGACACTAACATACCTTTGAGGTTTGTGCTCATGAGGGTATTCCTGGGGTAAATTCTCTTCCATAGGGACATCATCGCCATGGTGACTTGTGACATAGTTGGTAGAAGTGTCGACTTCTACTTCTCTTTCCACTGGGTTATTCGTTCCGTACATTTGTAGATATGCTATTGTATCATTTTCTTTAACCTCATAGTGAAAAGTCTTGTGCTGAGGCGTTTGGGACCCAACTTGTTGCTGCATTTGCATTAGTAGTTGTTGCTTGGCAGCATTTTGTTGGGCCATATTTCTCATGTTTACAGCCATTTCTCCAACCTCCCGCACTAGACGTGCAGTTGTACCGCCTCTTCTATGGCGATGGTGGGGACGATGTGTGCTTACATTCGTGTGGAGAACCTCTTTTTCAGAGGCATCTCGCTGCCCATTTCCACCATGCGTTCCCTAATGACTTGAACTCATCGAGTTTCTTGGATCGCTTTTTCAAGATGGTTCTTTGTTTAAGAACCAAAACCTTTCTTCAAGGCTTTTTATCAATAGTTTTTACCACTAGGATGCACGTGGTTATGGTATCAAAGATTCCCAAAGACAGAGCCAATCTGTTGACCCCAAAAAATGGTTCAATGACATAGTCAACAGAAAACTAGAAATTCACATCTTTGTAAGTCCAATCACGACATATTCAAGTTAAATTACTGATTACATTGATGAATTAGTGAAGAGAATGATTTGAAGTGTGTAACAAGTTGCAATGTGACTATGTGGTTGATAAAAAGGGGGTTGGCTGTGGAATGTAGTAGAGAGAATCAATGTTTACTTTGAATGTGTAAACTTGCATTAGCTTTCAATGGTGTTAGGTGTGGCTTTTTGTACTCAATGTAAGGGGGAATGAAATTCGTTAGATAGCCAAGCACGTGGGTACATTAGATCCAATGATCCTAATTGACGTCAATCAATCAGTCAATTAGGTCATTTAATGTTAAGATCCCCATATCCCCACCTTTAGGTTAAGGATTTAACAGCGTAGGTATGTAGAGGCGGCACCTGTAGTGTATTATCTTGTCAATCACTTTATGAGGTCTGATGTGGCTAATTAACTGCCTCTCTAGGGAAGAACTCGTATCGGGGACGTCTGCCAAAGGGGATTAGGCGAATAGCTTTAAACGGATTGCACCTCAGAACACGTCAAGCTGGGTTGCCCACACTCTTATGCCAGATGTAATTTTGTCCGTTCACCACGTGGCGTGTTTAGTTTACGATTATTTATATTAGTAACACCTGTCGTACGACAAAACATCTTATGGATCTCTATAAAAAATCAATCAATGAAAAAGGAAAAGTGGAGACAAATTTTACTGATTACGATGGTCTAATTGATGTAACTCACTTCACGTTTCTGACTTTTTTGCTGACCCAAATGACAATGTTGATCGTTTGATTGGATACGTGTGCTCGATAATATTGATTAGTTTATTATTCAAAAACTTAGTAATTTATTTAGATTTAAAAGTTATTCTGAGTATTTTTTTTTTAATTTCCTTAAAGTTTAAGACATTTTATTGTTAAATTATTTCTAATTAATTAAAGTAAAAAATAAAGTTAATACGATATTAGGTGCATCGAATATCGTTGAAAGCTCCGTAAAAGCTTGTATTTTTTATCAATAATATAAAATGTTAAATTGATGATGCACTTTATTTTAGAAAATTTAGAAGAACTTTGCATATTTTTAAATATATCACTTGTAATGAATATTGTAAATTCCCGACCCGCATAGATCGAAACGTCACTAGATTAACTTTACTTTATCCGTAGACCGTAGACCAAATAAAATAACTAACTATACTTTTAGCGGAAAGCATTAAAACTTGACTTAAGAATTTAATATCAAGACTTTATTTTTTATTTTAGACAAAATAGTTCAATACCATAGGAAACAATTCAAAAATGTTTTTAGAATATTTCCCATGCATACATCCACAATTGACGTCAAATTCTAGGCAAAACTTTAAAAATAAAAGTTGTTGTTTTGTTTTCTATCTCAAGTGACAAATGACAAAATAAATTCGTTTGCATAGCTATCGACTTTGAAACTTCATGAAATTTTAATTTAAAGTAGAAAACTTCTTATAGTATGACATGTCCAAAAATCGACTTCCATCGACAACAAATAGGGTATTAAAATATTTTTCAAAACCCCGCAGTAACTAGGTTTGGAAAGTAACCCATCACAGTTTACTTTAAGTGCTATATAAAATCCTACACATATTGAAATGACATGATTATAGATCTATTCAATAACTGACTCATGAGGCTATCAAACATTACTAGTTCTCTATAAAAATTACAAGTAACGTTTGAGTTATGAATTTTTAAAATCAAGGGCAGAAGCTGAAAACAGCATCCGTACCCAGTGTAACTTACTTGAAAGTGATGTATAAAATTTTATCAACATCGGATTGACATGATATCGAGTTCATTCAGTAGCTAAAATGTAAGGCTATCATATTCAGTTGGTTTCGTCCAAAAATTTCAAGTAACAAGTGAGATATAAATTTTGGAACCAAAGACAGAAAATTGAAATTTTAAAAGAGACAGCAAAACTTTAAAATCACTAACTTTTTTCTTTTGTGAACAATGATATTTAAATTAATTTTCGTGACACATATCTACTTTCAAACATAATTTATTCATAGAAAGTAAAAACATTCTAGCATAGTTTTATGCATAACATCCATAGAAATTCTTAAGAAACAACGTGAACATTTTATAATCGAATTTAAAGTTATTAAGTCACAGGCTTTCTTTATAGCATGTTGCATTATCATCTACCATTATCCACGCCCCCAAGGAGAACCAAACAACATGTAGAAAGGAATTAACTCATGAGTTTGAAACTCAATAGATATCATTGGTGCATTTTGTTGTCAAATTAACATTTTCGAACTATAGATTCATACCAGCGCACGGAGAATGATTATTCAAACTATAGTAGTGTCGTAACACCGTATCCGAAGACACCAATTCATTCAAACTTTTAGCAAAAAATCATAATTTACAAACACTTGCACCTCTACCTACCTTTGTTCAAAGCTTTTGAAAGTATAATATTGGATGATGGTTGTTGCATCCCGACGGCACCAGAACGTTTAGAAATATGCGAAATTCTTTATCTTTGATCAAAGTGTGCACTTTATCCTTTACACCCTTGCTATTCTTTTAAACTTTACTTAACATAAAGATTTTTTTTTAGAGAAAATAAGAGTACTTTCGGATTTGAGGGGAGGTGCAGTTAAAAAATGCTTTTCATCTTCTTGTAACCACATTTTTAGTGGAAAACTAAATGTGTGAGTTATATTATCATTAATCTTGTTAAATTGAGTTTTTAACTAGGAATTTGAAGAGTTTTAAGCCTATAAAAAATAATTTTATAAAATACTTTATAAAAACATCTACATGATTATTCGAACTTGGGTTGCCAATATGAAATACCATGCAGATGACCATTGTGGCAACCCTGTTATTCATTAAATCTTTGTAATCAAATTTACTTAAATTTAATGTCTTAAATTATTGAATTTATAAATAACTTATGGCTTGTACTTTCATAACCTTAAATGGGCCAAGCTTTTATAGTTTATTTCTTAAATGAGCTACATCAACCAAATTAAGAATATAAAATCTAGGACATTACAAAAATTACATTAAGGCGATACAAAAAAATAATATTAAATATCTTTGCATAACATCTTTTGTATTTGACAGAAGCAAATATAAAAAAACTTCACACACTTTCATTTGACATGCATTATACATTTATGAAAATGGTTGAATCAAATATTCTCATGGACCCAAATTTTGTTGACCAAAAAGGTTTTGTATTTTTGCATGATCGACTTGGACACCCAGGAATTATAATGATACGTCGAATAATTAACAACCCACACAGACATTCTTTAAAGAACTAGAAGATTTTTTTTTTACCTAATTATTATTCATGTATTGTTTGTTCACAAGACAAATAATAATTAGACTTTCGACTACAAATCTCTATATTGAATTTTCAAGTTTTCTTAAAAAGATGTAGGCCAATACACCCACCATGTGGACCATTTCATTATTTTATAATATTAATCGATTCTTCTACTAGATAGTCCCATGTCTACTTACTTTTCACTAGGAATATAACTTTTGTTAGACTCAAATCATAAAATCACGAGCTCAATTTTTCAATTACTTAATCAAGACAATTCTTTTAGATAAAGTCGGTGAAGTTAGATCACAAGCATTCGATGATTATTGTATTTCAATGGACTGTTATCGAACATTGAGTTGCACATGTCCATACACAAAATGTTTTAGCGGAGTCGTCTATCAAACTCTACAACTTATTGCTAGACCATTATTTATGAAAACAAAACTTCCAACTTCTGTTTGGGGTCGCACTTTCTTCCATATAAGTAATGGCGCTATATGTTTAATGCATGAACTACCGCTGCAAGTTCTAGATCATGTGTCGGGTAGTTCTGCTCATGTTGCTTCAATTGCCTTGACGCATAGACAATCACTTTTCCGTGTTGTATTAACACACATCACAAACCTTGTTTGGATGCAGCACTATATATAACAAACCCTTCCGAACCTTCGGGTATGGTTAACACTGGTGCTGTAATCAATCGCTACTTTAGCTCCTGAAAGCTTTGCTCACACTTATCTGTCCATAGAAACTTTACCTCTTTCCTTGTCAATTGCATCATTGGTCTAGCTATTTTGGAGAATCATTCTATAAATCTCTGATAGTAACATGTATTTATTAATATTCATCTTTGTAACATGTATTTAGTCATGAACCTAATATTTCTCACTTACGGGTTTTTGATTGCTTTGTCCAAGTCTCTATCCCCCCCCCCCCCCCTCCCTTAACATACTAAAATGGGTCATCAACGAAAACTTGGGATTTATTTTGGTTTGATTCACCATCTATTATTAGGTATTTTGAACCTTTAACGGGTAATTTATTTGCTATACATTTTGCAAATTGTCATTTTGATGAAATGACTTTCTAAACTTTAGGAGAGATAAAACTACATTGTGAAAAATGAGGTAAAATTTCTTGAAATAAAATAACTCTATCTCATTTTGATTCCTGTAGCAATCAATGTGAGCAAGACGTCAAAAAAATCATTTATTTGCAAAGAGTTGCAAATTAATTACCCGATATATTTGTTGACACAAGAAAAATGATAAAGTCATATATTCCACCAGAAAATATTCAAGCAAAAATTGACGGTCCTGTAGGACAATCAGCTGTAGCAAATGAATCTCATATACGTGAGAAGCGTTGTCGACTAATTGGTTTAAAAGACTCTGTACCTTAAAAAAGAAAACCACAAGAGAAAAATTAACCAAAACTATGGAAGAAATATCATTAGAAAAGATTGATCAATTAAATATCGAAAATACAATTCTTGAAAACCACAAATATCCAAAAATAATGAGATTTCAATAAATTATGTGTTATCTCATAAATTATGGAAACAAAATAATGTTGTTATGGATATGGGTTTCAGAAGAATGAAGACATCGATATTCAACAAGTTCGTTCAAGTAACAATGTGACTAATTTATTCACTAAATCAGTGTCAACATCTAAATTTAAGAAATTGATTCACGAGATTGAAATGCATCGACTCGGAAATTTTTAGGGATCGACCTCACGGGGTGTAGATGTACTCTTTTTTCATTCACTTAAATTTTATCTCATTGAATTTTTTTGACAAAGTTTTAATGTGACAGCATTTATTTTTAATATTTCAAAATAATTACACTCTTTTTTCTTCGTTAGATTTTTTGTCCCATTAGATTTTTATTAAACAAGGCTTTAAAAAAATAAATATTTTTTAATGTGTCATTTAAGTGGAAGTTTTGTAAATAATAAGTTTATTATTGAATGACAATTATACCCCAATAATTCTAGTAATTATCACTAATTCTTCCTTATAAATATGGGGTTTTGCTTTTCAATAAAACACACATAACTCTATTAATTTCCCTATATTTTGTTCCTCTCTCTCTCTCTCTCTCTCTCTCTCTCTCTCTCTTCATAGCAACTTAATAATAATATTATTATTCTTTTTATATTGATCCCATCTTAAAAATATGTAGGTGTATACATAAAATTGATTGAAAATTTTAATACATTTTGTTGACTTCAAAAAATGTGCTAATAGAATCTCGACCCCTTTGCGTCCACGTAGATATCACTTGCACACTAAACACCCCATTACAAGACAAATGTTGTCGATCGAGAAAAAAGCTTGTGATCGTTTGCACTCTGATGATTAAGGCGACAGTTGGACGAAAGATAAATGAGTGCAAGAGACGGGAGAGGAGATTTGACTACGGTTAGAATGAACGTACCTTTTGTGTAAATGAACCCTCATATATATATAAAGAAATGAAAATGGGCCGAGTTCCAAGCTCATTACAAAGTTAATTAAATAGGTTGAATCAAACTAAATAGTCGATACCACGTCGGCATATATGGGACCCCTCCGTCCGTGCATGCTACATAATTTATAGTTATAGCAATAGTCCCCCAAGTCTGAGCCGTACATTTATGTGCATGCTAGACTTTGAAATACAAATTGTGAAGTAGGCGAGGTCTTACATATTTCTTCGGAAATATGAATAGCTTCGATAAGAAATGAATTACGAATTGCCTTGAAAATATGCATCGATCTCAAATAGGAGAGGACTTACAAATTGCCTCAAGAATATAAGTCGTTTCAATATATGAGAACTTAAATGTCTTAATAATATCTGTGCGAGTCTGAATAGGCGAGGACTTATAAATTGCCTCGTAAAACAAATATTGCATATAATTTGTCAAAATTTCGACAGCATCTCCTATGTAATATGGACTAAACTAACCTATAATACAACATAATATCTGCAACACACATATATAAAATAAATCGAGGTCCATTGGATCCCTCTAAATACTAATGACGATAGCATGAACAATATCATTTTAAACTTCTTCAAGATAGAATATTCAAGGAGCCTATCATGTATCATAGCAGATGATAAGCTGTCGATAATGAAATGAAAATATAGATAATGTGGCATACGTACTGGCTGTAATGATGTGGCAAGCATAATTAGTACTAATAATATAATGCATATGCTAGCAGTAATAATATAATGATACTAAGATACTAGTATCGCGATAATCCCCTAAGTCTGAGTCGAATATTTATATGCGGGTCATAATTGAAATATAAGCCACTGTAATGAAGCTAATGTAATGTAAAAGCAGTTGCACTAACGCCGATGTAGAGGCTGACTCTGAATATATAAGCAGCAAATGTGACGCTCTAAACATAATTAACAGAGACGATACTCTGAATATAAGTAGCTGTGATAAAGTTGACATCCTTGTATGGGGCTGACACGCCTCATGAAGGTTCTTATATGGTGGATGGTTCATTCATGAATAGTATCATCTTTGATGGAATCAGAGGCGACCCCTGTGGGGGTGTTAAGGGCCTTTCCGATCGAAGTAGACATTCTTGGAAGAGGTGACCTTGTGGGGGTGTTACGCACCTCGTCAAGAGGAAGATGCTAGTTGACTCATCTATGGAGAGTATCATCTTCGATCAAAGGTGATCCATGTGGGGTATTCGTCCCGCATCGATCTAAGAGAACATTCTTGGAAGAAGTGACCCCATGGGGGTGTCACACACCTCGTTAAGGGCTTCCTCTACAGCAGATGGTTCATCCATGGAGAACATCATCTTTGATGGAATCAAAGGTGACACATGTGGGGGTGTCCGTGCCTTATCGATCGAAGTGGACATCCTTAGAAAAGGTGACCCTATGAAGGGTGGCATGCACCATTAAGGGCTTCTTCCATGGTGAATGGTTCATCTATAGAAAGCATCATCTTCAATGGAATCAAAGGTGACTCATGTGGGTTGTCACGCACCTTACTGATCGAAGCTGAAATCCGTGGAAGAGGTGACCCCGTGGGGAGGAGGGGTGCCACCATCTCGTCAAGGGCTTTCTCCATGGTGGATGATTCATCCATGAATAGCATTATCTTCGATAGAATCATAGGTGACTCATGTTCACCGATCGAAGTGAACATCCATGGAAGAGGTAACCCCATAGGGGGTGTCACACATCTCGTCAGTGGCTCCTTTCATAGTGGATGGTTCATCTATGGGATCATGAATAGCTGCTTGACTAAGCTGATGTACTTCATAGAATATAAACTCGACTAAGTGGGTGCACTTAGGATAATATTGGTTCAACTAAGCGGGTGCACTTGGGAGAATAGTAAACTGGCAAGGAACCTTTGATTGGGGGTGCGGTTGTTGTGGAGGTGGGATAAGCTCTCAAAAGATAGATGCGGCCGAGATTCAGTTGAAGTAGAAATGTAGTGAGCTCTCTGAAGATAAAACAACTGAAATACAGTTGAGGTAGAGGCGTAAATGCAACTGAAATATAGCTGAGGTAAAGGCGTAATGAGAGTCGATACCACGTTGTCATATATGGGACCCCTTCCATCACTTGCATGCCACGTAATTTATAGTTGTATTACATTTTGCAAATTTAGTAGATTGAAAATATGACTGGACGTGAAGAGATAGGCTAATTTAAAATTTTATTGGACAAACGTCTAATTAAATTTTTAATGTAGTTTTTTTTTTTGGAAATTATGTCTATGGTTATTGATGTTGAGAATAATTATACTAATTGTCATTAAAGTTATTTTTCACAATAACAGTTACTCATATTTCTAAACGTTGCACTAATGGATCATGCGATTAAAGAAATTGACGTTAAATTCTATATGGTGCCGTTAAATGCTGATATATCACAGAATAAAGTTGTTTACTATGACAAACAAAAAGACTTGGGGTACTAGGAATGAGGATTATACATGGCCAGTGCGGTTTTAATTTTTGTCAAATTTGTGTGCTTAAATCCTAAGGTAACTCACGCTTACTTTTAACAATGGATTCTGTTGACTTAACGTAATAAATAATCGCATCTGTGATATATTGACACTTAATAGCGTATGATATAACTCGTTTGACCATCATTAAAATTATAATTAATTTTTTTTTATCTCTTTTCATCAACTACGCGTTCTCCAATAAAATAATATTATATATAAATTCAAAACATTTTCTTCTTTTTTAATCACATATTTTTTTAAAAAAAAAAACACCATTCCAAAAATTATAATCTCAAATAAATAATGGGGGTTAAACGGGAGCTAAATTTTTAATCTGTAACCATTAATAATTTTAGTAACTATTGACATAACTACTTAAAACTTCAACGATTGTTATTGAAACAATTTTCACATGTACATCAACTTCTTTGGCGATATTGCTGGCCGGGTAGGAATATCGTGTATGTAGTCTAATCTTTGTTTTTTTTGTTTTTTTTTTTGGTTTTTTAATGTGATTTGAATATACAAAGTGGGTGTTTTTTTTTGCTCCTTTTTTAATTTATTAGTTGTTTGACGAAATGGGCAGCCCTAAATTTTTTGAATTCTAATTCTCTTTAAGAATATGTATGTTAATCGTTTTAGCTATGGATTGTGAAGAATTATGTTTGGTTTTCTGCTTACAATGGGACGAAAATGAGTAGCTTTTGTTAGGTATTTGATATAATTGGTAAATTTGTGAACAAAAAGGACTAAAATTAATATTTTGTGAAAGTCAAGGAGTTAGTTGCAATTAGTTGAATTTGTGTTATGTTAGGTTTAGGGTCCGATTCATTCAATCCCAAAACCTAAACTATAAATACCAAACGTCACAAAACGTTTTTTTCCAAGGTTATTCATTGAGCAAACACATAATTTTCATATTCTCTTCATTGATTATCTTTCAACCTTCTTATCGTGATCCGTTCTTGGCGGTGAAAACATCACTTCCTCAATCCAAATACCAATCTGTTGCTTCCTACGTATCTATTATAATTCTGAAGATCAAGGGAAGGTAACTTGAGTTCCAGTTGATGAAAAACACAATTTTTCGTTGATCCATGAGAGCTTTGAAAACTACAGCTAAGAGTTGGTGCATGAGCACAAAATTCAAGAGAGCTGTTGTAATTACAGTCAGGAGGTCAGAAAGTTCATGTCGTCGTCTTGTATGACAGACTGTAAGTTCAATCGTTTATAGTGAATTTTGACTAGCAAAGTGTCCAGAGTCTTTACCTGATTGGAGTTTCTCCGTGATTATATTGTGCATTTTTTATTGCTTTTATATTTCGTGGTATTCAAACATGGAATACTTGAACTGATTACATAACCATCTAGAGATAATTAATTAATGACTTGTTGTTGGTTAATTATAATTTTTAAATTCCGCATTTAGACTTATTCATCTCCCTTTAGGTGCAGTTTGGTAGAATATCGTTATTTCAATTGGTATTAGAGCCTGATTTCGTGTCCTGGCCCTAAAATTATTCTAGATGAATCAGTCCTTATTTGTGCCTCCATTCCTTAATAGAAGCAACTATGCTTATTGGAAAATTCGAATGAGAGCCTTCTTTAAAGTACTAGATAAGCGGATTTGGATTAACGTTCAAACTGGGTAGACTGTACCTTCAACCAGTGTTGTTGGTGTAATTATACCCACTGATATTTTCACTGTGGACTAAAGAAGATTTATCTGAGTATAACTGAATAGTAAGGGCATTCATGCACTATTCTTGGCTGTGTCTTGAAGAGTTTAGAAAAGTTTCGATGTGTGAGACTGCTAAAGAAGTTTGTGACATTTTAGAAACGACACACGAGGGAACTAAAACTGTTAAAAATTCTAAACTGTAGATGTTAACCTCTAGGTTTGAAAAAATTAGAATGAAGGACTATGAATCGTTCGATGAATTCTATGCGAAGCTAAATGACATAGTAAATTTGAGTTTTAACCTAGGTGAAAAGATTCTCAAGTCCAAGATTGTTAAAAAATTCCTTAGATCCCTACTTGAAAAGTTTAGACCTAAAGTCATCACTATTGAAGAAAGTAAGGACTTATATATAGTTAAGATAGAAGAACTTGTAGGATCTCTTCAAACCTATGAACTCACCGTTTCTCAACCTAAAAAGGTTAAATCCATAGTCATGAACATTGTTAGGGAAGAAGAGAGTGAGTCAACTAATGATGAAACCCTTAGGGACGACGAAATAGTTTATTTCATAAAAAAATTCCAAACGGTGATTAGGAATAGGAGAAAGCCTCAAGAATGGAAAAATGAAGTCTTTAATAAGTTTTCGAAAGATAAACGTGAGAAGAATAACTCTAGGAATGCTAATAAGAAAAACCAATCAGTTAGATGCCTGCGTATCAGGCTTTTGGTCACTATATGAATGAATGTCCTAACTTGAAAAAGAGTTCAAATAAAGAAAGACGTAAGACATTAGCAGTGACCTTGAGTGATGATGAATCGGATTTGAGTGCTTAGAGTGATATCTCTGGTGGTGAGGATGAACAAAATTTTATGGCCTTTACATCTATAGCTACGATAGAATCTTATAAGGAAAATGAAAAGGTTGAAAATGATTAATAGAGTGAAAGATCTTAGACAGAATCTAAGGGTGAACGTGATATTCACGAATCTTATCATAAACTATTTGAGGAGAGTCTTAAAATAAAAAAAGGTCAATAAAGCTGTACCGAAAAATGTAAATGATCTTGAAGAAGAGAAAGAAAAACTCATAAGTGACCTTCGGACTACCAAAAATCTGAGTGAGTTGAAACTTGTTAATGAGAACTTGGAAGCCAAAGTTAAATCCTTAACAAATGATCTTGAAAAATATAATACTCAACTCCAATCTTTCATGAGTGGTACACAAAAACTTGATAATTTGTTAGGGATGAACAAACCTGTTGGAAATAGGCATGGTCTCTGTTACGTTCAAAATGGTAATACTATTGCTAGTACATCCAAGACCACGTTCGTCCCGACCACTAACAAGCTCAAAAAATTGTTTATCTTGAACCAAATGGCAAAAATCTCTTAGGATCGAAACCTACTAGACAACATATGGTCAATCGTCCTACATATAGGCAACAACCTCCGAACAGGTTTGAACCTAGGTTCATTTCCACTTGTCACCATTGTGGTGAACTGGAACACACAAGACCTAGGTGTCGGAAACTCGCAACTAAGAGTAGAAATCTGGATGGCTCGAGCAAGGTTAACTTCCTCGTAAATTAGGTTAGCCACTTAATTGATATGATGACTCGGTTAGCTGGAATCACTTAGACGTCTAAGAAGGTTTAGGTTAAGAAGAGTGACTGAAAGGTCATGAGATTGATCATGCTCTTAAAAGTGAGAGCATTTATGTATTTCAATGATTAGATACCTAGGTGCATGTATGTACTGTTCATTGAGTCCATTCATACTTGCATGCATATCACTCATTTATGTTTTGTTTTGATTTTTTATTTAATTTAATTTTTTAATATAAAAAAATTAAATTAATTATGTTAATGGGCTACTAGACATTTTATGGTGCTCTTAAACTTAGCATTTGTAACCAAGTATGCATTCATCTGATCTATACTGTCTTTTCCATTACATGGTTCGGTTTAATGTGGAGTATTGAGTATAGATTTCTTCATGTACCATCTGTGTAGCACACACTGTGAGCTTGTGAGTGAGTATGGACCGCATGTGTGAGATTTGAGATGGCCGTTATTTGTTGGTAATGTGATCTTGAACGTGAATTGACTTTCGTTTAGATGACCTAAGCTCATATTTTGTTCCCTATATTAAAAAGAATATATATATATATATATAATAGCTTGGTTCATTTTATACTCTTATTCAAAACTTATTTGACTCGAGTAATTAAGCCCGAGATAATTCTTAGAATCTGATGCCTATGGTCAACTGACTTGGGTTAACCGCCCTAAAACTCGTTACAGGAGTCAATTTACTCGTTTAATGGACAAGTGTGTGCACATAAGATGCAATAATTGAGAAAAGTTACATAAAAATTATATGTTCAGATTCAGGAGGAGAAAAGAAAAATATACGTGTAATTGAGCTCGTTTTCAGGTCTTAATAATCTTATGGGTTTGACTTTCATTAGTAGGAAAAATACTTATTTTACAATGATATTCGCATGTCCCTTCTCACAAATTTAAGGTTTGGAGTCATATTTTCGAGAAAATAGTGGCACTTTACACATGTGAGTCACTTATACAATTTATTCCATTTGATATTGATTTGAGTATGTGTGATTTTATTTTATTTATTGATAATGCACTACTTGTGAACACATGCATGGTTGAGTTCATATGTTTGTCAAGGGCGTAATTTAATTACAAAAAAAAAATGCTATCTTCATAATTTTCAAAAATTCAGTGCTATTTTTATCAAAAATATGTCGCTGGCTTATCGCTGGGCCACGCTCCAGCGATAGAAGCAGAGACTATCTCGCTCGAGCGATAGACCGTTTGTTTGAATTTAACATTACTTTTCTCGCATTTCCTTGAAATTTCTTCCTTCCCTTCTCATTGTCACTCAAAATTTTACCATAACCATTTTACATTTGTGCAATAAACTAACAAGTGATCATCAAGCATCAATTTTTGGGTTGAATTTCCACTCCAAATCATATATTTTTCTCCAAATCTTACAGCAAGGGTCGAAAACCCTAAATTCTTCGATTTCTTCCATTTTTAGGGAGATTTTATTGTTCTTGTGTTAATTGTTTCGTTCCATTTCAATGTTGGATGTTTAGCATTTCATTTCATCACAAAATGCATCATTTGTGGGGATTTATCTTGGTTAGCTTGTCTATGCTTTTTTTAGGATTGATGCTTAGAATGTGATGGAGATTAAGTTAGGAATAGGTGTTGGTATGTGATGGTGTTGAATGTGGTGTTTTTGATTGAAGTGGTGTTTGAGTTCGTTGCATTGTATGCACTCACACCACGTTCTTTTTCGATGATAATTTTTTTATATGCCATTTATGGATTATGTCTTATAGACGCGTCTCATTCGCACATTTGATCACATTCAGGTTAGTAGTTTAGTTGTGTTGATGTCATTTGAAATGGAATTGATGTTGACACCGCAAAGTGACGCCACGTTACCGCGTCATGCCACCACAGCACGCGTCATGTCTTCACATCGCCTACGTCTAGGCATCGCATCATCATCATGTGCATTCATGCTAGGGTAATTTGACCTTTTGCCTTATTTTGCTACATTCATGCATCCTATGCGGTTTATACTAGATCGAGGTTTTAATGTATTGATTTTAGACATTTCAGATGTTGCCTAAGAGGGCTCGTACTGCCGCTTTGACACTTGGTACCTCAACTTCATATAGTAGGTCTAGGTTTATCTCTACGATTGCCCAAGAAACGTTTGGGTCATAGTTTTCATCGAGACCTATTTTGTTTGAGCGCAAGGTCATTATTTCTGACCTGTCACCCGACCTCGTTGCTATTTTCACTTCCCGGGGTTGGGAACCATTGTTGGTTGAGTTGACCCCACCACCTAGTCATTTTGTTAACGAGTTCTATAGTAACACTCACGACATTAGCAGATCTTCTTTTAGCGTATTTCTTAGGGGTAAGACGATTAAGATCACTCCTGATGTTTTGTCTATCATAGCTTATATCCCTAGATTTGTCCACCAGACTCTCCAGTTCGTTCGACGGGGTTTAACACACCGTTGGAGAGAGGTCCTGGTGCGATCCGCACTGATTCTCTACCTACTGACCGGCAGATTCTGTTGCGCATTATGTGCACGATCTGTAGCTTGTCTCCCACGCTTCTTCATTGCCTATGGAAAAGGCTCAATTTTTTATGCCCTGTTACATGGTGATGCCATTGAATTACCCTCATTCATTTGCTAACAGATGTTGCGTGCTTTTCGAGTCACATGGACGAGGGTGGGGCTGTCTTATGCTAGTTTGACTTATAGGAGTGAACTTTCCTAAAGGGGTTCTGAGGCGGGTTTCCGGGGTCGATTGGCCATACCACGATTTCTCAAAGTAGGTCACATGCTTCTTCTGAGCTTGCATAGCCCGTTGTCCCGAATGTGCCCGCTAATCCTATAGATGACCTTATATCTTTTGATCCCTCAGATTTTCCTACTTCTTCAGCTCCTCTACCCACTGATATTCCATCTTCTTTTACTTTTGCTCCTCCTCCCACTGAGTCGGTCCCTCCACCTGCTGATATTCTTTTTGTTCCCGTTGATCCATCTGTTGTACTTATAGGACAAATGATCGTGTTGATCGAGCAGCATGCCCGTATGATGACAGAGATTATACAGTCGAGAGCTACAATTGATCGACAAACTACCGAGTTTACTATGCTTCGTAGTGCTGTTGGATATCTTCAGCGATGGCTGAGATGGATTCGTCGCCATTAGGATGATGGTGCAACTTCGGATGAGAGGACTGATATTGATGATGTATAAGATGCATCTTAGTTACTAGGTTGCCCCTTGTCATTTTGTGACAAAAGGAAAAGTTGAGAAATATATATATATATATATATTGAGCAGTTAGATATTGATGGAATAGATATTTTTTATGTATCTATTTCGTTTTAACATGATGTATCTTAAACATTTTGACTCAAAAGGCATTATATGATATAATTTCGTATTGTTAGATTAAATTTTGATATTTTGTAGTATCTATGTTTCGCTTTGGTATGTTAGGCTACATTGATATTACGTCTTAATTTAGCATATTGTATGAAATTGAAAAAATGAGTAATGAGTTAGTAATTGCTTAAATCATTTTTAAGTACTGCTTGATTAACTGCTTAAATTGGTTTTACACTGATTACTGTTTCAAATACGTTTTATACTGGGTATTTGAGTTTTACTGTTTTAGGAAACATGTTTTGATAAAGGAAACGCAGAATTCAATCGAGATAGTTAATTTGTGTTAGTCATTGAGTCGATATTTTTTTACTACTAACATGACTTTAGATTGTAGTTTTGTCACAAATGTCAACGGGGAGCTTGTTAGGTATTTGATGTAATTGGAAAATCTGTGAACAAAAATGACTAAAATTAATATGTTGTAAAAGTCAAGGAGTTAGTTACAATTAGTTGAATTTGTGTTATGTTAGGTTTAGGGTTAAGAATGGAAAAGAAGGAAAAATGGCGTCGAAATTTCGCTAGCTTATCGCCAAGAGTTGGCTCGAGCGTCAGAAATAAAAACTGCATCGCACGCCTATTTTTTTGCCTTCGTTTGAGCGACAACCTGTCGCTCGATTGTCATCCAGCCTTCGCTCAAGCGACATTGTCATCCGAAAAATTTAAATTTGCGTTTTGAAGGCTTTTTGCTCGGCCCATTCAATTCCAAAACCTAAATTATAAATACCAAACATCATAGAACCTTTTTCTAAGATTGATCATTGAGCAAACACATAGTTTTCGTATTCTCTTCATCGATTATCTTTCAAACTTCATATTGTGATCTATTCTTGGTGTTGAAAACATCACCTCCTCAATCCAAATACCAAATTGATGCTTCCTACATATCGTCAAAGTTATGAAGATCAAGAGAAGGTAACTGAAGTTCCAGTTGGTGAAGAACACAAAGTTCTTCAATGATCCACATGAGATAAACGAATTAAACTCAGGAGTTGTTGCAGGATTGTACATTTCAGGAGGGTTTTGAAAACTACATCTAGGAGTTGGTGCATGAGCACAAAATCCAAGAGAGCTATGATAATTACAGTCAAGAAGTCAGAAAGTTCATGTCATCGTCTTGTCTGACAGATTATAAGTTCAATCGTTTACAGTGAATTTTGATTGGCAAAGTGCCCAAAGTTTTTGCCCAGTTGGGATTTCTCCATAATCATATCGTGCATTTTTTACTGCTTTTATATTTTGCGGTATTCAAACATAGGATAATTGAACTGATTGCATAACCATCTAGAGATAATTAATTAGTAACTTGTTGCCGGTTAATTATAATCTTTAATTCCGCATTTACACCCATTCACCTTTCTCTAGGTGTAGTTTGTGTCGAATCTTGTTATTTTAGCTTTTAATCCAAGTGAGAGACAACTATATTGTTGTATATGTTCATAATAAGTTAATCCATCCACCAACAAAAAAATACACTGGTTTCATTTGTTAGTTGGCTTTACATCCCAATACGTTAAGCTGTTTGAATATGATTTTTTCAGAATTATGAACAGTGAATTATTAAGAACCCTATGAATAACTTTTGGATATTTTAACCAAACATTACATATGAATTTGTGATTTCATTACCTCTCTGGGATAGTAAACTTGTGAGGTATCTATATTAGGGTGAATTGTGAATTTTGAACTAAATCTACAAGCTTAATGTAATAGGAAGTGGGGTGGGTGGGGTGGGGGGTTCAAATGAAATATATGGCAAAAGCATCTTTGCGATAGAATGAGCTTTTGTGATAAACGGCGTTGGTAGTAGTGAACCTATTTATTAGTTGGTTTGCAGATATTGCTTCTTGTTAATTGTAGACAATACTAAAACCAGGAAATCTTTCCAAAAGTTGTTGGCAGATGGTACTTGGTAGCTTCCCAATATTGTTATGGTTACACATGAAGACTTGCAGATGATAGGTTTGAGGGAATAATTGATTGGATACTTTAATGTTCTGTAAGTTATCTTAATATGTTTCATGGAGCCGACAAAAAGTGCAGAGTGGAATGCCTAAGATAAGATACAGGTTGATCAAAGGGTTATGTTTTCCAATATTAATAGGTAGAGAATCCTAAGAAGAAATTTGGCTTGATATGCAAATTTTTAAATGCATTGCAAAAAACTCTCTCAGCAAAATTTTCTCTTTTCCTCCAAATCCTATCCAAGGTAAGTCAGGACATAGGGTTGTGAGATCGACTTTATGGCGAGGCTGACCCTGTCAGGAAGAGCGCTAGTTGGGGATCAGATGGGTGGTTCTTTGGAGAATTCGACAACAGCGCTGGTCAAATCTACGGCGGAGGTTAGGAGAAGTTTCCTGGACATTGTGAAGGCTCATTTTGGAGAGGAGAAATCGGTGTTATTGCTAAAAAAATTAGAGAATATTCATGGGAAAATGGGTTTCTCCTTCACGGTAACAGAAAACAAAAAACTGGATGAGAAATTTCGGTTTGCACTGGTGTTGAAATTTCTGTCAAGTAGGCCGAATATTGATGAGGTGCGGTTGGCAGTGGTGAAGACATGGAGTTTACATGAGATACCTATTATTAGTTTTATGGATTCATCGTATGTGTTGATTCAATTACGTAATGAAGACGATTTCTTCCATACTTGGGCTCGAGAAGGACGATCCATTGCAGGGAGCATTTTTCATTTGTTCAAGTGGACGATGGATTTTGATATTAATAAAGAGTCATCTATTGTCCCTCAATGGATCTTTTTGCCCAGGCTTCCTCTCCATCTATATAGGGTAGATTGCTTGAAAATCCTTGCGTCAAGGTTTGGTTGGTACTTGGGAACAGATCACGCGACCCTCAATCGAACAAGAGTGAGTGGGGCATGAATATGTGTTTAGACAGATTTGAAATCAGACCTAGTGCAGGGATTTCCTATCAGATTCCCAACAAAAATGATATGGAAGGAGGTGAAATATGAGAAACTAGGTTTCTATTGCAACAAATGTGGAAGACAAGGTCATCTTGAATTTCCTTGTAAGGTTGATCGACCAAGGCAGTTACTAGGTCGCAAATGGACTAGAGAGGAAAAATGAAAGGATAAAATGGAGTGGAAGATGAAAGAGACAAGTAATCTAGAGGAGAATCAAATTGAGGCTTCGAAGAAAAATATGAGAAGTACGGGCATCGTGATTAAGACAGACTTAAGAAAAGAGGATCGAGGGATTGAGGTTGGTATGGGTGGTGGAAAGGTGATGAGGTGGATAAAAACTTGGTAATGGAAAACGGAACAAAGATGATGGTGACCGAACAACAGGTTTTGAGGGCGGGAAGTGATGATAATTCACAGAATGTGGAGGTTGTTCAACATGCTTAGAATGTGTTGGAAGGAAACATTACTATTCCGGAAGGTGACCATGGTGATTCTGGTAGTAACAGGGGGTTGAAAGATAGAGCACATGCGGTGGAGGTGAATGACAAGGAGATGTGAGAGCCGTCTATGAAGGTTTCAACACTGAGACATTCACAGAGGGCACGAGCACGCCTTTCTAAATTGAACTTATGATTGATTTCATGGTAGTGTGAAACATGCGGGGCATGGGCACGTCAAAAGGAAGGCCGAGGAAGTTAGTTAAAAAGCACAATGTGGCAATTTTGGCGGTTACAGAACCTTTTCATAGTGAACATCGTATGGCTATGTTTGCAAAGAAAATTAATTTGTCAGGTTGGCATTCTAATGAAGATGAGGGAGGAAAATCTGGGCTTTCTGGAGGGATGATATAAGAGTAGATTTGATTATTGGTTCTTCTCAATCGTTGCATGGGGTGATTCTGAAAGATAACCATAAAATTGTGGTTTCTTTCATTTATGCAAAATGTTCTACTTTGGAACGAAGGGATCTGTGGCAAGAGTTAGAGAGTATTCGGATTGGTGGCTTACCTTGGATAGTCTCGGGGGATATTAACATTATAAGACATGATTCTGAGCGTATACGAGGAAAACCAAGACCACTTGCAGCTATGGGTGAATTTAATGACTGCATTGATAGGTGTGGCCTGGAGGAAGTAAAATGTATGGGGAGGAAATTATCATGGTGCAATGGTCATGATGGGTTGGGTCACAATTGGGCCAGATTGGATTACACGCTGACAAATTCAGTTACTTTACGACTTTATCCTGCTTTACAAATGAAATACTTACGAGAGCGTACACCAGACCACTACCCGATGCTCATTCATTTTCATGAGCAACACGACTTGTACAGTCCTTATCCTTTGGTTCCAAAGGATGTCGTATGAGCTAGTATGGAAGGGTGGTGACTATGTCGAAGGGTTACGGGGCATGCAAAAGCTAGCAGCAAAATTAAAGGCCACAAAAATGTAAAATAAGCAGGTGTTTGGGCATATGGAGTCTATCTCTGCGGAGTTGGAAGAGCGGATTGAAAGTTTGGAGAATGTTCTTCAAAGTGGTCATAATGAAGAGGTGGAAAGGGAGTTCCTGAAGTCTAAGATAGAGCTATTAGAGTGGCAAAGAAGGGAGGATATAATGCTCTCTCAACAGGCAAAGAAACGATGGCTAAGTGACGGGAATAACAATACTAAGTTCTTTAATGCTATTATTGCGCAGAAAAGAAAAAGTACGATGATCTCTTCCATGAACTTCAGTGAGGGTCGGTGTTAATGTCCCCTAAAGAGATACATAAAGCGATTGTAGATTATTTTCAAAAGTTTCTATCCGAGGAGTGGGATTTCCAATTGCCAAATTTGTCAGGTTATATTAATGAGTGCATTTCTAGAGAGGAGAGGCTCGAACTTTGTAAGTTACCGACATATAAAGATGTGTGGGATGCTATTCTCTCTATTCCTGTTGACAGTTCTCCTGGTCCAGATGGGTTTAGCTCAGCCTTTTACAGAAATTGCTGGGAGATTATTAAAGAAGATATTGTGGAGGCGGCAGCCGAGTTCTTTATAGGAAAAGCTATGTCAAGGTTTTATTCATCATCATATATTGTTCTCATTCCTAAAATGGAGAACCCCACGAATTTTGACAAGTTTAGGCCTATTAGTCTCTACTTGGTGGCTTACAAATTTTTTGCAAAGATAATGGTGAAAAGAATGAAGGTATTACTTCCTAAGATCATATCATTAGAACAAGGGGCCTTTTTACCAGGACGTAGCATTTTTTGAGAACATTGCTCTCACACAGGAGATGGTATAGTTCTTGAATGGCAAAACTCGGGATGGTAATGTGTTGATTAAGGTGGATTTGGCTAAGGCCTCTGACAGAGTGGATTGGCGCTTTCTTATGCATTTCTTAAGATCATTTGGCTTTCCTATAGAGTTTTTCTCATTGATTTCCGAATGCATTACTACACCCTAGTTTTCTATTATGATAAATGGCACGACCCAGGGTTTCTTTAAATCCTCTGGGGGTCTGAGACAAGGTGATCATCTCTCTCCTTATCTTTTCGTTATCATAGAAGTGGTGTTGACGTGACTGTTACAACAGAAGTTTGAGACTGGTCGAATTAGATCCTTCTCACATCCTCGAGGGGCACCATTGGTCTTACATTTATTGTATGCTGATGATTTTGTAGTCTTTGCTAATGGAAGTAAAAAATCCATGAAGGAGCTTGTGAAGACCTTTGCTTGTTATGAAAGGTGGTCCAGACAGTTGATAAACAGAGATAAGTCAGCTATTTTTCTATCCAAGAACTGCATGGTGGCACAAAAAGGCGAGATTCTTCGAGTTACTTCCTTCTATGATGGATCTTTTCCTTTTACATATTTAGGGGTTTCGGTGGTGTTGGGCAAGTTAACGACTATTAATCTCCAGGGACTGGTGGACAAAATCAAAAGTAAAATTACAAGCTGGAAGTTGGAGTTACTATCATAAGGAGGTCGTCTCATTCTACTGAGACATGTGTTGTCTTCTTTGGCAACACAATTACTATCAGTAATGCACGTGCTTGTTTCTGTCTTTAGATCCTTGAACTCTATTCTATCATCTTTCTTTTGGGGAGAGGTAATGGAAAGATAAATAAAAAATGGGTTGCTTGGTAGAAGATGTGTAAACCAGTGATGGAGGGGGGTCTTGGTTTTCGTAGGTTTGATGAGGTACAACGGTCTCTACATATGAAGTTTGCATGGAAGTTATTGACGGATGATTCTCTATGGGCAAGAATTTTTAGAGCTAAATACACAAAAAATAGCTTGGTGGATGTCTCTACACTGAGTAGAAGGGGATCTAAATTTTGGAAATCTATTGTGGATGTCTTACTTGAGGTAGCTGCAAATTATGAATTGAAGGTCAAGGAAGGAAAAATCTTGTTTTAGTTTTCTCATTGGATGTCGAATGGCCCTTTACGCCACCAAGTTACTAACATTAGCCAGCCTGGTTTAAGAATACAGAATGTGTGTTTGGAGTCCGGATGGGATGTTGAGAGGCTACATGAACTAGTTGGAGACGAGGTAGCTGGTAATATTATGCAAAAAACTTTATGCTTGCGTGCCGGGTCACGATATTTTGATATGGAAACCACAAAAGTAGGGCATCTTTACTTCGAGAAGTGCTTGGGATATGCTTAGAATTAAAGCTCCAGAAGTGCATTGGGCCAAGTGGGTTTAGAACAAAGCTATTCCTAAGCAGGTGTCAGTGGCTATGTGGAAAGCTTTATCAGGGAGTCTCAGTGTGGATTCTTGTATCCGTAAAGTAGGTATTGCTATAGCTTCAAGATGTAAGTGTTGTCTTGTAGGTCATGAGGAAAATATAGATCATGTCTTGAGCACAAGGGAATTTGCTGATGAAGTTTGGAGGAGAATATCGTATCATTTAGGTGTGCGATGGAGGAGCAAACAAAGTTGGTGGGAGCAGGTTCAGCTATGGTCGACTCGGGCTAAGCGATCTACACAGCTGGACTGTCTTTTTGGTATGCTTCATTGTCTAATTACTTAGTGGTTGTGGGCGAGGTGGTGTCAAGTTCGAATGGAGGGCATGTATGAATCAGTTGAGGAAGCAGTCACATCTATAAAATTCTGGTTGTAGCAGATGGCCTTTTCCATAAATAAGGTTAAAGTTCTTTCTTCTCATGATGCTAGAATTTTGTCTGATTTGGACATTCCATGTGTGATGGGGCGGCAAAGGCAAACTCGTATGATCACTTGGATGAAGCCAATATCGGGTAGGGTCAAACTTAATGCAGATTGTTGTAGTTTTGGGAACCCTGGTCCATCTGGTTGTGGGGGTGTTATTAGGGATGAGTTTGGGAAAGTTATGGCTAGTTTTACATCTCAATTGGGGGAGGCTACTAATACAGAACCAGAGTTGAGGACTTTTATTGAAGGGTTGAAGGTATGCCAACAACTTGGGGCTTGTATTGTTGAAATTGAATGTGATTCTCTAATTATTGTGAATTGGCTAAAGAACCATAAGTGCACAATATGGTATTTGTGGGATTTTTGGGAAGAGCTATTGGTTTTGATTCGGCTTTTTGAGGTTTATATAATGCATCAATACAGGGAAGGTAATCAAGTGACAGATACATTGGCAAAATTAGGTGCAAAAGGGCATACACAGAGGTTTTACTTGCACATAGAGCTACCCAGAGCTGCTCGTAGACTTGTCTGTTTAGATCGACTTGGAGTACCTTGTATTTGTAGTTGATTTTTTCTTTTGGGTTTATTTTGGCGGGTTGTCAAGCTTGGCTTGTTTGTTTTATTTGGTTCTCTTTTGTCAATGTTTAGCTTGTTTATTGTTAAACATGGCTTAATTGTCTGTCGTTTAGCAGATAAGGTAGGTTTTTCGGTGGAATGTCAACTATCGATTATGTAATCACGGTATTCCTCCGCCACAAGTGAGGTTTTATTTTAAAAAAAATAGGTAGAGAATCACAACACTTTTTTTTACATTTAGTGATGAAGTGACTCATCCAAGTCATTGTGCTCCACAATGCATTGCAGACTGCTCTGGTAACTTTGAGCAGTGGTATTGCAACTGATAAAATAATTAACTAATGCATGCCCAATAACTACGCAGTCATGGACGTAGCCAGGACTTTTAGTTCTGCCTCCGAAATTTTTTTTTTTTAACTAAGAGAATTGAAAACGACGATTTTGAGTACCAAAATAGTACTAAAATTCAATGTTCAATTCAATCACTACTAACTATTCTACTACTTATTTCTTAAATTCAAATATTCAATAACTAACACAATTACTCAAACTAACAGCAACTACTCTACTTAATTCTTAAATTCAAATATTCATGAATAAGACTTATTAGGATTGAACACACAAAATGAGGAAATCAACTTTAATAGTGCACCAGTCACAAATCACAATCCCAACATTTTCCTTTCAATGAGAAATCAAAATTATACACTAGACAAAACAAGGAAACATGCATTATGCATAAACCGGCTTGAGAATTGGTTTTTTTTAGTTGGGCTTGAGAATTGGGAACTTAGGTTTTGGATTGGATTTTGGCTATTTATTTATTTAAGTAACTATTGGATCTTTTATTTAGATCTAAGATTTTTGTATGGTTGGATTTTAAAGTGTAAGTTAGTATTATTATTTTTCTTTACATGGGGAGAAATGCTAAATTGTTGACCATGAGACATGGGTTGGAAGATATGTTCTTGTTCCATGTGTGTTTGCATTGATTAAGAAGAAAAAGATCAAAGGTTATCATGACACGTTTAGCTGAAAGTTTTGCTATTTGCTCTTCACCTGTTCTTTCTGATGAACACATTAAGGAAAGTTTTACACCTTCACTCATACTTGACTTTAAAATGATATTCTTGATTTTCTCTATAGAATGAAGATAAAGAATTTAAGATCAATTGAAGAAGAGTTGCTACCCATGTTTGTTTGGTCTTGGATTTGTTGGACCAGTAGGCGACTTCTGGTTAGTATTTCTTTGTCAATTGACTATTGGCTTACTCTTTTGGAGTTTACTATTCATCATCCAGTTGAGTATGGACTATAAGTTGCAGGTGCTTTAGATCCAAAGAGTTTTTTTATCAGAAAATCACACATAAAGACATAACTTGCACATTGGCCACTTTGGAAATGCCTTATACCATGAATGCACATAATCACCAAAATATATTTGAATTGCCTTATAATGATGTTCAATATGATATTTTTATATCTGTCCTATTGATCATTATCATTCAGTAAATCAATATAAACAAGTTGTGGTATTCATTCTAGAAACAAACCATGTACTCGTGTGATGAACAACCGAGAAGGAATTTATTCTATATAACTATCCATGTAGAAAATTTAATAAGGAACGTAAAGGTAAATGCTCTAAGGGCAGCCTTGCAGAGTAACATCGTAGATTATTTATTGACATAATTTACGATTCTCATTCTAAAGCATGCAACCATAATTCTATAAATAAGATTATTAATATTCAGAGAGAGTAACTTTCCGGATTCCCTATGGCCAAATGGTTGTACAATACAACATTTGAACTAACTTTCTTAAATGAATTTTTATACTTGGAGTTGGTGATATTGCCATTTACTTGTCTATGTTTAATTTGCAGTAATTTGGGCCATTCAATATGTACTCAATTTGCCACCCCACCCCCCATGCCTAACTTTGTTGCCATTTACGTGCTTATTTCTTCTAAACGTGCGAGAAAAGCTGCAAGTGGAACTTCCACTTGAATAACTGTTAGGCTATTGAACACAAATTGTCATGCGGTATTACATGATAATATTGGAAAGAGTGAAGGGAAATTCAGAAACTTGATCCTAGTCAAATCTCATTTAAAAGAAGAAGAAAATTATAGCATGGTGACGTATTTGTAATTTTCACTACTGAACTCTGTCTGCATAACTGTGGAAGGTGATGAAGCTCGAGAATGTTGGTCATGATGATTGGATTAGGTTGATGAATTGTCTGGAAATGTGATGACAATGATCGAAAAATCTACCGTTTGAGAACACAGTGGGTAAATGCTATTACTTGAAACGTCTAACATATATGGACGGAGATGATTTTCACTTCTCAACAATTAACATGCCTGTGCCACTTTCGTCACTTCTAGGGAGAAATGCAACATTGACCCCACGGGGATCAATAGTAGGCATGTTGTGAGAAAATACAGGGGGCAAATAGTAATCAAGTGAACAGTTTAATGGCCCAGAGGCACTTCACTTTTCTGTTATGGCCAGTCACCAAGTCTGTCCAAAGGTCTTTTTTTCTTTTTATTGCTCAATATTTTGTACTATGAATTTTCACGTGTAATGACTATGGAGACAAAATATCTTCTTTTTGATAATTTAGCCTAATCTTCACGCACGATCCTGCTGTTTGCAAATATTGGGTGTTTCGTATCCAATGTCCATGTGAAAGTGCCGTTTAAAAGAAATAAACGTATCGTACAGATTAAAATCCCGGCTAGGATATAACTACCCTTAGCAGGGTTATATGTCAATAGTGCAGTCCTCAGCCGATATAAGGGTTGGCATAAGAATTTTGTCGACGAGAATCCTTGCAACTAAGCAAGAACCTATCGTGCATAGCAACCAGAAAGGAACTTCAGTAAAATAAATCATTATGAGCCTGCAACCCAGCATTTGTAATCTACAGTTTACACTCTGCGAAGATAAGCTATGTTTTTAGCTGGTCATGAAATAGGCCAGTCGAGACTACAAGCACAACAATTTTGATGAGCAGTCACTTCATTTTGCTCGGGCCGGGGCCAAATGCTTGATCTCTCAAAGAGCCTGAGCCTTGTTGTTCGATTCCAGACAATGTGTCTCCAAATAGCCTCGTAACTTTGGAATGGGGATCTCCTCCTCAGGTCGCAGTGACCAGGACGAGGTTATCTATTTATACTGTGGTTCTAGAAGCTATGCGAAACCAGCCTGCTTCATCTCATCCACTACTGAATTCAATTTCTCCGATAATCCTGCCCTTCGATAGCTAGCAACCAACAAATCGTAAATCGATCTTGTAAACTTGTAAGAACCTTTTATATATTCTAAAAACACGTCTAGCCTATCATGATCTCCCTTTCTGAAATAACAACATATTATTTTTTCAACATCATCCGGGGAGCTAAACGATATCCCGTCTTTTAACATCCTCCCGACCGAGTACTCTACGTCATCCAATCTGTCTGCCTTAGCATACATTCTTATAAAGGAGCTATGTACCATCGAATGAATTTCCAAAACTTGCTCAGATTTTGGGTAAGTTACTAGTAACTCCTTCATATCTTCTACCATTCCAAAACCGTGAAAAAATTCCACAACATTTTTCGCCATCTGTTTATTAATCCTACAACCCCCTTCGATTATAATTCGCAAAAGCTCTTTCACTTTACCAGAATTTCTCTGCTCGCAGTACACCAGGAGCATATTCTGCAGTACAGATACATTAGGCATTAATCCCGCTAACATCATTTCTTCGTAATATCTTTCTGCATCACTAAAATTCCGTGATTTGGTACAACTCAATATGAGAAAATCATATGTACAAAGATCTGGGGAGAACCCAGATGCCCTTTTGGACGAGTACCAAGCTTCAGTTGCCTTCTTGTTCCCCGAGTTTGCATACCACGACATGAAAGCATTGTAAGTATCAGAATCGGGTTTATAGCTCTCTGAGTTCTCCATTATTTCAAATAAGCTTAACGCTGTAAGTAAATTACCTGAAGATAAACATGTGGATATAAGGGCATTAAAGACTGAAGGAGTCGGTTTAAGACCTTGAGTCTCCATTGTAGTAAATATCTGCAATGCCATTGGAAGATTTCGAATACTACCACATAAAGAAATCAATTCAGAGTAACAATCATGATTTTTCTCACTTTGTTCAGTCAATTTCTCCAATCTCCACTGTACAACCTACACATAACAAACAATTAATGTGCATCAATACAAATTCACTTGAGATTCATGAGCATGTGGGGAAGACCTACAAAGATATGCTCATGCAATTACCAGAACAACTTAACTGAACAAAATATGAAAACATATTCATGGATCGATAAAAGTTTAACAATAATCTTTACATTCCTCAGAAAACAATCTGCATATAACATTGTAAAGATGAAACCCACCTTGAAGGATTCAGCACTATTTCGAGTTGCTTAGTTAATTAAATAGCTTGCTCTTTAAATATATAGTGAATCACTGGTAGCACTACCATTTATGTTAAACAAGGAAAGCATAAAAAGGAGACAACTTCTTTGTCCTCCACGCCATCCCCTCTGCTTAGTTTATTGCGTCCTTGTATTTGCTCATTCGAAATTACTCTCACAAGAATGCCTACACTTACCCAACCTCCTTCACCCTGGAATAAAGGCGCCCACCCGCAAATCACTACAGTGAAGGATATAACCGTGTTTTTCAAATTCGCATTTACTCCTTCATGAATCATGACAAAATTATTGACAAAAAAGAAGCTCTCTAGCACTAAATAAGCCCGGGCCCTATACCATAAGAGCACCAATTTAAATGTTTACCCTTGATATATTCAATTAAATGAATAATGTGATATTGTATTTAAGTAAATCTATTATTTGATGCTATGCAATCTTCACCTAGATTGGTACTCGACACCAGTGGTGCTGAACAACATTACTCATCCCATGAACCATTTAGAAAAGCCTAACTATCTATCCATTCCTCAAGTCTAAAAAACGTGCCTTTTTAACCTTCTATCAACTTCGAGTCTACAAAGCTCGTGTAATTTAGAATCAGAACCATTTCTCCATGACCATATTAAGCACTATAATTTCTGAAACCCATACACTAAGGTAAGCAAAATTTCCAAATTTAGAACTCAAATGCTGCTTATAGTTTTCTTAACAAATTTCGAAAATATTACCACCTTTTAGACTTATAAAGAACATGAGATCCCATCTACAGGTTAATAGGCAATACAGGTGGAGCAGCCTAGAATTAATATGGCATTTTAGGATTCCTTAAATAACCTATAATACTGGACTTTGTACATAAACTGTATGTACTCGCCATCGAATCTCAATTAACCCAGCTAAATGAAACAATCATTTTATCAAATTTCACACTTTCACGATTAGCATCTACCATGTAATTGCATGTACAGAAGAAGAAATTACCAAATTGGCTTTCTGGGAAGATGAGATATTGAGCAAACTAAGGAGGGAAGCCCATGGAAATTCAGGGGCTCTTGAGTTGAATTCAGATTCTAGGGTCGCTTTGATTCTTGAAATTGGTTCTTTCAGAAGTTTCTGCAGAAGAGGGCTTTGTGATGATTCAGAAGGCGAAGAAGAAGTGAGATTTCTTTCACTAATTAATCCGATTAATGAATAACTTTTGGTTCGAAATTTTGGGAGAAGAAATCTGCCGCCGCCCGCGATCGCCCACATTTTTTTCTGACCTTGCAACGAATAATGAATAGTTGGCTAATTTATAGTCCTTCCGTTTAATTACTCTTAATTATTAGATTAATTACAGAGTTTTATTCTAACCAGCAGTAAGCAGGTGCTTTGCACTATTTATATATGGAATGAATGATGAG
Organism: Fraxinus excelsior; assembly: GCA_019097785.1. Lineage (NCBI taxonomy): Eukaryota > Viridiplantae > Streptophyta > Magnoliopsida > Lamiales > Oleaceae > Fraxinus > Fraxinus excelsior. The sequence continues at coordinate 6,316,377 of CM032644.1, forward strand.
TAAATCTATTTGTACATAATCATCACATGGAGGCTCCTTGTTGGGGGCGTCTCAGTTCACAGGCACCTCCCACATTATATAAAGGGTTATGTTGATGTAGCATAACACATGAATGATATGCATAATATTTTTAGAGTAAGGTAATTGATAATATTAAAAAAAAAAATTTAATATGCGTGTGTGAATAATTTTTTTATGAAATTAAGTACATAATGTGAAAATGTTGAATAAATTGAAATATAATTTTTTTGTTTATGTTAGACATTGGTTGGACCCCAATTTTCAATCATTATAGGGGTATCGATCAGCTTTTTGGTACAGATGGACACGAAAAAGAATCTAATTAAGAAATGTACATTTGATTTAAGTTTAAAATATTTACTTATAAGTTAAACTAAAGGTACATAAATGATTTTCAAAAAAAAAATACTCACTTTGTCTGTAACATAAATTCTTTTACCTTAAAAAGTAAAAACAAAAAAAGTATTATATCTAAACAAATTTAGAAACAAATAATTACATACTAATCATGTTCGTCATATTAATTCAAAGCATTTATTTTAAATTTAAAATCAAAATTACATTCAAAACAGATATAGAAGTGAAAAATCTTAAAACAAAAGTTTTCTTTTTCTTTTGAATGAGATTAATACAAGTGGAGGAATAAAAATTCTCCCCTTAAATGTAGGGGTGTCCAAGATATCCGAACCGAACCCGAATCGAACCGAACCGAACGGTTCTTCATAAGTTAAAGACCCGAACGGGTACCCGAATCGAGAACCGAAAGGTTTGGGTCGGGTCTTGGGTCTCGACCAAGAATCGAAGAACCGAATGAGACCCGAAACTAAATAATTTTTTTATATTTTTTTATTGAATTAATTAAATTATTTTATTTTTTCTAACATTTTACATTGGTGGAAGATTAATAAATCAAGATTTGAATTTTTATCTAAGGTTGCAAGTGATGTTCTTGTCATTCATGTATCTACAGTTACTTCTGAGTCAGCATTTAGTACTAGAGGGTGCATTCTTGATCCATTTAGGAGTTCTTTAACTCCTAAAACAGTTGAAACCTTAATTTGTACACAAAACTGGCTAAGAAAATATTCTAGACTCTTGAAAGTTTCCCAAGATGGAATTTGCATTGAAGAAACAGAGTTCTACGAGGGCATTGAGACATGTAATAAATATATATTATATTTTTTATCAAATCTTATTAGTTGAATATTTTTTAGTTTATTTGTTTGTTAATTGTGCTTTTTCAATTCTTGTAGAGTTTTTTGCCATGGCAAGTCAAGCAGTAGTAGTTGATGATTAAATCAAATAGTTGATAAGTATTAATATCTACTTTTTGGTATTTGTATGCATTGAATTAATGTTATTCGACAGCTAGTTATTTTTATATTTTTGAATTTGGTTACGTTAATTTGTAAAAGTTACAAATGAAATGTCATTAGTTATATTTATGTAGTGTTGCTGTAAATGTTAAAAAATTTAATTATGGTATAGAACCGAACCCGAACGGTTCCATAATTATATTTGGACCCGACGGGTCCATTTATTAAATACCCGAAAAGTCTGGAACCGAACCGAACCGAACCGACCCACAGACACCCCTACTTAAATGTATCGAGATAAAAATATTTTTCTTTTTCTTTTTTCTTTCTTCTTTTCGACAACACATTCTTCATTAAAATAATATTACATTAAACTCAAAAAAAAAAATTCTTTTTTAATTATATAATCTTCATCAATCTATTATTTCAAAATACATTTTTAGCCAAAAATGAGGCTAAAACAAACTACTAATAAGTAACTGGATTACCATCAATTTTTATTCTTATAAAAAAAATGAACATGCAATAATAATAAAATACCCAGTATTATATTAATTATTTTATTTTGAACACATGATATTAACTTTTATTAATACTTAAAAATTTAGTTTTAGTGAAAAATGCATAGCCAAGCTTGTATGTAGTGGGGTGGATACAAATATGTGAATAATAAGTAACTCATAATTATTAGAGTAATTAGTAAAGTTTTATGATTGATGGATAATTTCTCCCATATTTTACTATTTCCTTCCTAACTATTGATCACATTTAAGCAAATTTTTCTTTTCAATTTATTGTCATTTGTATTTAAATAGTTATATTATTTATTATATTAATTAAACGTGCAATTTATAAATTTTGAATGAAAATATTGACAATGTTAATACCCATTGGACTCCCATTATCCCAAAAAATTATTATTATCTCTTTTATTTAACCATATAATTTTCTATAAAATAATATTATACGTAAATCGAAATCTTTTAATTTTTTTTTCAATCATACATTCTCAAAAAAATATTATTCTAAACATTATATTATATATATTAAAGGCGACGTTAATGAAAGATTAATTACAATTTAACTTCATGTAGCCCCTATTTGGAACGGATTAACATCCAAATTTTAATATAAGTCAAAGTCAAAACATTTAATTTCGATAACATATTTCATAGGTATCACAACTTTTCAACCACACATTTTATCAACTTTTATCAAAATCTACTAAAATTTAATTTTAATCCTCACCAAACAAGAGTGCTAGTCTCCTTTTATATATAGAGATCATTTTTTAGAGTACTAATAATTTTATATTAATTAAATTTAGTTTACTAATTAAAAATGAAGCTCACATGTATAGATATAATTTTATTATAATTATATAATATAATATATTAAAGGTTGCATTAATATAATGGTAGATTAATTACAACATAAAATAATATTTATTATAGCTTTAATATAATTATATATGTAGTCTAGCTTCGTGATTAAACTTAATTTGAATAATGTAATTTAAGTAATTAAACTTAATTTGATGAATATAAAATTTTAAGTATGCCATGGGAAGTCATTACCTCTCTTTGCTTTCGTTACATGGACCGTGCTAGGAAGAAGTTCGAATTCAAAGCTAATACTTCAATATAAAATAATGAGCATTACACTTAAATGGATATTAAATGAAGTTAAATTATATTAAATGGTACTATATTAAATATACAATGACATAATTGACACATAGCTAAATATATATATAAGGCTAAAATTGGTATTCAAAAGTTTTTCCTCAATCTACACTTATATAGGGTAATAATTATATTACCACTACAAATTTTATTAAGTACACCACAAATTTATTTTTTACTTAAATATCCTTAAGTAAAATTACATGATTAGGGTTTTAATATATTTTTTAAATCCTTGTTTCTTGTAGCTTCATTACTCTTTCTTGTAGGGTCAAGATCTGTTCCTGATTTTGTTCAGCTTCAGACCTTAAGTTTCTTCCTTAACATCTTTATCTTAGCCTTGGCAGCCTCCAGTTCTGACACCACTTTTGCATAATCAGTCACTTCGGCCTCTAGTCTTCTATTGTTGGCCTTTAAGGACTTAATCTTAAGATTATAAAGTTTAGTCTCCATACTCTTCAATTTGAGCTCCATAACTGTAGTTTCCTGCTCTTTAAGGCCGTAGTAATCGAGAAGTTGAATCTCCAGGTTCCTCTCCCTCTCTTGGAGCATTTTAACCTTACTCCTTAGGCTCCTAATCTCTTTGTCGGGTTTACCATGTTCAATGTATTTACATCACTGGGGTGATTCTAAGAGAACTTGAGTATCCGTATTTTCCCGTGGAGATACACCAGCCCCTTTGACGGTAAATCACGTTCCTTTACAAGATCAACGAATTCTGACAAGAATAACAGTCTTTATTTTCTTTTAAAAATCCAACATAATATTAAAATTAAAATCTTGTTAAAAGCAATTAGAAAGACTATGAACCAATCGATAAAGGGTTCCTAGGCAATAATTCCATTGCATTCTTGTTTTAGAATCAATGAAAATGTTTAAATGATGAGAAAAATGAGGAGTACTATTGGGGTGATGAGTACACCACAATATTTTATTTTTATTTTTAGTTTTTATTAGATTATGAATATAATTGTATTTTTATTGTGGTGTGTTTATTGAAAATATATTTTAATTGTGGTGTAATTATAATGTGGTGTAACAAATAAATTTTGTAGTGGTAACATAATTACCCTTTAATATATTGCAGATAATTCCCTATAGATATAACTTGGATTGTTCCATAACTCAAGCTCATCATAAAAATTAAAAAAATAATTTCTTTATATTTATCATTATTTTAATTGTGGTGTAACAAATAAATTTTGTAGTGGTAACATAATTACCCTTTAATATATTGCAGATAATTCCCTATAGATAGAACTTGGATTGTTCCATAACTCAAGCTCATCATAAAAATTAAAAAAATAATTTCTTTATATTTATCATTTTTACATTTTTTTAATTGTGACAATTGATATCCGAATAACTACCGGACATTGATATCATAATAATGACGGACGAGACTAGAATAGCCATTTGGAAGTTGAAGAAGTTGTGTTCTAAGGCATATCGGACCCGTATTAAAATTTGAGGCAAGTCTAGTACCATTTTAAACTAAGGCCCGTTCGGTGGGGATTAAAATTGAAAAACTAATAGTTATTGTTGACTTTTATTAAATGAGTGAGATCCAATAACGGCCACATTTTCAATTTTAATTGGATTTTAATCCCTACCGAACGGGGCCCGAATCTTATACCAAACTAAAAATTATATTTAGTCCAGTACATCAAAACTTATATCAAATAAATAGTATTTAATCTTTTTCTTCATTTATTTGATTCTTAACAATTTATTTATTTATTTATTTTACAACTCTATAAATTTCTAAATAAATAATTACGTTAAATTATCTAAAATGTTGAATTCATTAATAAATTTAGAAAAATATAGTACATGTAATAGAAATACCACGAATAAGAAAATATTAAATCATGTTATTAAAAAATAATGAAATACGTTTTGAATTCCGAACTAGTGTTGCAATTTAATTCTTGAAATTCGTATATTCAAATCTCTACAATTAATTATTTAGGGAAAAAAAAAAAAAAAAAAAAACACTTCGAGGTCATCATTGATGAAGAAAGTACTCTTCTTGTTGTCCCCAATTCTTCCATTGACTTTGTTATTGGAAATCAACACAATTCAACCACTAACGATTTTTCATTAACAGAACTCCACTAATCGAAGGCCTTTTCCACCAGAGGAATCAATTTGTGAAATCATCATTTCAAATTTCAAGTCTTATCTCAACAATTTAATTTTAGCCTTTGGACAAAGATGTTTTAAGGGGATGCAATGTAAGGAAACATGTTATAGTTGTTGACATATGGTTGATTATGATCTTAATGTTTTGATTATAACAAACAAGTCATTTTATTTACTGACATTTGATTTTGAGTGATGATAGTTCAATGTTAAAATCGATCAAGAATTGTCAAAATCAACACATCATAAACCAGACTCGAAATGAAGATCAAAGTGAAAGTTTGCATTCGAGATGATAGAGATTTGCATGCAATGATTGAATTGGAACTTGAAAATTCGCAAAAGAAGCAAATCAAGATACAAGTCAAAAGAACGACAAGAACAAAATTTTTGAAGAATAAAACTTAGAAGTAGTTTATCGGAACTTAAATGTAAAGGTATACTCATTGATTCTTAGCGAGTGCGTAAAATTCAAATTATTTTCATAATCCATCACTTGCATAAAAATATTTTTTATTCATAATATGAAATAGATTTTGAAAAGATAATTTTCTTTAAAAAAAAAAAAAGTCGGAAGTTCAGTCAAGAACTTGGTCAATCGAAAGTCCAATGGTCAGAATTTTGCAACGGCTATATTTCAAAAATTGGTCAACCGAACTTATTCGATAATGCCTCTTTTTGCTCTATAAATACCAATTTCTTTTCCATTCAATTTTACCAACTAACGAGAGATTTTTTAAGAGCTCATTTATCATTGAGATTACTTGAGTTTGAATTATATTTCATTTATTGCAAAATAATTTCTTGATTGATTCAACTTATTTTATTCATCTTATCAAGAATTTTTATTTTGTAAAGAGTTTTTCACAACTTTATCTATTCTTCATTCTTGATAAAAGTTCTTTTTGCCAACACTTTGATTCAAGTGTAAATCTCTCTTCATAATTAACTCGTATTATTTGTTAAGAGAGATTATTAGTTTGAAAATTTTGATACAAAAAATTTCTTAATTGATCAAAACTAGTTTCATCTATTTCATCAAGAATTATATTTTAAGAAACTTCTCAATCTCATCTCTTTTAATTCTTGATAAATGTTTTCTTTGTCAACACTTTTATTTAAAGTGTAAAATCTCTCTTCATACTTAACTTGTATTATTTGTTAAGAGAGATAATTGGTTGAAAAACTTTGATACATAGATATAAACTATTTCATTATTAATCATTCAACAAAATTTACAACAAAAACACTTGAACTTTATTATTTGCTATCTATTGAAGTTTTATCTAACTCTCTAATACTTAATTTGATTATATCATTTGTTAAGAGGGTTCATTCAATTGTAAAACTATCATTTATATTTTAGTGGTTTCGAGAGCCTTGTGAAAACTCGATTGTTGTTAAGGATATGTACTTCTTGTTGTAAGTCATCTAAGGATAAGTGTTCCTTGTTGTAAGTCACTTGAGGATAAGTGCTCCTTGTTGTAAATCACTTAAGGGTAGATGCTCCTTATTATAAATCATCTAAGGATAAGTGCTCATTGTTGTAAGTCATTTAAGGATTGATACTCCTTGTTGTAAGTTATCATTATAGTGCATTTGATCTTACTCGTGATAAAGAGCTTAGTAGCGGGGACGTAGAATACATTGTGTATTGAATCCCATTAAATTGGTTTGTTATCTTTACATTATTGCACTTTACTTACATTGTCATTTATATTGTGCTATATTCATACTTAAATTATGTTATCGAGTTTGCATATTTATCTCTCTTATTACACTTTGAATTTGTTTATTGTGTATTGAATAATTTTGAGACTAATTGTTAAAAAAGTTTCAAATACCAATTCACCCCCCTCTTGGTTAGTTATTCTTAGGCTAACAATTGGTATCAGAGCAATGTGCTTATTTTTTTTTTTTTTTTTTTAAGATTTCACAATCTTGAGTAATAACTAACCACTTTTTTCAAACTCTTGAAGGGTGTTCTACAAATCGTCCTCATTTACTTGATGGTACTAATTATAACTATTGAAAAACTAGGATGATGATATTTATTCATTCCATAGATTATAATATTTGGGAAGTTAATGAATTTGGTCCTCATAAGCTTACTAAGGTTATTAAAGTTGATAGAAAATCGGACCAAATAATTTCTAAACCTAGAGAGGAATACAATGAAGAAGATAAAAGAAAATTGTCTTTAAATACTAGAGTCAAAAATATACTTTATTATATATTAGATAGAAATGAATTTAATTGTATTAGTACATGTGATTCAACTTATGATATTTGATATACTCTAGAAATTACTCTTATTGGAACTAGTAAAGTAAAATAAATTAAGATAAATCACTTAGTTAAAGATTTTGAAAATTTCTTCATGAAAGAGAATGAACATATTGTTGACAGGATTACTCGCTTCACCAATATTACTAATAGCATCAAAGGCTTTGATCGTAAATTTACTAATGATGAGCTTGTAGTAAAATGCTTGGGTTGCTTTCGGAAGAATGGAGTCCATTGAAAATGTTGATAGAAAACACCAAAGATATCAACACATATCTATCCGAAGAGCTCTATGAAACATTAATGACATATGAGCTAAATCACACTGAGACGAATGAGAAAATGTTGAAAAGCATAGAAGAGGAAAAACGTCAAGTTTCTTTCAAATCCGTTGTTGATGAAAGCACTTCGAGCAAAAATATGAATGATGAAGGACAACAAATTACATGAGCGATGAGAGCTCGATGACTTGGTCCGTCTTGTCAAGGAATGAAGAGGTTCCCGAAACAATCAAAAATCTCAAAAGAAGATGAAAGTCAAGAAGACTCTCCAAGCAACATGGAATGAAAGCGATGATGATGATCGAGATGAAGATAAAGGTCAAGGAGAAATCGTCAACATGTGCTTCATGACAATTGACGATGAGAAAGATCCAAGAAATAAACACTCATATGAGCTCATCAATCAAGTGGACAAAGGATAATCAAGGTACTTCTATAAACATAACAAGAACATCGAGGTATAATCAACTTTTTTTTTTTTTAATTACAAGTAAACTTCATATTATAGTTAGTATGTGATTATGTGCTAAATTTGTTTATCATGCATGATCAAACCGGAATTATTTCTATAAAGTATGATGATTTCTAAATGTGATTAATTATTTCAGTGAATTAAGGAAATATAAATTGCTGCTATGAGTTTTAGTGATGTGATATATTTATTCAATGAATTATGGAAATGTTCTGCTAACTTTTATGAAAAATGATATAGACCCCAATTATTTTTTATAATGTCAAAGGAGGAAGATATGAATGATGATATGCTTAATAATGATAATCGAAATGATTGACAATAATCGAATATTTTTCATTCGATTGTTGGTTTATAAAAAATACGGGGAATATATTTTTTAGTTGATTTAATGTCTTTTAATCTTATGTGTCATGCTCCTCCTCTCATTGGTGAATCATTTTACTTATGTTAAATGGAGAGATTGCGTAAGATAAATTAAAAAGGAGAATACTTTTATCGTTCTGTATGGTTGTCTTTTAATCTTACATGCTATGCCTTTTTCCTTATGCCAAAAAGGGGAAGATATGAGATGATGATTATGCATGCTTCGATTTGAAAATATAATATGCTTTAAATGTCTAGTTGTTGATTTGTAAAATCTTACCTTTTAAATCATCTTGTTTGTCATAATCAAAAAGGGAAAAATTGTTGACATATGGTTGATTATGACCTTAATTTTTTGATTATAACAAACAAGTCATTTTATTTACTAACATTTGATTTTGAGTGATGATAATTCAATGTAAAAATCGATCAAGAATTGCCAAAATCAACACATCATAAACCGGACTCGAAATGAAAATCAAAGTGAAAGTTTGCATTAGAGACGATAGAGATTTGCATGCAACGATCTAATTGGAACTTGAAGATTCGCAAAAGACGCAAATCAAGATACAAGTCAAAAGAACGACAAGAACGAAAATTTTGAAGAATAAAACTTAGAAGTCGTTTATTGAAACTTAAATATAAAGGTATACTCATCGATTCTTAGCAAGTGTATAAAGTTCAAATTATTTTCATAATCCATCACTTGTATAAAAATAATTTTCATTCATAATATAAAATAGATTTTGAAAATGCAAATTTCTAAAAAAAAAAAAAAAAGAATCAAAGTTTGGTCAACCAAAAGTCCAACGGTCAGAATTATGCAACGGCTATTTTCAATAAGTTCATTTTTGTGTAATTTAATGGGTTTTTAATCAATGACATAATTATAGGATTTAAATAAGTTAATAAGATAAATAAGGAGTCTTGAAATTTATTTCCATAAATTATGCTAATTAATTGTCATCAAGTTAGAAAATAAGACTTTACCTACATATAAAAATCGGCTCCATAATATTCACGAATGAACTGGTATTTTGCATTCTCGGAAATGAGAATGGTGGTAAGGAATGATATTTTAATTATTATTTTTCTCAATTGTTTAATTTTAAATTCAAAACAATTATGACATTTTAGTTGATTAGTTTTTTATTTCGTTATATATATATATGAAATGAGGGTGCCATTGACTGGGGTATATGTATGTTGTATGTATATGCATAGATGAGTGTGTGCACATTATATGTACTAGTATATGTATATGACTGTATGCAGGGGCGGAATCAATCTGTCGAAGTAGGGGGGTCCCAGAGTTGGAAGCGGTGGAGGTCTACGGGGGTTCGGGGGCAGCACCCCCGAATTTTTTTTTTTGAAACATTATCTGTTAAATGAGGGAAATTGGTACGTTGTGATAGATAAATGAAACAAATGAATATAAATTAATGTACATTATTAACAAAGAAAATCAAGAAACGTATAAAAGAAAGTACTAATCTTTAATTTAGCAAAATCATACATTATTACAAGCGTTCATTTCGAGTTCTCATATTTTGGATTGGTATGATTTAAGTTTTTTATTCATTTGACGACAAAATGGTAAATAAAAAAAAAAAAAAAATTTTGTCAAAAAATAAATAAAAAATAAAAATTTTGTCAAAAAATATTTTGGGGGGGGGGGGGGGGGGGGTCCGGGCCCCCCCAACACCCCCCCTACCTTTGCCCCGGACTGTATGTATATGTGTGCACTTATTTAATACAAATATATTATGCGAGTTTGTAGGGATGTATGGGTGTAATGCGTATACGTGTCTATGTTTTATATATACTCCCTCCGTCCCAATTATATAAGCTTGTTTCGTTTTTCACATGGATTAATCAGCTTCTTTAATGTCATTGCAAAATTAATTTTTGTCAAGATCTTTCCTAATTTTTACTCCTATTTAATTTTCAGTATGTAAAACTAAATTATTATTGGAATTGATAAAGAATTTGAAGAAGAAGAAGAAATGAGAGTTGTTCCATATTTCCAAGAAGTGAAAAATGTGTGTATTTGGATGATTTCAAGAAGTTGGCATATTATGTGGGGAAAATTTAACAAATGTATATTGGTAAAGAAACACAACAAAATATTCTACATTAGGAAACGTGCATATATATTTGGGACAAGAGAAAAAAGAAACTCAGCCTATATAATTGGGACGGAGGGAGTAGTATATATATGGGCATGGGTGTGCTTATCATAGGTATATATGTATGTTTTGTGTGTGCGCGCGCTCCTTATATATATATATTTAGGCACGTGTCTGTAAATTTGTATTCGTGTGCACCGATTGTGTGTAGCTTAATAAAATCTGTAGGAAAATGGATTTATTATTTTAATGGTGTTATATAGGGATTTATTATTTTAACAATTATTGATCTATTATTTTCATGGTCATTGAACAAACTAGTACCTATTTGAATGATGAGTGATTTTAACTTTAAATTTTATAAGAACATTAACAATCCTATTTACTACAATAATAATAGATCAGTTAATTTAATAGAGCGATGCTTCAGGTTACGTTAAATTGTAAATTCGTCAAAGTTACTAATAAATGCTAATGAAATAAGATTTTAGCACGTTGACTTCATAGGTGGCAAAGAACATCTTCATTTGCCATTCAAGAAAAGTAAATTTCTAGGAGCTCCAGATAAGTAACCTCCCATGTTCTTTATTTATATGCTACATTGTTAAATATATAAATGTGTTACTTAAATTATTATTATTTTGTGAACATGATAGTTGATCATTATGTTTTATGTCATTAATGTTTCTCATGACATATTCATGTGTGACAATACATTTATAAGCATGCATGGAATTTTCAAGACATGAAAAGATTTTTAAAAAGATATGTATCCCAAATGTTTTTATTACGAAGTGTATGCTTATGTTAGGAAAGGTGTGAGTGGCAAATGGGACGTGGGAGACCATTTCACACTTGACCAATGTTCAATGATAATGTTAATATTAATAGTTTTGCGACACTCTTGGTAGGACTCGATCGGGTTCCAAATAATAATTGCCTATTGAATTTTGATTGGGTAGATGATACACCAAGTAAGCTCACGACGTCAATGTTAAGTCTTTAAAGAAATGAAAGAAATGGAATACATATTGAGAAATGCTTTTTATTTTAAAGTAAGTCTTATGCATATCATAAGTATGCATCATATGCATGTAGCGGTAGCAACCGAGCCGAGCGGCTCGTTGACTCGGCTCGACGAAAATGAACTCGAGCCGACTTGCTAGCCGAACAAAGCCTGCTCGGCTCGTCTAAATGATGGGCCGCTCGTGGGCTCCTTTTTCTGCGAGCCACGAGCTGGCTTGGCTCGTGGCTTGTAGAAAAAATAAAATAAAAGTGATTAGAACGGTCACTGAATTAATAAGTGACCGTTTCGGTCCTTTTTGGCTTTTTCTAATATTTATTTTTTTATTTTATTTTTCTATCTTTCCCTATAAATACCTATTAATTACAACATTTTTTTGCCCACCAAACTTACTCTCAATCTCTCATTCTCTACTTTACTATCTACAATTATTTACAAATCATTATCCTCATTCTATAATCTATACTCTTCTCTTCTACATTTTGTTTTTACATTGTCGAGTTATAATATTGATTTTACAATTTATTTTTTACACAGCTAAATAATTTTCATTCACTTCTCAATTCTACTTTAAGTTTTCAACATTCAATTTCAATTATTCACAAATGGATTCATGATTGTTTGTTGAAAACTTATTCGATGTCGGAGGCTGCTCAAAGTCAATTTGGGAATGAATTCATCGGTCTAAATGAATTACTCATTCCAGAAAATATTTAAAATTTTGACGTTCATTAAGGTAGTCATCCAATTGATTTAGATGACGTTGATGTTGATGCTAGTCATCTAATTGATTTGGAAGCCGATGAAGAACATGCATTTGATATTCTCGACGCAATAGGGAAGAGAAATAGGAAGAAGTAGGGAAAATGTTAGGACCATTTTAAATTGGTTCAAACTGGTCGTGTGATCGATGGAGTTCTAGTAACCAAAGCAGTATGTAAATTTTGTCAACAATTATTGACATGGCAAAAAGGCATTGGAACCACCCACCTCAACCGTCATTACAAAACATGTGCGGCCAAACATGGACTTCTTCCAGTTGGTCAAATGCAACTACAGTTTGGTAGTCCGACCGTCAAATCTACTATTAAGCCACTTTCTACGTAGATGTATTCGGAGAAAAAAACTCGAAAGGGAATGATGAAGTTCGTTGCCGCGACGGAGTTGCCACTAACAATAGCGGACAACCAACATTTCGTTTCCTACATCAAATAATATCTTCAACCGAGGTACGTTGGGGTAAGTCGAAACACTCTTCGTTCTGATACAATTGAGTATTTTCTTAATTTAAAGAAACTATTGATTGCGAATTTAGAAAAATATGGGGGTGTGATATCATTAACTTCGGATATATGGGAAGTGATTAATAAAAGATATTATATAGCTGCAACTGCACACTATATAGACTCACTTTGGATCTTGCATAAAAAAATTATTGCCCAAAATATATTTAATGCTATTATGAACATTATTAGAGAATATAAGTACGAGAGTAAAATTCGTTCTTTTACGTTCGACAACACTAGTGTAAATAAGTCTGTTATGGATAGATTACCTATGGTATTTGAACCCGATTTAGGTGGTTATTTATTTCATATTCGATATGTTTGCCATATTTTTAATTCAATAGTACAAGACGGTTTAAAACATGTTAAAGATAGACTCAACGAATTAGGAATGCACTAGTCTATATCACAATTGCACTTAATAGAAAACAAGTATTCGAGGAATTTTGTGGCGAAGCTGGGGTGCCGCATACAAAAACCTTTATTAGTGATGTATGGCATAGATGGAACTCCACATACTTATTATTAAAATCATGTGAAGGTTTCGAACATTTAATTACTGAATTTTATAATAGTGGGCCTATGACAGACGACGACGATATTATTTTAAATGAGCACGATTGACATTTAAAATTAAAAGATTTTTGGCAAATTTTTATGATTTTACAAATATTTTGTCTAGTGTTTATTATCCTACTAGTTGTACGATCCTTGAAAGACGTATGTAATTTCTAGGGTTTTTCATATATTTAAAGATGACCCCGATTTTTGTTCAACTATATTTTCGATAGAATCAAAATTTAGAAAATATTGGGAAGACTTGTCCATGTTATTTCCGTTAGCATGCATCATGAACCTTCATATAATTTATCGGGTACTAAATTTGTTATTGATCAAATTTCAAATGCTTTAACTTTTAGCGTACCTATTACTTATAAGAATTTGGAACAAACTTTATGTTAAATATGTGAAGTATATGCTACAAGAATGGGTACACATATTACTCGTGTAGCCTTCGCCACTACAACTACTTCTCTCACTAATATAAGAGATGACAACGTCGAAGTTTTAAATTTATTCCAAGGCATTAACTCATATAAATATGATTTAACTTCAACTGCATATACATTTGGTTCCTCTAGTAGTAGTAGTAGTAGTAGTTTGTTTTCCATTGCATGTACTAGTAATAGTCAAAATACGTTGCCTACTGAATTAATTGATTATTTTAATCATAATATGCCTAGTAACAATGCAATTAGGAAAAATGCAGAAGAAGTAATTGATTATGGCGAATGTATGCACGACGATAGCTAGTAGTTTCTGCAATGATAAAATATCTACTAATACTTCCAGATAGCATTGTAGTTTCGGAGTCTACTTTTAGTGCAGGAAAGAGGGTTCTCTCCGAGATCAAGAGTAGACTAAAAGAAGATATTTTGGAAGCATTAATGTACGTGAAAGACTGGGAAGATGCTCATTATCAACTGCAAGATAAATATGTCGAAATTGCACAGAGTCAAGTAAGTAATATTTAATTTAACCACATTATGATATTCATCACAAGATTTTATTTTAATACTTTTATAATTTTTTTAAAAAATAATACATGTAATAAGTTGTTCGTGTACAATTTTTTAACTCCGCCTACCCGAAAATCGAAATTGAAGTAACCGGTCCCAAACCCGAATAAAAGGAGGAGGGTGCATGTCAACAAGCCGAGCCCGAGCAAAAAAAAAAAAAAGCTCGGGCTCGGCTCGAGCTTTTTTGGGCCCGAGCTGAGCTGAGCAAAATTCGGCCAAAAAATGACCCGAGCTTTCAGCCCGAGTCTTAGCGGGCCGAGCGGAGCTCAGGCCAAGTCAGCTTGAGTTTTTTGTTTCTGTTTTTTGTTTTCTTATATCCCCTTTACTTTAAAAGAGAGGATGCTAATTTTACTATTCATCTCGTGTACTCGTTTCACACTATCCTACCCTACTTTCGGTTCTTCTACAGTATATTCATTACGGGCCCCCTGCAATTAATGTAAATATCAATTGGCTGTCATTTTTTTTATTTGTCATTTGGCACCAATTAGTTTACTGTTCATCTCATATCCTCCATTTCAATTTAGCACACTCGTTTTCACACGCGAACTGGTTGGGAATTGGTTTTGTACTGTTCATGTGTGTATGTATAGTCAATAAAAAACACAGAAAATCCAAAAAAAAAACAAAATAATTTGCCGACTTCCTATGAAAACAAATCTGCACACCGACTACACAATGCACTAAACGCATTTCAATGACACAGTTTCTTCTTTCTCGATTAGTCAATAAAAAACACAGAAAAAAAATGCGGACTTCATATGAAAAAAATATCTGCAAACTAAATATCTTCACAATCACAATTATGCCGACTTAGTTATTAAACCGAATTGCCACTTATATACATGCAAATATATTCAAACCAATTGCAATAACACAGTATTTCGATTTCATTTCAAGCATCAAATAAATTATTAGCTTTATCAACTCACAAGAAAAGAAGCGGAATTTGAAATTGAAGGATGCAAGTTCGTTAGACAAAAGTGAGTTTCTCTTGATATTTGACATTTCTCAATTGATATTTGGAATTTATTTAGTTATTTTTGTTGTGATTTTATTTAATTGGAATAAGAAAGTGTTGTAATTGCATGAATGTTTCGTTGAATTTTTTTTTTCCAAGTTCACCTAAACAAAGAGAAGAAAAGGAAAAATAAATAAAAAAATTTCTCTTCTCCCCGTGCGCGCACGGGGAAAGTGAAACTCCCCGTGCGCGCACGGGGAGGATCACATATCCAATTTTTTTTTTTTTTTCGAAATATCAACTTAATTCAACCAAGTCAAATATTAATACAATTTGTAAAGGGGAAAATTAATATTTTCTTTGATAGAATTGTTGAATAAATTATTATATGCTTATTAATGTTTATATATTTAACTTACCAATTTAAGGTAATAAAATAAGTTCGTTTTGAATTTTAACGAAAAATGAAATATTTAAATATCGAAAATATGTATTTTAAAAAATATATTAATTAATATATACTTAACAATTATTATACTAAATATTTAAATATCGAGAGATTAAGTCATTTTAAAAAATATATTAAATAATATATACTTATCAGTTATTATACGGGACAATAGGTTTTTTTTTTGGTAACTATAAATGAAACATAAAATACGAAAAATCTATGCTATTTATATTCAAATTATCTGTGACATAATAACTATGACGATGATTTTTAAAAAAATATACTATTTCTTAAGTAAGTACACTATTTAAATTTGGTATAATAAATATTTAATATTGAAGTATTAAATTAATCTTTTAATTAATTGAATAGCATCAAGTTCACCTAAATAAAGAGGAGAAAAAAAAAATAATAAAAAATAAAAAATTCCTCTTCTGTCCGTGCGCACACAGGGGAAAGCAAAGTCCCCGTGCGCGCACGGGACAATTTTTTGTATTCGAAATATCAACTTTGAAACTCAAATATTAATACAATTTGTAAAGGGGAAGATTATTTATTGTGTATTTCCAGTATATAAATTTGTATCAGTGACAAATTTAAAGTTTATTTGTTTATAAAGTTAAATTTCTACTCAATAAATAACAACAATAATTTTAATTGGAAATTGGAAGATTGAAAAAAAAAAAACAAAAAAAATGGTTTTTTTTAAAAAACACAGAAAATCCAAAAAAATTAAAAAAAAAATTTGCCGACTTCCTATGAAAACAAATATGCACACCGACTACACAATGCACTAAACGCATTTCAATGACACAGTTTCTTCTTTCTCGATTAGTCAATAAAAAACACAAAAAAAATGCGGACTTCATATGAAAAAAATATCTGCAAACTAAATATCTTCACAATCACAATTATGCCGACGTAGTTATTAAACCGAATAGCCACTTATATACATGCAAATATATTCAAACCAATTGCAATAACACAGTATTTCGATTTCATTTCAAGCATCAAATAAATTATTAGCTTTATCAACTCACAAGAAAAGAAGCGGAATTTGAAATTGAAGGATGCAAGTTCGTTAGACAAAAGTGAGTTTTTGTTGATATTTGAAATTTCTCAATTGATATTTGGAATTTTGCTTTATGATATTTAGTTATTTCTGTTGTGATTTTATTTAATTGGAATAAGAAAGTGTTGTAATTGCATGAATGTTTCGTTGAATTTTTTTTTTTTTTTTAATCATAGGATATTGAAGTAAAATTTTGTATTAGGAGAATATTTATTTGCAAATATGTTTTTGTATTAGTAAATTGTTTGTTTGATGATAAATAATCTATTATAAAAATGGAAATGAAATAGTATTTTAATCTTTAATGAAAACGGAAACATTGTTTGTAGTGTTTTTTTAATCATATTCAAGTAAAATTTTGTATTAGAATGTTTGTTTGCAAGTAAAATTTTGTATTAGAAGAACGTTTATTTGATGATAAATAATCTAATATAAAAATGGGAAAAATTAGGTTTTTCATCTTAAGCTAGAAATTAAAAACAAAAAAAAAAAAATTCATACTCCCCGTGCGCGCACGCAACTCCCCGTGCACGGGGAGATCCGTTGCTAACTCCCCGTGTGCGCACGGGGAGATGGCAACTCCCCGTGCACGCACGGGGAGATCCGATCTCCCCGTGCGTGCACGGGGAGTTTGAATGGTTTTTTTTTTTTTTTTTTTTCAATACAATTGTCAATTGTGACCTGGTCGACGACTTCTTCCACCATCACGACGGTGCTCATGTCTCCCCGTACCTGGACGGGCTCATATGTCTATAAAAGAAATGAGTTTTTTTTTATTTTGAAGGAAAATATTATTTTTTACCACCATTATGTTATAAAACAAAAAAATTCTAACTCCCCGTACGTGCACGGGGAGATCGCATCTCCCCGTGCGTGCACGAGGAGTCCATTTCTCCCCGTGTGCGCACGGGCAGTCATTTTTTTTTTAATACATCAAAATGTATTTCAAAATAAATGAGTTTTTTTAATATTATTTTTAACACCTTTGTGTTATTTAAAAAAAAAAAATTTAACTCCCCGTGTTCGCACGGGTAGGAAACTGCCCGTGCGCGCACGGGGCGCACGGGGAGAGTGAATCTCCCCGTGCCAACACGGCACATATATATTAAAAAAAGAAAAAAAAAAAAGAAAAACCCCTTCTTTCATTTCCTCTCTTTCTCTCTCTCTCTAAGCCATAGAAATTTGGCGCAGGAAGCTTATTTCGTGAAATTTCTCGAATACTTCCGTTGGATTCATCTGTAATTTTGACGGGGTTACGTGCTGGAACGACAATTTTCTTCTCAACCAACAATTCCGGAACTCCAGCCTTGCCGGGAAAATCCCGGCTTGGTTCCTTTTCCTCTCTTTCCATTCTCTGCTTTTCGCCTACTCTAATCGCTCGAAGAAAGGTAACTGACCCTCCCCTTTGTCCTCTGATTTTCTTACTGAACTTCTCTAATTTCTTGCAAGATCTGTTCGTTTTTTTGGATTGTAGTTTGTATGAATTTGTTAATTTTTGTTTTTGTTGTAGGCTGCATCTTGTTTGTATCCCCAAACCCTCGTCCATTAGGCAAGCCAAAAAGTCAAACTCGATGACAACCCTCCAATTCCAAGAATTGCTCCGCCTCCATCACTGTTGACACTTGGCAACAAGGGAGAAGTCCAATAGGCAACTTTGCGTATTGATTATGCGGTTGGGTTTCGATATCTTCTTCTCATGTGTTGCGCTACTGATTGTGATGTATATGTGTGTTTTCATAGAGCCATTATGGGTGAATTAATATCTCTTTACATTCTATTAAAAATTGCTTCTACCTTTTTTCCTCTGCAAGCAGCATGTTTTGGGCTTCAGAATTGTCTTCAATCTATTATGGAGTGATTCATTGATTATTTATGGTGAATTTCTTAATTATGGAGGTTAAGTAATATAATTTCAGTGGCAGCAGCCTTGATCTTTGATTATTGCTTGCAATTTTGTAGTTTCATAACTATGGTCGGTTTTGTTCATTATTTTGAGCAATATAGGGCAATAAACAGAGTCAAGGATAAAGAAACAGAATTGTCTTCCAATATAGTTCTTCCACCTTTTTGTTCGAACATAAGTTCTCATCAAATTTATCGTGGGCCATTACAACAGTTGTATAAACACTTCTTGCAAATACATTTTTTTTCATGTGTGTATATCATTTAAGTTCTGTAGGCAGGGGAAGTGGGTCAAAAACTTGTTAAATGGTGGTTTTTTCCAGAGAGTCACCAACTCTATTGCTAACTATGCTTATATTTTATCACTTTGCAACGTTTTGGATTAAATCTCCTTTCAATCTGTACTACCTCTTTAAAAATAACAGTCTTGGTTTTTGGTCAATGTGAGATTTTCAGTTTGAATGTTTTCTCTGTAGAGTCAAATACAGTGTGCATGATGAAGCAGTTAATGTATTTGTTTTACTGTAGTATAATTATTACCGAAGAATTGATTTCTTCTATGATGTAATACAGTTTTGAAATGAAGTCCTCTGGTTTTCCTTTATCTCTATTCTTGTTACTTATGCTCTCTTCTGACACGTTTCCATCCTTTTATTCCTTTGATTTTCCATTGCCTAAGAATATCTTCAGATATTCTTAGTTCTCAGTACAACTCTGCATCAGGATAAGATGCCTATCGAAAATTATGGAAAGTTATAAATTTAATTCTCAGGGGCGGTGAAATTATGTATATTAAATTGTGGTCATTTTTTCTGAACTTTACACTCTTTCTGATTTCCTCATTTTCAATGTTAAACCCGTGCAAAAGAAAAGGTTTTCTTCAATGGGTCAAAGAGGAAGAAGGTGAAGGTGCAATATATATGGATTCTTGGACGTCAATAAGGTAGCTGGCAGTTTTCATTTTGCACCTGGGAAGAGTTTCCAACAGTCGAATGTGAATGTTCACGATCTGCTAGCATTTCAGAAGGACAGTTTTAACGTAAGACTTGTCCCAATGCCTTCCTTTCTGGAATAGCAACTAAGATATTTCTGTGGCACTTATTATCAACAAACAAGCTGCTTTCGTTAATCAGCTTGTGATGTTAGTTGTTGATTTAGCATCTGGTTTACCCAATGTGTGATTGTGCAACAGATAAGTTACAAGATCAACAGATTAGCATTCGGGGACTACTTTCCTGGTTAATAAATCCTTTGGATGGGTATTTTGTCTTCTCAGTTCATATAGTCATTTATCTATTGTACTTAAACAGTCCTCTTCAGATTGGACAAAGGGAAGAACCATGTGGAGACTGCTTGGTGGTGATTTTTTTTCTTAATCCGTTATGTTCGTTCTTTGTTGGGTTCTGATTATTCTGTGAGAGGAATTTATTTATAGTAACTCAATTTTATTTGCAAAGCAAGATCACAAATTTTCCTATAATGAGCTCAGAATAGAGATTTTGTTGGGTTCTTTGGGGAGAGAATGTTAAAACAAATCGACGTTTCTCTCTCTCTCACACGCTTTCCCTTCTCATTTTCTGTCTCATCACAAAGCCATTTACTTGTGAGTTTTTGGGTCTTTCAGAAGTGTGATACAAACCCACCGTTTCTTCCTTTTGAGCTGCCCCCAAATTAACTTTACATCTAAGCGTTACAATTGAAGACCTTTAGAATTTGAGAATCCGAGGAACCCTAATTTTTCTGCAGTTTGGATGCAAATGCGAGGTGATTTTTATTTTTTATATTTTTGCTTTTGTTCCGAGTAATTGAATCTGGCGGGAGCTGGGAAAGTTGAAGTAAAGATTTGATTTTGTTTTTCGTTCATATGTGGGTTTTGGATTTGGGAGTGGGAGTGGGAAATTCTGAGCTGGGATTTTCTGATTTTTTTTGGAATTTTGCTATTTTGAGAAATGGAGTTTAGTGTAGCTCTATGTTTATCTGTGTTCGTTTTTCTTTACTTTTAGGTATAATTTCTTAGGTTTAATCCTTTATTATTTCATATTCACTTGTGATTTTACATTTATGGATTCAGGCGCCAAAAAATGTATCCAAGTGCATGCATTTGTAGAAACCTTCTAGAAAAACCACTTATTACCTCTTGATAGCTGCAATAGTATGACAAATAAATCCTATTTATTGATTGCAATATTGACTTTTCTTCTACTCCTCTCAGGCACTTGGTAAAAAACATAGAAAGCCAAAAGATAAAAGAAGCTACCCAATGAAGATTGGTAAAAGCAGGTTCATCCACATAAAACCTTAATTTTCATGCCTCTTCTTCTGCAATAATTAAAACAATGAAGTTGTGAGATGAAAGATAATTGTATTCATTTCATTTGAGTTACTTTCTATCTTAGAAAAAATGTAACAAATATATATGTTCTGTTTTCCTATTTTTCCATTTGATTTCTATAAACGTTTGACATGATATAGGTAAACAAGCACATATTTTGCTTTCGATATGTGGTACTATATACCATATTTCGAAAACAGATCGTAATCCTGAAAATTTTCAAAGAGGCCTCTCTTTTTCAATATTGTTCAATCCTCAATAAGTTCTTTTACCACTTTCTAGGTCCTCCTGATATAAACTACTCCTTCCTTGCGACTTGCTTGCTTATCTGGTGTGTAGGGAATATTTGTACCTGCCATAAAGGGACAGGGCACTGATGAACAGCAGCAAAAATGGTTGCCCTTGGCCTATAAAATGCAAATATTTGGCTGCTATGCACAAACTGAACTTGGTCACGGCTCCAATGTACAAGTTCTTCAAACCACTGCAACATGACCCTTAGACTGATGAATTCATAATTCGTAATCGGACATTGACTTCAAGCAAAGTAAGTAACATGGCCCATAAGAGGTCTGTAATCTTTCAATTGTGACCTGTCATTGCCCAATGTGTTCATAATACTTATTGTCCATATATAATGATAATTAGTTAAAGTCAGTTCATATAATCTGTAGATTAGTGGAAGATCTTGTAGATTAGCATGTAAAGAGTGTTGACAATGTTGAGTACTAATTGTTGTATTATAGGTGATATGTTCAACTTTTTGTTCGCTAATTTGTAGACGAGCTGCACATACGAACTGCACATGGATTAGTGAAAGAATGGAATAAGACATGTTCAACTTCGGTTGATATTTAGGATGGTAAGCTCTTCAAATGCTGAATCAAGTAACATTTTAGAAATAAGGTAAAAATTAAATTTGATGAGCCTGTTTCCAGAAGTGTTGTGTTTTCCTAATTTATGTTCATATTGGAGGATGAAAGAAATTTGATTAGAATGAAAAGCAAAAGATTGATATAGTTCCTGTTAGATTATTTGTGCAAAATGAGCATATCAAATTAAAAGACTTTCAAGGAAGTTAGACTTTATTGCTTGGAGTAAATAGAGTTCAAGCTATCTTAGTATAGTTATTGCTTATTTTGGCAAGTCTCTTAGCATGTAGTATAACATAACTGTATATTATAAATTTCTACTAGCATGAAGGAGGAATGCAGTGACTTTCTATTAGAATCCCTACTCTGAGAATTTCAGTTGCAGATATGGGATTGAGGGAGTGAGTTTTTCCTCCATTGGATTTTTCAATTGCGAATTTATGGTTTCTATTGTTGGGCTGTGGGGTTTAATATTATTGTTAGAGATAATGTTGTTTTTTGTCTTCTGTTAAAATTTCCCAATTTACTCTTTGTGAGTTTAGAATTAGAAGGCTTTCTTTGGTTAAAAATGAGGGTTTTTGGTTGACAGGAGTTGTAAGTGTTAAGCAAAAACTATATGTGGCATTTACATTGTGTTAATCACGAGCATATGTTCAAATTGGTCTCATAATTTATTCTGTATTGCTGTAAGAAAAGCATATAATGTTGTCCAATTGAACTAGAGGATCCATGTGGTTGAATGAAATTAGTGTGGTTAATGGCTTAGTATTTTCTTCAGTTGGACGTAGAGTTACGGGTTATGGGATAACATATTAGTGTGGTTTGAGATGACCTTCAATTTTGAAGCTGCATTTTTGTTGTCAAAAAGGTCAGAAATTCTGTACATTCCTGGATTTTGTTTGATTTTGTGCATTTTATTGCGATTGTATGAATAATTATATTGATTTTATCTTCCCCATATTGTTTTGTTGTGAATCTTCCATGATTTTATTGTTGTGCTATAAACTCTCTCTTTGTCAATAAAAATGCGGGAAATATTTACAGATCATTCTTATGCACCTGGGTATTTATGTAAATGGTCAAATAATGGGTTGAAACAGTTTCAGTTTCTCATCCAAGGTTGATTTAATTTTTACCTTTTCGCAGACCTTGATCTGTTGAAATGGCATCAACAGCTGGAACCTCTGGATGGTTTAGGGGGACGGTGAAAGCTGTTCCATCTGGTGACAGGTTGGTGATAGTGGAAGGTAGCAAGACAGACATTCCCCTACAGAAAACAATCACTTTGTCATCTCTGATAGCACCTAAATTGGTATGTTCACTCTATATCTTTGGTCACTTTAAGGTTGATGTTTGTTTTCCAACTGATCATTCAATTGTGAACTCAACAAAACGTTTACTGCATAGTTTTACTTTGTTATGAAGTTTCATGATTTCAATTTCTTTGTGGTATCTTTTTGGGAGAGATTATTTTTTTTATTTTCTAATAATATGGTCTCATGCAAAAGCTGTAGTTTATATATAGGTTTGGATAACCTTGATATGTCTTGAAGCCCTTTTGTAAAACTATATTTTCTATTCAATCACTTATCACACTTCATCCTTGAGGTTTTCGTTTATTTACGGTTTACGTCATTTTAATGAATGGTGGCATTGTTCTTCTGTGACAAAAGCTAATAACAAGCCCTTCTGTGGGGGTCAAAACAACTGGTGAACCTTCTTCACCACCCAGTCAGTCCGGCGCTAGGTGATAATATGATCTTTTTTTTATCCGATTTCGTGAATATTGAGTTTTTCTGGTTCACATTTTTGGATAATGGAATGTGTGTGATGTGATTTATGAAGTTTTAGAATTCTTATTTTTTATTTGGATTTTATGTTATTCCATCTAAATTTGTTGTTTTATTGTATATGATATTGATTCTCAAAGAATCTAAAACTATTATTTTATTCACTTAAATCGCCGACGACTGAGGTGAAAAAATTCATCAACATGCAGTGATGATGTTTTTTTAAAGGATGATTTAGTAACCATATAATAGTTATATCACAAATTTCAGCTGCCTTGGTTTTTTCGTCCAGCTTCTTTTTTCTCCTTTTGTGAAACTTGTATTTAGTTAGAACAATAACCCTATGACCTGCTCGAGAGTTTCACGATATCGATTATGAAATTTTTAAAATATCAATTTTGAGAATTTATGTGCTGACCAATTTTAAATAATTTTAACTAAACTTTTCAACTTCTGTGCCTGGTACAAAGTTCTGATTACTGCTGAACCTTCTTCACCCCCCAGTCTGGCTCAAGGAAATAATATGATATTTTTTATCTGATTTTGTGAATATTAAGTTTTTTGGGTTCTCACAACTTTGGATCTATGATGCACCGCCACAAACACTTGTGTCCGACACACGATTTTTAAAAAAAACTATAGACACAAGACGTTATCGACAAGATTAAATTCTTAAAAATTCTTTATTTATATAGTATAAATTTAGTTTTATTTTTTTATTGAAATCTTTTAAACATAAGTACGTATTTATTACTTTCTAATAACTTTGAATTAATAATATATAATATTTATAATATAAAAAGAAAAATAACTACGGTAGAGTGTCCGAGAAGTGTCGGTATCAACTCTTGTTCGACACGTGTCCGACACGCTACCCTGATTGAAGTGTCTGTGCTACAGAGCTTTGGATAATGAAATGTGTGTTATCTGATTTATGGAATTCTTAGCATTCCTATTTTTGATTTGGATTTTATGTTATTCCCTCTAAATTTGCCGTTCTATTGTACATGATATTGATTCTCAGAATCTGATGCCTGAAGAAAAGAATATTGCTTATATTTTTCATAAAAAGTCTAGAGCCCAGATAAACGAGGA
>CM032644.1:6341452-6406138 GCA_019097785.1 Fraxinus excelsior
GGTGTGAAAGATGGAGTGAATATTTGTAAAGCATTTTCAATCACTTTAGTAAGGATTATATTCGGAAACTTGGTTCAAGCACGTCTTATTTGAATAGACATTGGAGAAAATGCGAACCGAATCATGGTGGTGATGTCGACACAATATAGGCTTTAACATGTGTTTCAGTGTTTGGTACTCAAAATTATGGTGGCTCTGGTTGAGCTTTTTCAAGGTGGATATATTCCATGAAAGAATGGCTATATACGTAGCCTCAGATGAGAAGCCGCTCAGAATGGTAGATTCGCCTCACTTTATAAAGCTCATACAATACTATCTCCAATCTTGGTATAAGCCTTTTTGCATAAATAAATACTACAAAAATATTTTCTAAAAACAGTAAATGATACTCTGATCCAATAACTCTTAAAAGCGTCATATCATTTACCTCTGATTTGTGGACCGGTGTTAACTAAAAAGGTTACATTGCTTCCACGACACATTACATATATAGACGGTCAATTATGCATAAAAGGATTAACTTATTCAAATTGATAGAACATCCTTAAAATTCTAATAATATATTCTTAGTTTTAAATTTCATTATAGAAGAATATGGTATGCATGATATGATTCGCAACTTTACTTTCGACAATGCTTCTATGAATAAACTCGACATTGATAGATTCGTTAGTTAACTTGGACCCGAATTTGGTGCCATATTTTTTTCATACATGTGTTTGTCATATTATTAATTTGATTGTGCAAAATGGCTTAGAGTTCATAAAATCCCAATTAGTGTATGTGTGGAGCATGACTTTGTAGAAAGAAAATATGCTATGGAGGTAAAATTATAAAAATATTGGGAGGAGTTGCGCACTTTATTTCTTCTAGCTGCAGTGATGGACTCTCGATTTAATTTAGTTGGCATTAAAGTTATTATAAGGGAATTTCACAAAACTTGACTTTGGCATCCTCATTTCAACATGAGAACATTGAAAATATTTTATGCCAAATGTATATTCACTATGCTGCAAAAGAAAGGTCAAAATAGTTCTACCCCTGAAGTCAAATTCAGAAAGATGGTGCGATGTATTGGGAAAATTTATGGGATTTGTTAAACTCCAGTACAAATACATTCTCATCTAGTTATATTTCCTTCCTATCTAGAATGGTAGATAACTGTGGTAGAAATCAAGAAATCTCCCGAGTTATCTATGTATTTCTGTGTAGACGTTCCTAGTGTTTTAGCATGAAAATAATAGAAAATTTTTGATCTTTTATCGTGGTGGAGGGGTAACGAACGACAATGTTCAATTGTATATTAAAAATAGCAAATGATTTACAAACACCTCCGACGTCTATAGTACATAGCATCCTAAGCTGCATTTAATTTAAGTGACAAAATTTTGTCAAAAGAACAATGACGGCCAAAAGAAGATTTATTGAGGCTCTAATATGTTTGAAGGTTTGGGAGTGTGGAAAATTATGTGTTCAAAATAAAATTGACAATATTCTATCTGATGAGATGCTAAACACAGGTGACATAGGATGCAACAAACAAGATCAATATCAAGATTGAGAAAGAATGAAGAAGAGGGAAAAAAAGAGAATAGATAGATATTAGGGGGATTTTATTTGTATCAAAGTTATGTGAATTAATAATGAAGTATAAAAATGCTATAAAATTTACGAAATCAAACTCTAATTATGTTACCTAAAATTAGAAATAAAATTACATAGTATCTCTACTAATATTCCTATTAATTGATGTATGATGCAATCATATAAAATAGTAGAATTATAGCATAATGAGAAGGAAAAGGAAAAAGAAGAAGAGAAAGGAGTGGGGGAAAAAGAGAAGAAGAGATGGAGATAGAAAGAGAAGAATAATTAGACAAACGGAAAAGAAATTAGGGAACAAAGTATCATATCAAAGTTGTGTGAATCACATTGCATAAGCTCCCTTTATATAGGTTTAAACTAGTCCTAGTAGAAAAATACTATAAAATCTATGAAATCAAACGCTAATTATATTTCCTAAGCGTTAAAATTTAAATTTCAATTAAATAATACATTTTAATATTTGCATCAACATGACGTTGAAATTGTAAGTTTTATTTTCTTGATTTAGTTATGTAATTTTTTTGTTCATAAAAAATGTACACTTAATATTTTATTCATGTTTATTTTTAACTTTGCCTACATTTATTGTAATCGGTCACAAGTCTGAAAAACTAGGAGGATTGTAACTTGTAATTTGTAAGTTATAACGTTCAAAGAATCATTTTTTTTTTTTTTTTTTTTTGTTCTTGCTACTCTTACGT
Source organism: Fraxinus excelsior (assembly GCA_019097785.1). Taxonomy (NCBI): domain Eukaryota; kingdom Viridiplantae; phylum Streptophyta; class Magnoliopsida; order Lamiales; family Oleaceae; genus Fraxinus; species Fraxinus excelsior. The sequence goes on from CM032644.1 coordinate 6,343,759, forward strand.
GGTATTAGTTAATTAATTAATTGTAGTTAATCAATTTTTAAAAAATATTTGAGGTTAAAAAAAAAACTGAAAATTACATAGAGGCCCACTTTTAAATATTGCATTTCAAAAATCAGAATTATAGTTTATATATACCAAAATTAAATGACAATACAATTTTTAATATTAAATAATAATATTATAAAATTCAATTAATTATATACCCCCACCCCCAAACCCTAATATTCATTTACTTCCCCATTTTCAATCAATTCCCTCTCTCTACTCTACCTCTCCTTCTCTCTACCTCATCGAGCACCACTGTCGACAACGATCTGTGCACTTATCACCCTCACCACATATCATGTGGTGCGCCGCCACTACGACGACTTCATCCCTGCAGTGATCTACGATTCACCATCGTGGGGATGCACTGCATGGTGGTGGCAGTGCAATGGTATTGGTGGTGCTGGAGGGGTGTGTTGCGTTGTGGTGGTGGTATGTCTATATAGGGTTGGGTTGTTGGTCTTTGTTGGACTCGATGCGTCTGTGTTAGGTTGTGTTTATAGGTGATGGCGGTGTTATGGTGGGGGTTAATACCCTAAATAGTCACTGAACTTTGTCAAAAATTCTCATGAGATCACTGAACTTCAAAACTTTCTTAATTAGTCATCGAACTTTTCATAAAGTTCCCAGGAGGTCACCGAACTTTAAAACTACCCTAAATAGTCACTGAACTTTTCCAAAACTTCCCTAAATAGTCACCCAACTTTGCAAAAAGTTCATAGGGGGTCACTGAATCATTGATGTATGAGGTCCCAATTTTCAAAGTTCGGTGACCTCCTAGGAAGTTTTACAAAGTTCAATAACTATTTATGGTAGTTTTGAAGTTCAGTGACCTTCTAGAAACTTTTTGCAAAGTTCAGTGACTAATTAGGGAAGTTTTGAAGTTCGGTGACCTCCTGGGAACTTTTGGCAAAGTTCAGTGACTATTTAGGGTATTAACACTTATGGTGGCAGAGACACCTCACGTTGTGAATAGTGGCGGCGGTGGTTTATACGTTTTTGCAATGGTTTTTGTTGGTGATGATTGTGGTGGTGGATCTAGCAATGGAGGTAGGTTTTGTTTTGGATCGACGGTGGATTTGACGATGGCGTTGTCGGATCTAGCAGTGGCGATAATTCTGTTATTGGAAACGATGGTGTCGGTGATTTTTGTTGATACTGGCGGTGCTGGCGGTGATTTTTGTTAACACATGTGGTGGTGATGGTGGTGGTGGCGTGGTGGTGGTGGTACCCTACAATAGATTTGAGAACATTTTTGGTGGGAGTTGTGGTTGTGGTGGCGGTGGCGGTGGCGGTGGCGGTGGAGGAGGTGGGGTGTGATGGGGTAGGGTTGGGGGAGTGTTTGTGACCAAATATTTGGTTGATGTTAACTAATAAATTGGTTAATATGTGACCAATTATTTGGTAAATTGTGGTCAATATGGTTAGTTTGTGATCTATAAAATGTGATTGTGATTCACAATTTATTAAGTTGTGATCGAGAAACTACTTGTAACAAATTCATTTGATAATATATGACCATTAAATAAATTGTAACTTATAAAACTTGATTTTGTAATCGATAAATAAATTGTAACCTATAAAGTTTTTTTTTTATTTGTGGTTGAAAACCATTTGTGACCTATAAATTTTTTGATATGTTATAAAATTTTTGATTTGTGACTCATAAATAATTTTTTCTATGATCGAGAAATACTTTGCGATCAATTAATTCAATAATAGTGACCAAATTGTGTAGAATGTGACTTTAATATATTTGATTAATGAAACATATTTTTAACTGATTATTTCATAAATAAAATGTAATTAATATCTGATTTTTGAAATTTTAAACTTTATTTATTAGTTTTGAAATAAGTAACGCTTAGCCCCCATTTGGTAGAGATTAAAATTAGATTTTTAGTAGATTTTAATAAAAATTGATGAAATGTGTGGTTGAAAAGTTGTGGGTCCTATGAAATGTATGGTTAAAATCAATTGATAAATTTGACTTAAGATTTTAATGGAATTTTAATCCAAACCAAACAGAGACTTAATCTCTTATGAAATTTTTTTCTTAAAAAATGACTAAGCTCGTGAGCCAAGCCCAACTCGAATCTAGCTTGGGCTAGCGAGCCAACTATGCCCGACTTGTTGCCAGCATATGCATAGTTATACTATCAAGTGACCTTTCCAAAATCCAAGGTTTATTTACAAACCCTTCATATTTATGCTAAAAAAAAAAAAAGCTTCACCATTCCAAACAATGTTTTTGCAAAAAGAGAAATGGCCACCAAGCAGGGCTAAAGTGATAAAGTGATTTTTTGTAACCCGACTTTTCATCTTTCTAGTTGATTACTTGAATATTTTTGTCCGTGTCGCTCTATAATTTACATTACTTATAAAATATAAACTCATTGTTGCTCTACTCGTTGCGTTATTATTAAAAATATAAAAGATGATGTATTTTGGAGTTTTTAATTTTGAATTCTAATTGTAATGCAGAAACTAATTTTTTTATTTAAATTCCCATGAGAAAATAAACATAAGAAAACAATGAATTCAAGGGCAACGTATAGAAATATCCTTAAAATCATGGGTCTTTTGAAAAATTATATAAAATGTATTTTGGAAGTAAAAAATACCATATAAAGTTAAGTGATACTTTTTTAATTAAAAGGTGGCATAAAATGTTAGTAATATATGTTACTTTTTCTATCATGAAAGATTTATTCATATTTAACACAATACAAAATAAATAATATTTAAAAGAAATTTTTATAAGCGAATTGAAAACTTAGCGAAAGATGTATTGCAGAAACCATGTAATTTGACTTTTCTTAATAAAATATTTGACAAGTGAACTTTATCACATTATTAAATCCCAATCCCATCAAAAAGAAAAATAAAATAGAGAAATTTAAATCAACTAACAATAAATAAATATTTCAGAAGATTAAATGATATATGTTTCTGTGGCATTAAAATATGTTAAAATTCAAAAAAGTGACGAAATTAAAAAAAGTGACAGATAAATTTAACACAAACCAAAACCTTAGAATATATTCAAGGAATTGCTAATTTTCTTCTGTATTGTCATTTTATGATTAGCCTCTGTTTGGTAAGCATTAAATGAAAAAAAGAGCCGTTGGGCTCATATTCCAACCAATATTTTTAACTTTTTATCTCTATGGTGGGTCCCAGGTTGACCCACTAACGGTCACATTTTTTGTGCAAACTTTCATTTTAATGCCTACCAAATGGAGGCTTATGTTTGACTTTTAATAACTAAACACGGAAAATAACTTTATTTTAGGAACACAACACCCTATAAATTGAAAGTGACAGAAACTAAAAATACAAAGTGACAAGAACTAAAAACAAAAGTTCAAAAGTAACACTTAAAAAAGCATTAAGTGACGTCTCATCAAAAACTTATAATATATGTAGTGGTCTAGTGGATGGTTGATTTTCTTCATATTTTTTTCATTGTGATTATGTTTTACTTCTATTAACTAGCATATAAATTTGGATTTGGAAGTTATTTAAAGAAGTGACAAAAAAATGATACAAGAAGTATTGTTTTCCTCTTTACCTAGCCTTGATCCGTTTTCCAAACATTCTTAACAAATTTTGCATTTGTGCTTTGGTCAGTCCATTGAGACATTGCCACCATAAAAAATAGATTAATAAACATGTTTTCAGTGTTTTTGCAAATTGAAAATGGCCTGAAAAACGGACCCTTAGCCTTTTCGAATGATCTAACCTCCCAGAAGTACTCATTTTTAAGCCATGTGCCAATTCTTCCATTTGATCAGCTCCTAATTCAGCCAAACTTCCAAATGAAACATAAACAACCGATCTACTTGCTCGTTCAATAAGCTATTTCATGTAGACATCATTGATAGGCTTGAAGATTCTAAGATTGTACTCTTTGTCATCTTGAAGCCTCTTGTCTAAATACATTGAAGGTACAGCTCGACCGATTGCCTACTATGGAAAACACTTCGCCATTCAACTAATCACCTAGCATAAAAGCATTGAAGTATGTAGTTACAAAAATTCGAGTTGAATTGTGTTCAAGAGGCATGCTACAGTTGGAAACCTTTGAACCACCCTATTTAAATTCAACATGACAACGCGTGTATAATTAAATATATTTTGGAGGGTAGAGAGAGCCTAGTTTTCCCATTCAAATACTCCTAAGAGAAGCCCAGTCGATCAACCAATCCTCCCAAATTTGTGATGAGATATTAATATGAAATGGCCCCGTCAAGAATTTGAAGACCTCATTTGATAATGGATATGATTTTCTTTGTTCATTTTCTAATTTAAATTGAGAATAAAATTTCATTTTAAGTATCTATTGTTAGGAAAACCAACGGTTTTCTAAATTATATTTAGGAGGTTAGGAAAACAATGGGTTTTCTATTTAATGGCACTCCTAAATATTTAGAATGTTAGGAAAATCAAAGATTTTTTTTTTTAATGGCAACATATTTAATTCAATTATATTAACTATTTAAATAAATATGGACTCATTGAGTAGATACCACTATTGTTATAATTAGGGAATTATGGGAACTCTAATTGAGCAATATATAAGGACCCATTTGATTATGGTCCCCAATACATCAAATCATACATAGTTTTCCTTCTCCTCATCTGGAAGAGAGACAACGGTCCCATAGAGGAAATAAAACGATTTGGTTGAGGAAAATCACAAACCACCACTACAACAAAAAGAATCATTCGCAACACTAAAAAGACAACATTTGTTGATAAATGTTGCCAAAAGGGTTTTTTGGCAACGTTTTAGTAAGTGAATGTTGTCATTAATTAGTATAAATGACTTTGACAACGTTTTTTAGAAAAAATGTTGTAATAGAACCCTTTTTGCAACGTTTGTTGAGTGTTGCGAAAAGTCTCACTTTTGACAACGTTTACTGAACGTTGCGAAAGTCAAACTTTTCACAACGTTTGTCAAACGTTGAGAAAAGGGGTCTATCGCAACGTTTGTTGAGTATTGCGAAAAGTCTCACTTTTGACAATATTTATTGAACGTTGCGAAAAGTCTCACTTTTTGCAACGTTTGACAAACGTTGCTAAAATGAGTCTATTGCAACGTTTGACAAATATTGTGAAAAGTAAGACTTTTTGCAACGTTTGTGGAGTGTTGCAAAAAGTTGCAACGTTTGTCGAACGTTACGATAGACCCCATTTTCACAACGTTTAATAAATGTTGCGAAAAGGGTTTTTTTTTTTTCCAAATAAATGGGCTCAAATTAAACCCCCAGATCAAAAGGAACGAATTCACGTAACAACACAGGAGCCCTAATCACTCCCAATTTGCCGCTTTCCCAAATCGCTCTCCCCTCAAATCCCATTTGAATCCTCAGTGCCGTTTGAAGTCAATCGCCATCTCTACTCTAATCTCTCTTGCCAAAACAAATCGCCAACACAAATTCAGACTAATCTAATTGAAGGAGATCCAAAATTGCCAAATCCAGACCTGAAGGCTAAAACACAGAATTTGGGACTTGAATACGGTCGCTCAGTCTCGCCGCCTTCCACCAACGACTCTCATCTATTTGGTTAGTTTTCGTACTTTTTGGTAATCCAGAATTTGTTGGTTTCAGTAGCTTATTGTAGTGATTGCGGTGGTTTTGATAAGGCTTTGGTGATAACCATAAGGAACTCCAAATGTGAAAGCGTATGGCTGATGGGAATGTGAATTTATTTTTGAGATTGCTCTGTTAGTACTAGGAATTGGATTCTGAAGCAGGGAAAATGATTTGGTTGTTATAGAAACTCATGATTTAAGTAGTTTAGTTTGTCTAGACATTGTTCTGCATTTATGAGTCTTTGGCAGACACTAATACCGCTTTGATTTAATAAAACAAATACTTCAATCCAGAGTTCTTTAGGAAAATTTTGGGAAAAAAGACTTGAATATGGAAGCTACAGATCCCATAAATTCTGATTAATTCTTCCACATTATAAAGACAGTCATAATAGACTCTGTATGAATTTAACTAGGAATACCAAACAATTACTTTTTTCACATCTTTAGTGCCGCCGGATTTGCTCTCACTATAGTTACTTGTTTGTGGGAATTCCAGAAGCAGAAAGATTGTGAAAGAAACCTCATCTATGCATGAAGCTTGTCTTCTTATCTTATGATATGCCTCTTTTTTAAGAATCAAATGAGTGGGTTGATTATGTCCTGTAATTTATAACAAGGCATTATATAATTGTTTGATTGGCGAATCTTTTAAGTAGAAGTATGATGATGTCATAGTTGAAATGATGCGCTTGAGCTATGTGCAAGTGAATTGTGAGTTTCGAGTTCACATTTATAGGAAATCATGGTAATTGCTTATTGAGTTACAAAAGTTTTTGGAAGATTCTGGTGAAATATGGTGATACAATTTTCCTTCTCGCCAAATGGTTACTTATATGAAGTTTATGTTTTACTCGCGTGGATTTAGCCGATAAAAAAGAATTCTCTGGTATATAATTCTTCTTTCATCATTGCTTGTTTTTCCCCTATACAGATGGAGCTTATTTCTAAAGTGCAGAATCCATATATTGTGGAATACAAGGATTGCTGGGTGGAAAAGGTGTGTACATATCTAATACGAATCATTATGACCAGAAATTGGTGTCATTTTATTATGACGTGAGGGTAGAGTACTTTCCTTGTCTTCTAGTCAAGATCATTGGGAGGTGTTTGGCCATTATATTTTGTAATATTATCATGTTGAAGCATTGTGATTTTTCAATATTGGAAACTGATTGTATCTTTTGAGGAATTTGTAAGGCCACTTAGTTTGTTTTATCCTCCTATTGAAAAATGAATGCTCTTACTTTCAGGGTTGTTATGTGTGCATCGTGATTGGTTATTGTGAATGAGGCGATATGTAAGCCTTTTCTTTGGAGAACTTGTTACTTGAAAATATTAGTCATACCACACATCTCTTTCCCCCCATGATGTCTCCAAAGTGCTTTCCCTGTCGTTGAAAATAATTTTCTGTATCTTTGGTAAATGTTTTAAGCTGTGAAATTTATCCAATCATTTGTATCTGAGGAATAATTTCTTAAAATGACCAAAGATTAGTACATGTACTGCTTTTCCTAAATGTTATATTGATCTAATCTGAACCTTGTGTATAATCATTTCTTTTTATAGGGCAGAGACTATTAAAAGGCAAATGGCGTTCATTTCCCGGAGGAGGTTGTCTGATTAGAGAATTTGCAAGTGGGTAGTTCAACTATTGAAGGCTCCTGATTTCAAATATGTTACCTTTATGATCGAGTTTTTCCCTTACCATTTTATTTCATTTTGAAGCTCATTTTTATTTAAGTGGTGTTGTATCACATTCTAATGTTCAATTGTATGGATTCAAAAATTTGTAATGAAATTATCAATTTTTTTGTAATTCCAAAATTTGTTCATAAGTTGTATTTTCAATTTTGTTAATCTATTTGCATAAATTGTTGAAAACAAAACCACCAACCTACGGCAACATTTGGCAAACGTTGCCGTAGATAGATACAACAACGTTTGCCAAACGTTGCCGAAGACTTTTGGCAACGTTTTTACGTTGTCGTATCTCTTTACTCTACGACAACATCTCGATTTGCAACACACGTCCAAACGTTGTCATAGGGATATGACAACATTTTTTGAACATTTTCGTATGCTGTTTTTGTTGTAGTGCACACCCCTCCATCCGTGTTCATCAGTACGTGATCGATTGTCGTAGTAATTCCGGAATAGTTAACAATCGTTCAAAATGGCCCCAGGTATATAACATGAATATGTGAATCCTAATATTCTGACATGATGTATATCCTAGGCTTTTGGTTATTTTAATCTAGGATGTTTGAATCTAAATTTGATTTCGATTTTAGATATGATTTATATTTAATAACAAGTGGTATCAGAGCGGTCATCGTTGTTAGATTATTAGGATTTGTACATATTCTATTTATATGGTGTTTGGATTATTTTTTCCCAAATAGAATGTTTGGATTTTGTTAAATTCCTTAAAGTTTAAGAATAATTGAGATCATTTTTTTTCCTTAACGATTCAGATTCAAGAATATCTAAAGTGGATTTTGATTCATAATATAATGATTGTTGGTTGTTTTTTTATGTATTCGGCCATTGAATCAAGTTTTAATTTTGTGAAAGAATTTTAAAAAAAGGAGCTTATTACGATATTTTTTTTTTAATGAATTCAGTTTGTTGAATTGTTAGACACTAAATGTGGCCAAAAGTGATGGCCACGTTTGCTTGAATTTGAGTGGCCTTACAATCCTATTTTGTGGGCAAGTCCATTTGGACTTGAAAAAAGGTTTAAAGTTTAAAATAAATTCAAACTTTGGTTTTGATTATTTCTTTTGAATGTCTACTATTTTCAATTAAATTGATTGAAGCAACATATTGCCAGAGTAACCCCTATAGTGTAGATTAGTTTGACTGAAAATACATAGATTCTTTGTGTGGAGTCATTTATGCAAGTTATGCTAGAAGACATAGTTTGGCCAAATAACAACGCACCTACGATGATAAATGTGTGACAATTATAATGACTTTTCATGTGAACAACGGTCCATCTAAAGAAATGCTATTGTTTGACAGAATTAATTGTCAATATTTGATCATTATATTGAGAGTACTACTTACAGTTAATTTCTCTGTCCAAAGACTAGGAATTAATGTTATGTTAGGTATCTTGAGATGGATCCCCAACTTGGATTATTTGTGCATGTCTTATTTTTCTTTATTTTGTTCTCTATTTAGTTTTTTTTGCTACTGCTACAAACTTTTCTACCCAAGTCAATAACATCCCGATGCTGAGCGGGACGAACTTTAAGGTCTGGAAAGAAATCGTGGAGATTTTCCTCGATTGTATGGATTTAGATCTTGTACTTCGTTCAGATCGATTCACTTCTACTCCGGAAAAGCCCAATGAGGTTAACTGATGCGAACCCAGCCAAGAATATATCTTGGGAACCCACGAACAAGTTGAAACCAACCCAAAAAATCTAGAAATCACGTCTCGCAATAGAAACCCGACCCATTGTTCGACATGTACCAAGACCCAAGATCATGCGTTGAAGATCTGACCCGTTGATCATCCGGAATAAGAACCGTGAAGTGGATCGCCACAAAAGGACTACGACTCCTTTTGATAAGTTCAAGATTATAAGCTTTAAGCCACCAAGAACATGGAGGAAAAAACTCACAATTGTATAAATTCTCTCAAATAATAATCAAACATGTTCCACAATGAAATAATTGTAAAGTATTTATATGAAAACCCTAAGATCTAGTTTAAATCGGAAATAATAATAAAATATTGCAAGAATCAAAATATAAAAGGAATTCTAGTTGAATTAGGTAATTCGCGAAATTTGGAAACTCTCAGCCAAAATCTGGCCTATGCGACCGCATAGGGTAATGCTTTGCGGTCGTATAGACTACAAGCTTTCCTCCCTTTCAGTCTCGGTATGTGCCAATGCAATCATATGGCTTGGTGAACCATACGGTCGTATGATTCAACAACCAGGCCTTCGTTTTGTTTTCTTGGTTCGAACACCTTCCAATCCTTCCCGCCTCTCGAGCCCTTCATGAAACTTGACCCTTGGACCATCAACTTCAACCTCTTGAATTCCGTTACTCGAGCTAATGTTTTTACAACATTATCAACCCAAAATATCATCAAACAAGCCCTTAGCCTCTTCTCAATGAACTTCGAATGTTCTCCCGCTTGGAGCCTAGTTCGAATCACATCATTAACATTGAGAGCTGAAACCGATCTAATCGAACGTGCTTGACGATCATGAAACGTTCCATTCTGAAAACTTTTTGGGGCTCTATTACTAAGAGCGAGAGTGCCAAGAAGTTCCTTGAGAAAATTTAGTAATATTTTGCTAAGAATGAAAAATCGGAAGCGAGTAACAATTTGGCTAAACTTGTCGCGATGAAGTATAAGGGCAAAAAGAACATAAGGGAATACATCTTGGAGATGTCTCATCTCACATAAGTGAGGACTTGCTCGTGCACTTGGTTTTGATATCTCTTCCTGCACACTTTGGGCAATTTAAAGTGAGTTATGACACTAAGAAGGACAAATGGTCCTTCAATGAGATTATATTTCACCGTGTACAAGAAGAAGAGAGGTAATATCGTGATAAGACTGAGAGTGCTCACTTGGCATCAACCTCTCAGAACAAGAAAATGAAAAGAGTTAAGGATACTGTGGAAGAACCTTCCATGTAGAAGAAACAAAAGAAGCAGAATGAGGAATTTTCCTGCTACTTCTGCAAGAAGGCAGGACACATGAAGAATGAGTGTTCCAAGTACGCTGTCTGACGTATAAAGAAGGGTATGCTTCTAACTTTAGTTTGTTCTGAAGTTAATTTAGCTTCTGTACCTAAGGATAGTGGGTAGATTCTGGTGCTACTAATTACATAAGTATGTCTATGTAGGGTTGCCTGTCGACCCGATTGCCAAGTGATACTGAGAAATTCATCTTTGTGGGCGACGGCAATAAAGTTGCAATGGAGGCTATAGGGACTTTCAAATTACAATTAAAGACTAGGTTTTATTTGGATTTGTTTGAGACTTTTGTTGCATCGTCCTTTAGGCGAAATTTAATTTTTATTTCTAGTTTGGACAAATTTGGATTTTCTTGTTCATTTGAAAATAATAAAGTTAGTCTCTATCAAAATTCAAATTTTGTTGGCTTCGGTTATTTGATTTTGTATATGCTTGATGTTGTTAGTTCCTGTATTGAAATATTGCAAACCAGTTCACGTGGTACAAAGCGAAAATTAAGTGAGAATTCTGCTACCTTATGGCACATGTGCTTGGGTCATTTCTCTAAGTAGAGAATTCAGAGACTTGTGTTAGATGAAATTCTTGAGCCCCTAGATTTAACAAACTTCCAAGTTTGTGTTTAGTGCATCAAGGGGAAATGAACAAATATTAGAAAATTAGGTGTTGAGAGAGCTACAGATGTCTTAGAACTAATACATACTGATATCTATGGTCCATTCCCTAGGACTTCTTGGAATGGACAATGGTACTTCATTACATTCATAGACGATTACTCTAGATTCAGTTACCTATATTTTATACACAAGAAGTTACCATCCCTGGACGTTTTCAAGTATGTCAAAGCTGAAGTTGAACTTCAACTTGGAAAGAAAATAAAGGCTATCAGATCTGACTGTGGTGGTAAATACTATGAAAAGCATGATGGATCTGGAGAATAATGTCTAGGACCCTTCACTATTTTTCTCAATGAGTGTAGAATAGTTCTGCAATACACCATGCCGGGCAAACCTAGCATGAATGGTGTTGCAAAGCGATGAAACTGAGCTCTTAAGGATATGGTAAGGAGTATGTTAGTCATTCCTCCTTACCAGAGTCACTTGGGGAGAAGCTTTGAAGACCGCAGTGGAAACATCCTTAATAGGGTACCGAGCAAAGCAGTTGCTAAAACCCCCTATGAGCTTTGGACAGGCAAGAAGCCTAGCATTAGGCACTTGCACATTTGAGGTTGTCCAGCTGAGGTACGGCCTTATAGGCCACATAAAAGAAAACTGGACTCAAGGACGATTAGCTACTATTTCGTTGGTTACACTGAACGCTATCGGGGATACAAGTTTGACAATCCCACATCAAGATCTTTCTTTGAAATGGGAAATGCGAGATTCCTTGAGGATATTGAGTTTGGGAGGAATAAAACATAAGGAATGTTGTATTTGAAGAAGAATCTTTTATTCACGATGATCATGTCTCTATACCTATTGTTGTTCAAAACATAGTTCTGGAACTAGATGACAATGTTCAGGCTCATATTCTTGACCTTTTTCAAGACCAAGACAATAATGGGATTATTCTTCAAGCAACACCTATAGAACAAACTCAACAACCTCAAGAAGTATCATTGAGGAGATCCACTAAGGAGAGAAGAAATGCAATTCCAGATGATTATATTGTCTTTCTCCAAGAACATGAGGACGGTGTTGGTTTAACAAAGGATAACCCGATAAACTTCCATCAAGCCATGCGTAGTTCTAACTCTTAGAAGTGGATTGATGCCATGAAGGATGAGATGAAGTCTATGGAAGACAATGACGTTTGAGATCTCATCGAGTTGCCTAAAGGTGTGAAGCACATTGGTTGTAAATGGATATTTAAAACCAAAAGGTATTTAAAGGGCAATATCGAAAGATATAAGGCTCATCTAGTCGGCAAAGGCTTTACTCAAAATGAAGGTATAGAATACAAAGAGACTTTCTCTCCGGTATCTTCAAAAGACTCTTTTAGAACAATAATGGTACTCGTGGCTCATTTTGATCTGGAGCTACATCAGATGGATGTCAAGAATGCATTTCTCAATAGAGACATTGACGAGACAATTTGCATGGCACATTCAAAAAACTTTGTATTGGGAGATCCAAAGTCTATAGTCTGCAAGTTGAAAATTCCATCTATGGTCTCAAACAGGCTTCCCGTCTATAGTATCACAAGTTCTATCAAGTCATCACCTCATATGGTTTTGAGGCGAATGTTGTGATGACTGTGTATATCACAAGTTTATTGGAAGTAAATATATCTTCTTGTTATTATATGTCGATGATATTCTGCTCGCTAGTAGCGATATAGGCTTACTGCATGAAACCAAGAATTTTCTGACGAAGAAATTCGAGATGAAAGATCTTGGGGACGCTTCTTTTGTATTAGGTGAATAAATTGAGAGATCGTTCTCGAGGTATCATTGGGTTGTCACAAAAGAGCTATATCGATAAGGTTTTGTAGATTCGGCATGAAAGATTGTAAACCAAGAGACACGCCCATCGCTAAAGAAGACAAGTGTAGTCTCAAACAGTGCCCAATAATGATCTTGAAAGAAAAGAGATGTAGAAGATTCCATATACGTCAGTAGTGGGGAGTCTAATTTTCGCTCTAGTTTGTACTCGTCCCGACATAGCATTTATAGTGGGAGTGTTGGGTAGATATTTGAGTGATCTAGGCATGCAGCATTGGAAGGTAGCCAAACACGTGATGCGTTATTTGAAGAGAACAAAACACTACATGCTCACTTTTCGGAGATCAAAAGTTTAGAGGCATCGGGTTCTCTGACTCTAATTTTGCTGGATGCCAAGATAGCAGATGCTCCACATCAAGCTACATCTTTATGTTGGCTTGAGGAACTATCTCATAGAAGTCTGCTAAGCAGACTCTCATAGCTTCTTCAACTAAAGCTGTAGAGTTTATTGCTTGTTATGAGGCATCCAACCATGGGATATGCCTACGGAACTTTGTCACTAGGCTGCGAGTGGTAAATGGCATTGACAAGCCATTAAAGATTTACTGTGACAATAACTTGGTAGTGCTTTACTCCAACAATACCATGAGCTCACGAAGTCGAAGTTTATCAACATCAAGTTTCAGTTGTTAAAGAGAGAGTTCAGAATAGAAAGATTTCCATTGAATATATAGGTACAAATTCCATGCTAGCGGACTCATTAACCAAATGATTAATGTCTAAGGTCTTTCACGAGCACACTCCTCACATGGGCATTATTTCTGAGGATGCCTTGGTCTAGTTAGAGTCATTTTTTTATGTACTATATGTTTGCTCTAGACATTGGATTGTTTGATTTTCTACATAATAAAATTGATGGTTTATGATTCTGTTTCTGAGCTTGCTTGTGTTTTCTATGTGCAATGCTCGTGTTGCATTAAGGATTTTGGAATTATCTCATTAAAAAATAAAGAAGGACCAGTTGGAAATAGGCATGTTTGAGACCACATTTCATGTAATTTTCATGCTACTCATTCATATTTGATCTATGTCATTAAGTGTATTAGTATGATGATCATCGTGGTTTAATCACAAATGTATTGTGATAAAAGTTGTGGTGGTTCCATTATTAATATATAAGATGGACCAGATTATTTAAAGAGAAGTCTAAGGATAAATAGACTATACAGATGTGCGCTTTTAAAAAATTGTAATATAATTGTTTTCGGAATAACATGTAGCCAAGTGGGACATTGTTAGGAAAACCAACGGTTTTCTAAATTATTTAGGAGGTTAGGAAAACCAATGATTTTTCTATTTAATGGCACTCCTAAGTATATAGAATGTTGGGAAAATCAAAGGTTTTTTTTTTTAATGGCAACATATTTAATTCAATTATATTAGCTATTTAATAAATATTGGCTAATTGAGTAGATACCAATATTGTTATAATTAGGGGATTATGGAAACTCTAATTGAACAATACATAAGAACATTTTTGGTTATGGTCCACAACACACCAAATCATACATAGTTTCCCTTCTCCCCATTTAGAAGAGAGACGACAGTCCCATAGAGGAAATAAGACGTTTTGGTTGAGGAAGATCACAAACAACATCCATTCGTTTGTGTTCATCAGTACGTGATCAATTGTTGTAGTAATTCTGCAATAGTTAACAATCGTTCATAATGGATCCAAGTATATAACCCGAATTCGTGAATCCTAATATTCTGGCATGACGTAGATCATAGGCTTTTGGTTATTTTAATCTAGGATGTTTGTATCTAGATTTGATTTCGGTTTTAGATATGATTTATATTTTAAAACATCTATCTCATGATTGAGTATTTGAATTCGAAAATTGAAGCTTTTTCCAACAATATTTAACCACGTCTAATGAAACATGATATGTATGTATAGTAAGGAATTGATAACCTATTTGGAATTGGATATATATTATTTACCAGAGTTTGCACTCTATTATATCGACATGAAAAAGAGAAGTCTATGAAGAAATAACTATTCAATTTGAAAACTTGTATAAAAAGACGGATACAGGATGGAAAGTATGAGGTGAGCACTTAAAGTGTAGACGTCAAGAAGATCATAAGAATTATAAATAAAACAAACATATTAATTTGAACTTCATGTCACCTAGACATACTCCTAGTTATCCTTTTTCAATTGAGGTTTCTTCTTAATAACACGTAGAAAAGTAACTTCAAAATCATAAAAGCTTCATAAACGTTAGTTAAACCATCTTTAACTTTTGTTAACGTTTTTGAACAGTACTAAAATCTTAACCACATCCTAAATATAGAGACAAAAGTTTCTAATCTAATTCAATCTTAATCAAAACCAATTCATTACATGTTACCCATTTCGAATTATGAATCTTTAACAATTGAAAATCGAGATAGTTCTTCATACTTGAAAGGAATTCTTTCTTGCCAAAATTCATGATTTTTAGCCCATTACCAAAACTATTTTGGAAGAAATTAGACTATATACCCTAAATATGTGGCCCTTTTGAAAAATCATGTGAAATTTTTTTATAAAATATAAAATACTTTATTTTTACATTAATTTCAACCGATCAATATAGTACCCCCTGAATGTTTCCATCTTTCCCTATCTTTGTCTCTCTCCTTTATCTCTCTATGTTTATCTCTTCTCTATTGTATATATCAGCCTTGATCTTGGAGAAGTACCAGGTGTTAGGGAGGATCATGAGGGGACGAACAGAGTTGGAGTCAACATCGTACTCCACCTAGTGGACAAGGCAATCTAATTTCACCGTTGGCGTCATTTGGGTTGTTTCGTCATCTACTGAGGGGAAGTAAGATGTTGGATAGATTGAAATCACGTTCGATCAAAGATGACAAATTTATCATTATTGAGGAGTTGCATCTATATAGTTGATATGTCAATGTTGGGCAGACGTAAGTCCCACTTCCCATCGTCGACGTCTGAGAAATTTTGGGCAACATGGCAGTAACAGTGATCAAATAAGTAGCTGCTGAAGAAGGAAAAAGAGAATGGAAAGTGATAACTTCATTTTGAAATAATGTTTGTACGAAAGTGATAAACTTGATTTTGTGGTTCACCTTTGAATTCATGTGTTTTATATGTGTATGGTTATATAGGGATGCAAATGCAGTTCAAGAAGAGGCTCAACTTGTTTATTTGTTTGTATAATAACCAATTAGTAATTGAACAAGGCGATTCATAGTAGTGGCTTATCTGCAGTCATAGGTGTCAAATGTTTTTGTTCTGTTAATTTTGCCCAGAATCTCGGATACCAATTGTTGGGAATTCAAAGATCACGTATTACTCGATACCACTTGATATGAAACCAACCATTGAGACATTGAAGTTATATGACACAATAATGAAGTATTTGATCACAAGAAAAAGAATTAAAGAAGACAAGAAAATATGACAGATAAATTATGAGATTTTATTGTACCACAAATAATGAAGATAGAGAAATATTACAATAATCATAAAATCTAGTAATCACTTTTCTTCACTATTCTCACTCCACAAATTGTATAGAAGAGCCTAATACTTATAGGAAACATGTAGGAGATGATAGATGAGTTGTAATTGAAGTAGAATTTCAAAAACATGTTAAAATGCGAAAAGGGCCTGGGGCCGAATAACATTGTCACTCTAGCGATAGGCTAACGACAGGTCTATTGCTCAAGCTTCGACGGATGAGTGACCAAGTCTCGAAAGAAAACTTGCAGGTGTTGCTTGAGCGGCTAGCTAGCAGTAAGATAGCGAAAATGTGGCGACTTTTCTTCATGGACAATAATTTCAACATTTTCAAGTTCAATACAAATTTCAACTCTCAATAGAGCTTCAAATAGAATTTCAACTTGAATAAAACTCTAATAGCATTCCAAATTAAATTCATCTCGACGTACACTTCAATTAGAATTCTTCAACAAGGAATTCGAGTCATACTCAAATTCTAACAATTTCCACATTGACACGAATTCCACTACAACGAACAAAGCTTCAAAATTTTCTCTATCTGGAGAAGAAAATCCGTTTGCAAGGAATGAAATGACTTTTAACAATAATTTAAACTGATTTATCTAACCAAACACAAAATAATCTACATTTTTCAATGAATTCAAACACTACTCTGCAGAATTATATCAGATTCCCAAAAAATCACAATGATTTTAAAATTTACCAAATTGGGTTGTAACATACCCCAAAGAAAAATCAAGCCCAAATACTTTTAAATAAGACCCATTGCTAAATTGTACACATTCTACTACGCTAAAAGCATGTTTAACAAAATTAGTATCCACATACCTTTTCCCACTGGGTCCGTCCCTAGTAATAGAATAATGGCACCATAGTTGATGGTGACAAAGAGGCATTATTCATATTTCCTGAACTCCACTGAGTTATATTTTTCAAATTCGACCAATTACGAGCTCCTAAAGGTATTGTACAAACTAAATGTCCACCACGGTACTAAACCTATACTGATTGACTCTTTTAGATTCTGCACGACCTTGCAAGATGTAGAACTGAGATATTTTTTGTCCCTCCAACACAACATAGACACCCTTACAAACCTTTAAAGTTCCACCTCTACCAAAGAACTCATAACCCTTAGAATCAAGGATAGACAACGAGATGAGATTCTTCTTCAAATGCCAAGTGGTCTAATTGTCTCATCCAATAGCTTCAGTCTGACCGTACTAGTTCCAACAACCTACAAGTTGTGTTTTTTCCCATAACCATGACACATTTTGAAACAGTTTATAAGTAGTAAACAAGTCCTTATTAGGACATATATGAAACACACACGCTGAGTCCAGAATCCAATCATCTTCTAATTTAAACTTGATGTTAGAAATAACCAAGAGATCTCCTTCACTTGTATTGTTCTCTACGAGGTATGCTTCACCTGAAGTTTTTGATTACTTCCCATATCGACTTGCAGCCAACCTTTATTTATGTTGCAATTCGTAACAATCATTCTTCATGTGCCCTTTCTTCTTGCATCAGTTACAAATTTGATTACTGAACTTAGATTTTGATATGTCCCTTCCAGAACTACCATGAGCAACCAGGCCCTCTCTATCTCTGGCCTTAGACACCAAATGTTTCATCTTCTCTTTTGAAAATCATACACCTCCTCTATGATGAGAGTATCACGACTATACAAGATCGTATCTCTAAATAAAAAAAACGAAGCGGGCAACAACACAAAAGGCTAAATCTTCTTTATCATACTTTACTTCAAAAATTTCCAAATCAGCGACTATCTCCTTAAATACAGCCATGTGGTCTTCCAATGATCATCCTTCTGCTATTCGATGAGTATAAACGATGCTTGAGATGCAACTTGTTTGTCAAATTTTTAGTCATGCACAATTGCTCCAACTTCAACTAAAAAGCAATTGCTAAACCCTCTTTCAAAATGTCCTAAAAATGGTATTCAATAGATGAAGATGAATGTGAAAAACTACCTTCTTATTTCGTAATTTTTCCTACGCGATCAAAGTTGTAGGCATCTTGTCAATTCACAGCAATGCATCATCCAAATCTTATTGTGCAAGTACTGTACACATCTTAAACTGATATAGCAAAACTCTAGTGCTCCGATCCAAAAGCGGAATGTCTTACTTCATGGAAGTCATCACGAACAAAAACCTCAAACAAAACAAACCGTATGCTATTATGGAACTGCTGAACCTAGGCTCTGATACCACTTGTGTTAATTTTGCTCATAATCTCTTATACCAATTGCTGAAAATTTATGGATCACATGTTGCTCGATACCACTTGGTATGAAATCAACTACCGGATTGAGATATTAAAATTATATGGTACAATAATGAAGTATTTGTTGCATTTTTTTATACCGCAAGTGTATGATATCGTAACAAGTAATATAGTGGACATTTGAGTTTGGATTATTGTTCCCACGATGATTATACTTTAGTCTTAATTTACTTTTCCTAATTCCTATTTGATGAAAGTAAACAAATAAGGAATGATAATAGTTGTATATAATTTTTCTTTTGTGAAGTAACTAACTTAAACTAATGAAAAATATGAAAATGTTTCAAACAAGTAACATCCATTATGTAATGATTATGTAATGAATATTAGGGCAAAACAAGTTCACCTAAAGATCACCTTAATTCCCAATTCAAGATTCTAACATAATGTAGTGTTCGATCGAATTCTCATATGATATTCAATTCACCCCTTTCGAGTTCTCATTGTGCCTATTTAACTATTTCAATCATATATCTCTATGCAAATCTATCTTAGTTAAACGAAATATTAGTTCTAAGAATTCATGTATGATCACAATATTTAGTATAAGTATCTCTACATGTTATACTAAGTTACCGAATTTTACTATATGGTCTAAATTCCAAACTCACCTCTTGATTCGTAAAATATTCACATAATCATCAATTAGTGATCAAGTAATTTAATGTATTAAACTCATAGTAAAATCAACACATGAACGATAAACTACCAAGAATCTTGAATAAAAGAAATAAAGGTTTCAATAGATTACATCGTTCGTCCTAATTTAAAATTTAACTACTCATAATAAAAAAGAAGAAAAACAAAGAGTTGATATTGAGTACATCACAGAGTTTTGAATATAGATTTAGAAAAAGAAATAAAATTTGCAACAAGATCTTCTTCTTCCAATCAACGTTTCAAAGTTTGAATCCCTTGATGTTTTCCTCCATTGAATTGTGCTCTTCAGTCTCTACTCTCTAATTGAATCTTTTTTATTTCAATGTGTGGAACCCCTTTATTAGTGCCTTCTTAGGTCTATTTATACTTCTCTCTACGTTCTTGGCTAATTTGGAGTCTTTTTATGGGCTCTCACGGCCTAAAAAGCAAAAACCCTATTTGTACGGCGCAGCACTTAGGTGCTGCCTTTTTGTAAAAGTTATGTTGTTGTTGAAAGGGTAGCACCTGGGCACTACCTTGCTACCATTCTGTGTCTTGTTCAATATTTTAATCATAACATATTCTACCGATATCCAAATAAGACGATTCAAAATGAGTTGGAAAGATAACTCAAAGGGATACAACTTGGATAGAAATAACCCTTTTTCATTTCGAACGTTTACTAGGCCAAAATTGGGTCTCAATTTTCAACTAAAAATTTGGACATCTTTGTGCAGTTGAAAATTGATTTGTTTTCACTCCTTTTGATCTTTAATTGTAGCCATTTGAACCATAGCATTCTCGAATCTTCATCGTGAGTTTCGACAAAACTTTTGAGTATTTACACTTTAACTCCCAACTTTGGATCTAGCCATTTTTCGCTTCTTTCTTTCAATTTCACTTCCATTAATTGAGTTTCATCTAATAACACATTATATAATAAATTAGGCTATAAGGTCATTAAAAGAATTACAAAATATCTATATTTTGGAGTCCGAATAAGTGTATAAATACACTTATTAAACATCTCCAAACTTAAAAATTTGGTTGTCCTCAAACAATGTCATAAACTGACTTACCAAGCACACAAACATGCCATGTTAATTAACTACTTGGCGGTCAATCAATCAAGTAAAGCAACAAGATTTTAGCTAGTTAACTTAACTTTTTATCTCTGGATTGAAATCGTAGTAACAAATTTATGCACAACTTCAAAATCACAATATAAAAATTAAAATCCACTTTTTCATTGTAAAATCGACGTGTGTGTGTGTGTGTGAAGAATTAAGCATAGTATTATGAATTCACAAGTTGTTTCAATTTTCGACCCTCAACGGTCAAATATGTTCTTTCATTACCCGTAAAATTCACACACCTCAAACTTATTCTTTTCATTCTTTTCCAACGTAAGAAATAAGGTTGGATTATTTTTTTCATTTATTTATCTATATATTTATTTTTCTTACTATCATCACCTTTCTAGTTTGGCAAAATTTCACCAATTGCAGTTCAACATTTCAATAAACAAGGATTCTCCATTAAGTTTGATGCTTTGATCTCTAGGATTTAACTAGGCTACAATCTCTTATCGAAAGTTAACTTTTCTTAAACAAGTATTTGGGACTTAACCAATGCATTTGGTGCGACTTCTGTTTTATGCACCTGCTTTTTCTGAATCTTTTTTAACTTTTTTTTTTATAACTTTTTTCTTTATTTGAAGCATTATCTCCCTTAAGCTTTCTAAATGACCCATGTAACAAGCTTTCGGGCGATGACTCCCAAGTCAGATGACTATAGAGCATCAGGTTTTAAAGATCCTTGGAGGCATAATTGCTCGAGTCATAAAGGGTACGAAGATGTCCCTTAATTAACACCAATTCAAGTAAAACAACTTCTAACTTAAGATTTTCACCCAATGCATCATATTGACTTTAAACAATTCACACAAGATTTTTAATTACACACATGGAATCCCTATTTATCTCGACATCTTCCTACAACAGTGAAATCTTCTCCAAACTATTCTAAACTTGGTCCAAGAATGTAAAATTTAGTGATTTTAAGTTTAACATCTATGGTCCACTATTTCAACCTATCCAATTATAAAATAAACTCATTCCTACACAACACTTAACTTAATTCGCATGCTCAATATATATCAAATTTCACATAGAAAAACAAAAATTAATCTAAGTATACAACTTATTCACCATTCATAGATCAATTCATGATTCAATATATCCATCATTGCCAGCCAGTCAGGCTAACTAACTCAATATACAAAAAGAAAGTTATTTATTTTTTTAAAGCAATAAAAGCACACAAAAATATATAAAAAATGAAAACTCATTTTTTCCACCCCCAAACTTAAACTAGACATTGTCCTCAATGTCTTCAATCATAAATCCGCATATAAAGAGGTAGGGAATAAAATAAAGAAAAGACTTCCCTAATATGACGTGTAATTCAATGACTAGTTTTCCTATTACTCTTGTTGGCTCCTTGGTAAATATTGGTTTAAATATTCCACGACATTATGTTCCTGAAAAATCAAATAAATCATTAAAATTAAATAATTGGAACAAGTGTTACTTAGATATAACATCTAATAAATCAATGAACATATAAAAACCTAAGGGGAAACGAGGTGTAGATGATGAATCATAAATAACTTAAAATAAACTAAACTATCCTAAAACTTAAAAATAAAATAAATATAAAGAAGAAGAAAGATTGGTTTGTCTCCCAAGAAGCGCTTCTTTAAAGTCATTAGCTTGACTTTTTGCATAAGTGTGTCATAGCACTTTGAATATTACTTTGGATGCTATGCTTAACTTGCTTATTTTTTACTTTGTTCCATATTGCAATTTTCCTCCAAATTTTAACATTGCTCTTCTCCATGTAGTATGACTTTTCCCCATCACTCGTTTTGAATTCAACAATATATACCTCAATCTCTTCATAAGGTTTAATAAAAAAACCTCGATTTTTTCATGCTCTTTTTCTTTAATTGAAGTTTTCTCAAGTTCAACGTCCATTTTTAAAACTTTTGACAAATAAACAATGACATCTTCTTGGGAATTCCCCTCCTCTTGTTGTATGTGCTGGAAGTTTGGTGGATCTGATTATCTTAATTGATGTTCATTAATAATCCATGGAAGAAATAATTCGACAGGCAAATCACCCATATCAAATTTGTGTGAGAGAAATAATGCAACATGCAAGTCTCCCATGACAATTTCATCAATTTCACATTCAGTTTTTAGATCTTGTAGTCTCTGTCCCATAATGTAATCTCTCATACGCACATCTCCATCAGCAATTCCTTGAACTGCCAATTATTATTGCCTTATGATGAAGTCACATACGAGCACATTGTCGAAATCAATCTTGGACATCTTTTATCTTGTTATTTTCGTTCTTTTATATATCGTGAAAAAGAGAAAGAGAAAGAAAATAAATAAATAATCAAATAACAGTTAAAAAAATATAATAAGTTAAGACTAAAACTAAATAATCCCCGGCAGCAGCGCAAAAAAATTGTTGCATTTCTTTATATCGCAATTGTACAATATCGTAACAAGTAATATAGTGGACATTTGAATCTGAATTATCGTTCTCACGAGAACTATACTTTAGTCTTAGGCCTTGTTTGATTGGCTCCCAATTCCTTGGAAAATGGAAAAGCATTTCCAATTCCTTGCAAAAGTCATGTTTGATAGCATTAATTTGGCCTATAAATTGTTTTCCAAAAGTGGCCTCACTTCTTTTCCAACTTTTTAAGGAAAACATTTTCCCATGTTTTTGGTGGTAAATGATTTTTCATCTTTTTTTTTTTTTTTTTTTTTTTTTTTTGTGGAAACAAATTTCATAACCAATTGTAAAAAAAAAAAAAAAATTCACTATAAGGAATCCAAACAAACACTAAACTTTGATAAAAAAAAAATATTTTGTAGGAAAATTCTTTTTTTTTTTTTTAACTTTTTGGAAATGGAAACAAATTTTATAACCAATTGTGAAAAAAATTATCACTTTAATGGACAATTTCCATGTAAAACAAAGTCAAACGAACACAAAATTAAAAAAAAAATAGGTGAAAAATTGTACCAATCAAACACACTAATTTAACAATTCCCTGCAAAACAATTTCTAATCAATTACTTTCCCTGGAATTCATTTTCTTTCCACCAATTTTTCACTCTTGCAATCAAACAGACCCTTAATATACTTTTCCTAATTCCTATTTGATGAAAGTAAACAAATAAGGAATGATAATAGCTGTACATAATTTTTCTTTTGTGAACTAACTTAAACTAATGGAAAATATGAAAAGAATTCAAACAAGTAACATTGATTATGTAATGATTATTAGGGTAAAACAAGTTCACTTAAAGATCACCTTAATTCACAATTCAAGATTCTAACCTAATGTAATGTTTGATCGAATTCTCATATGGTATTCAATTTACCCCTCTCGAGTTCTCATTGTGCCTATTTAACTATTTCAATCCTATATCTCTATGCAAATCTACCCTAGTTAAACGAAATTTTAGTTCTAAGAATTCATGTATGATCACAATATTTAGTATATGTATCTCTACACGTTATACTAAGTTACTGAATTTTACTATATGGTCTAAATCTCAAACTCACCTCTCGATTCGTAAAAGATTCACATAATCATCAAATTAGTGATCAAGTAATTTAATATATTAAACTCATAGTAAAATAAACACATGAACGATAAACTACCAAGAATCTTGAATAAAAGAAATAAAGGTTTAAATAGATTACATCGTTTGTCCTAATTTAAAATTTAACTACTCATAATAAATAAAGAAGAAAAACAAAGAGTTGATATTGAGTACATCACTGAGTTTTGAATATAGATTTAGAAAAAGAAATAAAACTTGCACCAAGATCTTTTTCTTCTTTCAATCAATGTTTTCAAAACTTGAATCACTTAATGTTTTCCTCCATTGAATTGTGTTCTTCAATCTCTAGTTGTATTTTTGTTTATTTCAATTTGTGGAACCCCTTTATTAGTGCATCCTTAGGTCTATTTATACTTCTCTCCACATTCTTGGCTAATTTGGAATCTTTTTATGGGCTTCTCACCGCCCAAAAAGCAAAAACCCTATTTGTGCGGCGTAACGCCTGGGCGCTACCTTTCTGCCATTCTGCATCGTGTTCGGGTTTTTTATCATAACTTTTTCGTTCGATGTTCGATTAAGGCCATTCAAAATGCGTTGGAACCATAACTCAAAGGGCTACAACTTTGGAAGAAATAGATCTTTTTTAATTTGAACGTTTACTGGGCCAAAAAATGGGTCTCAATTTTCAACTAAAAATTTGGATATCCTTGTGCGGTTAAAAATTGATTTGTTTTCACTCCTTGTGATCTTTAGTTGTATCAATTTGAACCCTAGCATTCTTGAATCTTCATGGTGAACTTTCAACACAACTTTTGAGTATTTGCACTTTAGCCCCCAACTTTGGATCTAGCCATTTTTCGCTTTTTTCTTTCAATTTCACTTCTATTCATTGAATTTCACTTAATAACACATTATATAATAAATTAGGCTATAATTTCATTAAAATAATTACGAAATATCAATATTTTGGAGCTCGAATAAGTATATAAAATACACTTATCAGTATTTGTTTACAATCAAAAGAATAAAAGAAGACAATAAAATATGGTAGAGAAGTTAAGATATTTTATTGTTCCACAAATAATGAAGATGGAGAAATATTATAATGATTCTAAAAGCTAGTAATCACTTTTCTCACACTATTCTCATTCCATAAAATTATACAGAAGAGCAAATATTCATAGGGAACCTGTAGAGGACGTCTGAACCCTAATAAATGAGTTGTAATTGAAGTATAATGCCAAAAACATGTTAAAATGTGAAAATGACCTGGATCGGATAATACAGTCGCTCAAGCGACAGGCGAGCGATCAAGTCTCGAGAGAAAACCTGTAAATGTTGCTCGAGCGGTAGACTAGCAAAAATGCGGTGACTTTTCTTCCTGGTCCATAATTTTAACATCTTTAAGTCCAATACAAATCCAACTCTTAATAGGGCTTTCAAATAAAATTTCAACTTAAATAAAACTCCAATAACATTTCAAACTGAATTCCTCTTGAAGTGTACTTCAATTAGAATTCTTCAATTACTTCAACAAAGAATTCGAATCACACCCAAATTCTAACAATTTTACTAACAATGAAACATTTTCTTTCCTTTTATTCAAACAATCTGCTACATATTTATTGTTCAATTTTAACTCATCTATCTTGACATTTGACTTCAAGGTAATGTGGACTTTCTCTTGAATCTTTATGGTGATGAGAATGTGTTGAAGTAGTAGTTTATGATGAAGAACTCTTCCTAACAAGCAATCAAACATGTGTTAGCTTCATATAGTGTGGCACCGATCCGTTCAAACATTTATCAACATGCTTAATGATTCAAAATTGAGACGTTTGTCTGTTTTTTAATATAAAAATTACTGCTTTTTAGAAATGTTTGTTTGTCTTTATATCACACAATTTAGATTTGAGAGTTGTCTGATGGTGATAAATGTATTAAATTAGCTCTCCATATTTCTTGATATTTGTGATTCTCACTGTGCTTTAATTCTTGATTTTCATTTTTCACCTATGAAAGAGTTGAGTATTTTCTGAGGTTAGTGAGGACTCTTTCACTTATCTACTACATATCCATATATTTGTGTTAGTGACAGTTAAAGTTTGAATGAAAAGTAAGATAGTGATCTAACCGTATTCACAGGCGGCTTACCATATTAACACTTGCCTTACCGTATACACAGATAACTTACCGTATTCAATCTGATATTTTCATTGCTTCTGCTACTGAATTATATAATACAAGGCAATGTATACAAGAATAATCTAGAACCTATGGTGGTTAGGTTGTTCCACAATTTGTGGATCATGTTGGAATCTTTATACAACAACTTGGTGGTCCAAATGTACACATGTCAAATAGTTATGACGGCAAGGAATGATGTTGCCGAATCATTAAATGAGTTGGACAGTGACCTGTACTGATGTGGAGTGAATGTGTTAATGTTAATTGTCAATACCCCCTTCAAGCTAGTCGGTACGGAAGTAACTCCAAGCTTGCCTTTCAAGAATGTAAACCTTAAGTGACTTAGCCATTTAGCCAATAGGTCTGTAATTTGATCTGAAATGGGTACATATCCCACTTCCAGTTTCTTTGCAAGTACATTGTCTCTGATGAAATGAATGTCTAGCTCTATATGTCTCATTCTGGCATGGTAAACTGGGTTTGCAGCCAAGGCACCTTCACTAATATTATCACACCATATAATTGTAGTTCCTGCTAATGGAAGTTCCAGCCCTTGAAACAATGACTGAATCTAGGCAATTTCTAAAGCAGTGTATGCAAGGGCCCTGTATTCTGATTCTGTGCTTGATCGTGCCACGACGTGCTGCTTCTTTAAAGACCAAACCATCAAGTTTTCTCCCATATAGATGCAGTAACATGTTTTTGATCTTCTATGATCCGGACAAGAGGCCCAATCTGTATCTGAGTAACCATTCAGGCTCAATCCTTCGCTTCATTGAATCCATAAGCCATGGCTTATTGATCCTTTAAGGTACCTCAACACCCTCTTCAATGCCCACCAGTGTATAGATGTTGGAATTTGCAGAAATTGACTCAATTTGTTAACTGTATATGTGATATCCGGTCTGGTATGTGTGAGGTATTGTAGTCCTCTAACTTCACTTTTGTAGATTGAGGGTTCAGTCAACATTTTACCATTAGATTTGGAGATTGTTCTACCAGCAGTAATATGTGTAGGACAAGGCTTTAAGTTTTGCAGTTCGAACCTCTTAAGCAAATCAGCAATATATCTTGTCTGAGTAAGGTGAAGACCTGAATCATGCCGTACTACCTCTACTCCAAGAAAGTGATGCAATCTTCCCATATCTTTTAGTGCAAATTTAATGTTCAATGTATTTATAAAACCTTATACCAGATCCTTGTCATTACCAGTTACAACAATGTCATCAACATAAATGAGAGCAAAAATCACATGTCTTTCATTCTTGAAATAGAACAGTAAAGTGTCAGCTACAGATTGCTTGAACTTCTAGCTCAAAAATGTTGCCTTCAGTTTATCATATCAGGCCCTATGTGCCTGCTTCAATCCATATAGGGCCTTTTCAAGTTTACAAACATAATCAGGCTTTGATTGTCTACAAATCCTTCAAGTTGATTCATATGTATTGTCTCTTCTAGATCTCCATTTAGGAAGGCATTGTTAATGTCTATTTGCATGATGGTCCATTCCTTAGCAACTACTAGAATAAGTATAATCCTTAGAGTTGATGGCTTAATGACTGGACTAAATATTTCATAGTAATCAATTCCAGGAGTCTGATGAAAACTTTTTGCTACCAACCTGGCTTTGAACATTTGTACTGATCCATCCGTGTTGTGTTTAATTCTGAAGATCCATTTATTTCCTACTATGTTGTAGGTTGGTGATGGAGGTACAAGTTTCCAAGTTTTGGTATTTATTAAGGCATTGTATTCTTCTTCCAATATGCACTCATCATTGCTTCTTTCACATTTTTAGGTTCAGACACTTCTAAAACATTTTCAGCTGAATTTGCTAAGTAAGCTTTAGGTTTGAACACCCAGCTTTACCTCTAGTGATCATAGGATGTTCATTTTGAATTCTTGATCTTCCTCCAATCTCAATTTCAGTTGGTTGTTGAATACCTTCAGTCCTTTCATTATTCTGTAGTATATCACATGCTGATTCTGCAGGTTCTGATTTAATATTCTCCTCTATTACATTTCTATCAAAGTCTTCAGTGTTGTTAACATGGGATGCATCTTCCTGTTGATTGTCACTTATATCAAAAAGTAAGTGATGCTAGTTGCTTCAAGTTGAGTTGTATCAATATGACTGGAGGCTGTGATTGAATTGTAGGATTCAGATGGAAGATGAATGTTTGGCACTACTAGTTCACGAATTGTAGACTTGCAATGGTTTTTGACAGTGAATAAGGACTCAAAGGAAAACTCAAGTTCATTAAAAACAACATGTCTTGAGATGTATAATTTTCCAGCTGAGCTTAAACACTTATAGCCTTTGTGGGAGTCACTGTAGCCAAGAAAGATGTATTTTGTGGAGTGGAAGCTGAATTTGTGTCTTTGATAGGGTCTCAAACAAGGATAGCAGGCACATCCAAAGACCTTTAAGGTTCTATAGTTAGGCACATTTTTGTATAAGACTTGGTAGGGTGATTGTAATTTAAGAGTGGGTATATGTAGTCTATTTATGGGTATGTGGCAATTTAAAAGGAGTCCCACCAATATTTTAAAGTTAATTTGGCTTGAGCTAGAAGTGTCAAACCGGTATCAATTATATGCCTATGTTTTCTTTCTATCCTACCATTTTGGGCTAAAGTGTATGGGCATGGATGTTTGAATTCTATGCCTTCTTGTGTTAAAAGGTTTGAGAAAGTTATATATTCACCTCCCAGTCAGCATGCAGAGTTTTTATTTTGTTGTTCAATTAGTTTTCAACAAGTTTCTTGAATTGGTTGAAGGCATTCATGGCTTCTAACTTCTGTTTCAGAGGGTAAATCCAAAGTCAATCTACTGAAATCATCAAGAAAGGTTATGTAATATCTAAATCTAGATGTTGACAGAACTGGTGCTGGTCCCCAAATATCAATATACACAAGTTCTAAGGGAGTTTTAGCATGTGATGAAGACAAAGAGAAAGGTAACAAATGAGACTTGCCAAGTTGGCATACATTGCAAAATGATTTGATGTCATTTTCTTTTGTTTTCAGATTACAGATTTTAAGCACTTGAGTCATCACTTGGCTGGAGGAATGACCAAGCTTTTTGTGTCATACATCAACATTGGAAATTAAAGACTCTTCACTTGAATTGACGGGGACTTGACTATGAAGAGCTGAAGATTCTTGGATGAAATGAGCAGATGAAAGGTTGCAGTATGATTTATTTGAAGAGCTTGACTATTGATTAAAGTAGTTGGTGATTTGGTGAGGAAACTCTAATTGATACAACATTTCCTTAAGCTTCCCTCGTAGCATCACTTCCTTGGTTGACGGGTCCTTGACAAAACAACAGTTAGGATGAAATTCCGTGAATACTTGATTATCTGAAGTTAGTTTAGAGACACTAATAAGATTTTTCTTGATTTCAGGCACATGTAACATGTTGTTCAATACCAATGTTTTATCATTTAAGGCAGGTATGTCTGTAGTTCTAAAGTGTGAAATGAGTAGCTTGTTACCATTTCCTACCACGATTCTTTCCTTACCAGTGTACTCTGAGATGATGTACCCTTTGTCATAAGTGACGTGGTTGCTTGCTCTAGTGTCTGCAAACCATGTTAGATCATTTACAGTATTGTGAGAAGCTATGAGAGTTTTTGGCTAAAGGTTGAGCTGATCCTTTGATTTGGTGATATCCAGTATATCTTTCATCATATCTGAAGTTACACACATTTGCTTTGTGCCCAACTTTTCTACATACTTGGCAAACTGACATGTCACCTCCATGTAAACTCTCTCATTTATTTCTACCTCTTCTACCACCTCTGTAATGATTGAAGTTTGTGAACGTTCCTCCCATATTTGGCCTGTTGGACCTGTAGTGATTATGATTAAAACCAAACCTCTAAGAGAGGTTGCCTAAAGTTTGGTCAATTCTTATCCCCGCCATTTCATTTCTAATTAAGTTGAGATGCTCTAGTCTGCTTTCATAGGTCATCAATATGGATTGAAGTTCTCCCCAAGAGATATGATTCCTGTTATTGATTAGGACAACAATCGGTGTATAGTCTTCATCAAGATCTGCCAAAACTTAAGTAATCAAGTCAGATTGGATGATAGTTTTGCTAGCAATTCCCAGATTATCAGCAAGCTACTTGACTTTGTTTAAGTACTAATCGATACTCATGTTTCCTTTCCTTGATTTTTGGAGTTCACCAGTGAGAAAGGTGATCCTAGATCTATTTTGGACTCCATAACTCTCCTCAATGGCAATCCATAATTCATTTGAGTTTGTTGTGCCCATCACTCTCATGGCTATATCTGGTGTCATTGAAGAGTAAAGTCATCCCATTAGCAGCTGGTCTGTGAACATTACCATCTCAACACTATTTTCAACTTCACCAGTAATTTGAGTGCCATAAATTCTTGAGGACACACCTTTATCCCAAGAATATACCCTTCCAGATTATGTCATCGAATGATTGGGAGAATCATGTTTTTCCAGAGCAGATAATTATTCTTATCTAGCTTCACAGACACAGTTTGGGTAAGGTTGACACCAAAGGGTGTGAGGTGATTGTTTCTAAGTAGTGGTGCAGCAATGCTACTGGAAATGAAAGCAGGAGTAGTGGCAGGGTCAACATTTTGTGGGGGTATTACTTGAGTTGGCCATAGAAGCTCTGATACCAAGTTACATTTTGAATGAAAAGCAAGATAGTGATCTAACCGTATTCACATGTGGCTTACTATATTAACACCCGCCTTACTCGTATACACAGATAACTTATCGTATTCAATCTGATATTTTCATTGCTTCTGCTACTGAATTATATAATACAAGGCAATGTTTACAAGAATAATCTAGAACCTATGGTGGTTAGGTTGCTCCACAATTTGTGGATCATGTTGGAATCTTTATACAACAACTTGGTGGTCCAAATGTACACATGTCAAACGGTTATGACAGCAAGGAGTGATGTTGCCGAATCATTGAATGAGTTGGACACTGACCTGTATTGATGTGGAGTGAATGTGTTAATGTTAATTCTCAATGGTGACATTGTACAAATTAAGCTTTTGCCTAATTTGTGTATTAATAGAGTGTATATATATGTTAATCGTGCGATTATTCACATATAAGATCGATTATTATTATATTGAATACATTATCTCATACACGATTATATGTGACGGTTCATGTATTTCATGTGTAGACAGTAGGGTGGTTTTGAATTATTGACATGAATGTAATTGTTAATTTTTTAAGCATTTGTCACTTTTTTGAATTTATCTCACTTCCAACTTATATGGTGTTGTGTTTCAAAAATGAAATTCTATCACATATTTAATTAATAGAAGTGAAACATAAACATTAAGAGAGAACATGTAGAATAAAATCAACCACGTGTGGATCTATTTTTAGGTTTTGGCTAGCATTTTTCACCTTTTTAGTCACTTTTTTGAATTTTCATCACTTTTTTTTAATTTTGGTCACTTCCAACTTGTATAGGTTATGTTCCTAAAATGAAGTTATGTTATATATTTAATTAATACAAGTGAAGCGTAATCAGAAAGAGACCATATGTAGTAGAAAATCAACCACCCCTAAATCTATTCTAAGGTTTTGATGGGTGTTTCTTACTTTTTTAAGTATTTGTCATTTTTTTTCAATTTTTGTCACTTTATTGAGTTGCTTTCATATATATATCTTTGAATAAGCTTTCAATTTGCTTATAATAATTTATTGTATTGTGTTAAATGTGAATTAAGTTTCCATTATAAAGAAAGTGAGGTGACATACATTACTTTTAATAAAAATAATGTCACTTTTTAATATAAGAAAATTGACATTTAATTTTACGCAGTAATTTTTACTTTCAAAATACTTTTCATATGATTTTTAAAGGGTATTTTTTTAAGGTTGCCCAACTATTTTGTGACCATAAACTTTTCTGGAACTGTTCCACTGCTTTACAAACAATTAGATGGAATTGGGCAAAAGAATATTCTGTTTAAAACTCGGCCCACTTAAAATTATTGATCAGAAACTTGGAACAAGAAAGTTTCAAAAGTTTAATTTTAGTAATACTCACTCGACTGCTAGACTTTAAGGTCAAGTGGTCGCGTGACTAAAAAATTGTGAGAGCTCTATACATTTTCATGGTACCACTGCAGAATAACACTATATCAAGGAGAAATATTACGCGTTTTATGGATCATGTCTCTCTATGTTTTCTTTATATTATAACACAACTCGCTATATTAACCTTCATGTATGAGAAAAAATTACTCGTACAAATTTCTCAAAGTTACCCCCAAAATTAGGTCGAATTGTGAAGAGGAAAAGTATATCGTATATTAAGCTCTACGCATTCAATATGTTAAACACTCAATTTTTTCATTTTCAGTCATATATTTTGTGGGATCCACAATTTTTATCAATATTTAGGTCTCATAAGAATTTAATAAAAATCTGATTTTTAGCCAAACGGGCATAATACTCGGGAGGGAGAGAAGAGGAGGAGAAACAAGAAGCATAATTCGACATTGAACAACAACAAAGAACATCAATACGTATACATAGCATTAATCCAAATTCAATTAGAAAATAATGTTACACAAATCTCATTAAAAACATCAAAAATAATTCCATGATAAGAAGCTTCATTCAATGACAAGAAACAGTGCAACAGCTTCTCAAGATCATTGCCTCCAAATATCTGCTTCTCCACAATCATTTCCACCATTGATGCCCTAAAATCTCTGCGTGGATCCTTTGAACATTTCTCCATTGCATAACTCTCTTCAGTCCAATCCTCCACAAGTCGAAAAGAATTCATCGTTGTTCTTCTACGTGGATTAGTCTTTCGCATTTTCCGGGAGGTTTTCCGGTTATTTCTCCTGGAATTACTGTAGTAAATCTCAGCTGAAATATCAAAAACTCGAAAACCAACTTCGGGGACAATCTTTTTAGGCCCCATGAGCTCCATTTTTCTGCTCTCTTTGCTGGTTTCTTGCCCCTTTGGAGCGGATTTAACAGGGGTTTGAACTGTTTCACAGCTATTTTTGGTGGTTTTCCGGCTGCATTGATCAGTGAGTACAGAATTATCAATTCTCCGGGTTGATTCAGTAAAAGACTCACAGGAACCTGTAGATGAAAGGCTAACAAACGTGTTTGTTTCTGCATCAGCTTCAGTTTTTTCGTCGCTAAACCACCCACCGTTGGATGAAGAACTGTGGTTTATAAAATTCTTCGAACTTTCTTCATCCTTGCCTTTCAAATTCAAACCAAAAACTGGCGTCAGAGGAGGACACCTTCTTCCAGTTGTATCAGGACCCAAAAATAGGGACTTTTTGGGGTTCTTGGATTCATTCTTTGGGGGCCTTTTGAAAGAAAGAAGTTCATTATCATGGCGATTTTGACTGGTTTTAGCATTGATAATGGAGGGTTCTATTGCATCTGGTAGGGTTCTGAACTGGCATGAAGTAAAAGAAGAAGTGAAAATGCGAGAAACTGTGTGTATGAATTGATTAATCTCCATGGATTCTTATTCAAATTATAAACAGCTGGGGGTTTGGAAGTGCATTTTATATAGAGAAGAGGATGCAAAAGCTTATGTCACTATAATTGTCTTCTTGCATGTTGTGCTTGTTTCTAGGTTCATGTGAACAAACATGGTACTATGCCATTTTTGTAGGTTTCATGTTAGGGGTAACAGAGGAGCGTTACTGGAAATATTTTCATAAATGGGTGAGTACATAAAGATTTAAATTTGAAATTTGTTTACTGAAATAGTAAATTACAACCGGTCTTAAAGATAATGTTTTTAAAAAGATGGAAAAATTAATTAAGGGTGTGTTTGTCTCCCATTGTTAAGAGAAGAATGATGTAATGAATAATATTTTTTTGGAGAATGAGTGATTGAAATTTAAAGTAACTTTATTGGTTTGTGTATAGAATATTTTAAAGGGTGAATGTGTGATGGAGACTATTTACCGTAAATAAATAATGTTTGATAAAATTGTAGACAAACAGGGGCTAAATATTTCTAGTTATTCCTCTACAAGCGACATCTTTTTCTATAGTCAACATGTCATTTCATATGGAAAATCAAGATTATCAACTTGCTAATCAAGACCCTCAAGTTCAGGGGGTTTGATTCTCATTGTTTTAAGCATATATTATTATTATTTTTTTTTTCAATCACATATTTTTTAATAAAATAATATTATATGCAAATTCAGATTTTTTATTTATTTTTTAACTACATATTCTCCATCAATCCACTATTTCAAAATACATTCTTTCAATAAAATTGAGCTAAAACAGGCTCTATACATTGTTTGTATAATTGATGAAAAATGTTTGTATTTACCCATGGGATTTGGCCCCAAGCTATTTTTATCATAATTTAAACCAAAAAAATTCTTGTGTTCTAACTTCTCAGGAAAACTTGCAAAACTTTGTTTCCGTCGAAAATTGTATGAATTTTTTCAGTAAGTTGATTATTTTATTCACGGGTACCGCCAACTACTCTCACAGCCTCTTGTCGAACACAAAATAAGATCTTTCATTGAGCACTTTATCAAAAAAAAAAAAATATTGTTTTCATAATACTAGACTTGAGTTTGTTCATTTTATTTACATTATTATAATTTCAACTTTTCTCTGACTAGCTTGAATAACTAAACTACAAAATTGGCACATCAATATTCTTCAGGGTACATGAGTCTACACGGAACTTGCTCCTTAAGCAGCGGCGATTTTTCTGCATGGCAGAATGTCAATATTCTTATGTCCTATCCTAATTCCATTCATTACAAGACAAGAAAATAAAAATATTTTTTTTATGGGACCTTTTTCTAGGACACCCCAAAAGATAAGGGTATATACCCCCACCGCACCCACACCCCGCATAAACCTCAGTATATATGATGAGCTGACTCTACCCAAAATTCAACCCCCAAATGAAGAGGGTATCTCAAATAGTGAGAAGAGTCCAAGAATGAAAAAACACAGTGGCATTGAAGTCTGCATTTCAAACTTCACTTGAAGCCCACCAAAAGCTAAAAGACAGAGGGTTGGCCTCAGTTTTCTATGTGTAGTGGGGTCAATGACAACTAGGAATTTGAATGTATCTGTGGATCTATAGTAGGACTCTAATTTCTCTATTTATTGGCCATTTATAAAGATTATAAATAAATTTACATGGTCATAAAGATTTTAATTTTGATATTTCTTTTTACAGCTTTTAAAATACAAACCGAAATCAAATGATGTTGAATTTTTATTTTCTCTACCATGAAAGAATCATATGATAACAGTGCTATCAATAGAGTTCTTTAAATTTACGCAATTCATGTCTTATCCTTTTATGTTTTCAATGAAAATCGCCGATGCTTCAATTGATTCTCATGGAACCATATTCAAAAAATTGTTAAGAGTAAAATTTCTCATCGATAAAAAATAAGAATCAACGTATAATAGTTTGATCTTGATATGGTATTAGAATCCAACAAATTTAAACAAACAATTTGATTTGTCTAAATCTCAAATGAGCATTGAGATTTCAAGATTTCTGTATTCAAACCGGACCATCATCTTGTGGGGTATATTATGAGTAAAATCTATTGGATAGTGTTTGCCTAACGAGTCAAGGCTTAAATTGATTCTCATGAAACCATATTCAAAAAATTGTTGAAAATAAAATTTCACGTCGATAAAAAATAAGAATCAATGTGTAATGATTTGATCTTGATATGGTATTAGAGTCCAACAAGTTTAAACAAGCAATTTGATTTGTCTAAATCTCAAATGAGCATTGAGATTTCAAGATTTCTATATTCATACTAGACCATCATCTCATGGGATATATTATGAGTAAAATCTTTTGGATAGTGTTTGCCTAACCAAGACTACTCTACGGGCTCGACCCATTACTTAAATGGGGTCTCTCCTTTGTGTTGAGACACAATATACGGGGCTTCATCTTTCCTTTGACATTGGATGTGCCTCTGACCTTTCTCTTGGTTGTTTCTCTTTGTGGCCTTTAGCCTCTATCTCCTGCCCTTTTGTGGGTTGTCGTCTCTGCTCTATTCTTTGCTAGTTCTATACAATCGGATTGAATTTTCCCAACTTCTACTTCCTATACGTTTCTCCCATGTTTCGGTCTGCTCTTGTTGCCTTTCGTGAGTAGCTTCTCTTGGTCGGTTTTGGGTAGTTGTTGTAGTCCATTTGAGTAGGTTACTCTAAATCAAGGTACCTAGATATGGAAGTATTATAATTTCATTTCCTCTTAAAATTATTAATGCGGAAAAATGACTAATTTTTTCTTCATTATAATAAATATCAATGAATGTTAACTTTTAATTACAAAAACCCATTTATATTTAAATGTGATAGTACTGAGTCTGTGTCACTATAAGTTGTCAACTCAAATTATCTTGCCATCGTCATCTGTAAATGGGGAGAGGGATAATGTGGGATGAGCTAATGCTTAGTAGCAAACCTGATGCATGCTTATGATGTGTATATGAACTACTTTAAAATAGAAAGCATTTCTCAACATGTATCCAATTTTATTTTATTTCTTTAAAAATCTTAATATTGACAGCGTAAGCTCACTTGATGTTTCACATAACCAATCAAAATGTAGTAGGCCACACTATTTGGAACCCGTTCAAATATACCGGTAGTACTGCAAACCCGTTAACATTAATATTGAACATTAGTCAGGTACCTCAGTCCCCAACGCCTCATTTATCACTCACACTTTTTTTTGGTCAAATGAATTGTGTGAAAAATTACATGTTTGCCCTCCTCGCATCTTCTTTAAACTGTTGGCAATGAAAAGACACCACGTGAAAAATGAAGACTTTTTTTTTCATATGAACAAATACATTGACGTGTACGATTGAAATTTCATTGATGCTAACACATACCATGTTTGATCTACATTCTTTCAAAAGTCATTTTCAACTACACATTTTTCAATAAAATAATATTTTTCATCTCATCCAAATTTTTTATTCTTCTTTTTTAACCGCATTTTTTTCCATCACATCACTATGTAAAATACATTATTCCCTCAATCATGTGTATCGAATACCCCCATATCAATTTATTTGTCTATATTCTTATTACACTATACATGTGCAAAATATTGCACATCCTAAAAAAATTATAGCGTCATTATTGTTGTGACATATAATAGAGAAGTCTTTCCCACTCAGTTCGCAGCATTTAGGCCCCGTTTGAGCCATATTTTTTCCTCACTAAAATGAAAAATATGACCGTTATCCATCACATCAACATTTAAATTCAAATTCTCTATCTCTTGTGTGGGCCCGCCCCAATAACGACTATATTTTTCATTCTCATTTTCAAAAAAGGTGGCTCAAACAGGGGCTTAATGTGCATTCATTTCGGCTTGCATTTCATCTTTAGTGTTAGGTAGATCCATCTCTGATGCACCATCGTCTATCTCTACTCTCGCAAACGTCTCATCCACAAATCACGTAAGAAATTATAAATATTCATCATTGTGATGACAACTGCAACTTGTGTTTTAAATGAATAGTTTGGCATACAGTCAAGGATTTGCCATATTTGCTTCCACATACCAAAGACACGTTTCTGCACGAAGAGTATATGCAGTTAAATCTCTCATGAACATTTCAGAAACGTCAACGACGACCTGTTCCATTATCGCGGAACTCTTGAAAATGGTACAGTATATCTGATCCTTTTGTACGGGGCCATATATCTAAGTCGATGAGCAAAATCGGAGCCAACCAAATAATATTTACCCGGCACTGGTAGCAGAGAGTGAATTTCTAGACTATATATAGCACGAGCTAATATTCGAGCGTCGCATGTATTCTCCTTTAAGACATAATGACAAACGTGAAACATAAATTGAAATCACAAGTGACCAACACATTTTACGTCGATACTCCTTTTCGACCTATCAAATTCACATGCTCGTGACGTAGTAGCACAGCTTTCACACGCGTTCCATCAATAGCTCCAATGCAATCCTGAAATAGGGGATGGTTAGTCGGGTACGGCCTGTAGGAATCATCTCCCTAGTTATAGTTCGAACTGGGTTTTATGAGACATGCCAATAGCTCAACGACGGCGCGAAGAACCTTTTTGAAGTAATGATATAATGTTTGCAACAAATGCTTAAATATCGTTATCACATGTCGGTATCCCTTTCCATGTACTAATATGCACAAGAACATTCCAACTTGCTTGTAGATACAAGCGGTTACTGCATAAGCCATATTCGTCGTGCAGAATATGTGCAAAATGTCACAACACTTATGAGTACATTCAAAATTCTTGATAACACATGTGTCCGTTCTCGTCCATTGCTTTCTTCATAAACATGTGACCATTTCTGAAAAAAGAAATCTTTGAATACGTCGCAACAATTTGCGATAGTAGTTTTTCGCGTCGCTGTATGAGATCCTACAATACGTAATCCAGTTC
This sequence comes from Fraxinus excelsior, assembly GCA_019097785.1. NCBI lineage: Eukaryota > Viridiplantae > Streptophyta > Magnoliopsida > Lamiales > Oleaceae > Fraxinus > Fraxinus excelsior. Next base: position 6,382,392 of record CM032644.1, read on the forward strand.
ATTATGTCATCTGTCAATTGGCTAAAAAACTCACCATCTTCGAATTCTTCTTCCTCATCGGAACCCGATAGAAGCACAAAATTGAAGTTAAGATCATCCATTGCGTTACTAATATTTAAAAAAATTTCTAAATTTCTTATAACCAAGTTGAAGAGTTTTTTTTATAAACAAAGCAAATTTGTGTTACTAACATCGGGACTTCACATATCATAATTCCTTATTCAAATTAATTAATTTATAGAGTAGTAAACGTGGCATGTAATTTGTTTTTTTATTGACCATTCACTACAGGTTGTACCAAATTTTCAAAAAAAAAAAAGGCTGCATCACATTGTACATATTCAACTTTTTCCAGCTAGTGCTGAAAGATTCCCAAAAAATGTGCATTACCTGCAGCTTTTATCTATCATCCATGTAGTATTTGTGGTAAGAAATAAAGTAAACAATTTTAAACACATACCTATATAGCATAATAACATATGAAACAGAAGAGAGTCATAACGTACATGGGTACAAGTACAAAAAGCTATAATTTTCACAAGGAAAAAATGAAAAATAGGATAACCACATGAGCACTAGAGCTGGTAGTGTCACTAATGGAGTGATTTGTTGCACTCATTAAATTGTCACTCAGTCCACTTAAATTTCATCAACGTCTCGCAACACGCTGAGCATATACCAATAGCACTTATGTGCAAGAAGCGTACATGCAAAAAGTGCAGGAGGTTCGTTGTTGGAGTCTCCCAGTTGCAAGTAACTTTTCGATGCAAGCAACTCTAGCATTTTTAGTCGGTGCCATAATGGTATTTACCTTCGCTGCCACTTCCTCGACGACACTATTTGTCGGGTCAACAGAAAATGACAACTCCTGAGCAGAAATTTTCTTTTTTTCTTTCCCTTTTGCAAAGTCGTCACCGACTTCTTTTTTTCACTGTTTCGGGCAGTGGAAGCATTCACGCTAGAGTTACACTTCTCTTCATCTCCCTCATCAGTCAAACTAGTATTTTCCCATCGATAGGGATTGCATTTCTGTGATCTTCAACTCCATCGTCCTTCAATAAGCCGACATAACTTCATTGGGGTTATTGCGTACTTGTCATCGTCATAACTGTCGCCAAAAAGTTGACGATATCAGATCTAGATCTCACTGATATCTGTATCTTTAAAATCTTTGTAGTCCTTGTTCTCCTGCAATAACAGTTACACAATAATGCAAATACAAATGAGTTGATAACTGTGGAAATGTACATCCTTCTTTGCATTTTCGTAAGATTGAATTGAGCTAAGTATGGGCATTTTCTTGACATAAATTGACTATACAAGCATCAAGACGGAATATTGATGAGATATTCGTTACAAATTCTCTACAAACAAGCCAAACAACTTCTCACAACTTAATATAGCTACTAAATGTCAGAGGAAATGCTATCTATGGAAAACACACAGCAATCATCAGCACGCTGCATATAATCGCATTTTCGATAACATTACACATTCTTAAACACAAGCAACTCTTCGATAGAGCAAGACCCAACTCCAATCAAATATTCAAACAGCCGCTCTGACATTATCTTCAAGAAAATCGTTTTCATGGATATGGTTCAGATTTAGCTAAAATTACAGAACACACAAATGCAATTGACGTAGTCAATATTACGTAATGTGGCACTAATTCGCAACTTCGCACCTTTATTTTTCGGCTTCACCATTCGTTTGATGCTATGATACGACTTGTCCATGGGTTATATTCGACCTCGGTACAAGCTAACAGCTTGGTGAGACATTTTTGTTCTCGACGTATTGCGTCCTAATGGTTCCAAAGTTGTTGTTTGCTCCAATTGTAGCCAGAGATTGAGTTAACAAACGTAACACACTCTTAGTCGTGCTTCATGAAACAGGTACCGTGTCGATGACCTTCAGAAATCGCGGTCTCATAGGCAGTAGTAAACGTTCTCATTTCTGTAGGGTTCCATTTTTGCATATTTTTTGGAGCCCGAGTTGTTTTGTCACTCATGCGAACTAGACTAACTAGGACCTCAAGCGTCACCTATCCTTGGGGATTAGATAAACATAGTTGTAACACGATGCAAGGAATCAAAACTTTAATTGTTGCACAGGGTATAGTTTGTTACCTAATTTTAGAATGGCTCCATGGATATTGGATAATGAATTCGAAAAAAAAGTGGCATTGTTGACGCAATACAGCCTGTAGCAAAACTTACGGACACCACCATTGCCCCGCCCATGTATGTGCATCCATCTTTAGATTGAACTTCGTCACTGTCCAGAGTGAATTGGTAAACAGAAAAACACAGCACATATGAAATGGGCAGAACATATGTAACTTGAGGCGAAGTTGGATATCCTACGGAGGAAATTGTCGGTGGATGGTGAACAGCGCTGCACGATGAATAGGCTGTTGAACGCTGCACTTGTGAGGCTGCGACTAAGCTAGAAAGGAGAAATAAGAAAGTACTTGCTTCCGGTGCCAAATCTCACAACTTACGAATTTGGGTGCTACTATAAACAGGAAATGTAGCTTCGAGCGTACGGGCTAAAGAGGGGTCAACGACGAGGTTGGGTATCCGGCAAGGAAAGTCGACGACGGTCGATCAACAGGTCTTGGCAAGTTCAACGTCAAGCAGCTTTCAACAAGGGTACGTCTGCGGATGAGTGAGAAAAATGAATTGGGAAAGTTAAAATGTTGGAAGGGTAGAATGGAGAAATGTCTTTTTGCATTGTCAAAATTTAAACAGTGATTGTCAGAAATATTACTGCTCAAACATTCAATTTCTCTACAAAAGTCAAAAAAATGTGCTCCAAACAAAAGCTAAATAATATAATTGGTATAATTATCAAGTCAATCTTGGGGTGTTTGATGCACGTTATGAAGAAGAAAATGCATTTTATGATGTGAGGTGATGAAAAATATATGATTAAAAAATAAGAACAAGTTTTTAATTTGCATGTAATATTATTTTATTGAAAAATGTGTGGTTGAAAATGAGTTTTGAAAAATTGAGTTTTTTAAAGAATGTTTATAAATTAACTATATATATATAATTTACTTAATAGTTTGTTTCATCGTATTAAAATTAACTTTATAGGCACAAGATCGTCTAGGGCGTCCGAGGTGCATCTCACTGAAAAAAAAAAAAAAAAAATTAGTTATGACAACATTAAATTTATTAGTTAAAGTCAAATATAAGGGAAAATAGTATCATTATAAACGATAATCATGTAAAGGCGAACATGTGGTGTTACAACTTTGGTCCAATTTGTGTGGTGGTGTTGTGTGATTTTTAGCTCTTGATTTGAGCCTCGATCCATCCATCTTGGTGCCCAAATCATTGGAGTATTGATAGGGGAGTATTTGTTTCAATTTACTTAGATCAATCCTATTATTTACTTGAAAGATTGCTCACTAGGCTCCTTTTTTTTTTTTTTTTACTATACTAAACCTAAAAAATATATATATACACATTTTCTAAACATTTTTTTAAATAAACATTTTTCAAAGTATTTTTATTTTTTAAAATAATATTTAAAAAAAAAAGATAAACATTCCTCTAGGGATGGCAAAAAAGCTCGACAACTCATGTTCGGGCCAAGCCTCATTTTAGGGCGTCGGCTCGAGCCCAGGCCGACCCATGGCTTGGGTGAGCCGCTCATAAAAAAATTAAAATGTTTTAAAATAGTTGCATTTGCAGGCAGCTAAAAATAGCTGCCAACCCTTTATATTATATACTAGTTGAACGCCCGTGCAATGCACGGGTTTGTGTTCTTTTTAAGGTAATGTTAGTGTTATTGGTTGTTTTATATGCTAGATGATTTTGGGAATCACCGAAGAGTTATTCAAAGTTGTTTAACAGAATTGTTGTATGTTTTGTTGTAGCGAGTGTTTCGAAAAAGCTTGAATAATAGTATAAATAGTCCTATATATCATTGCGGTCATCAGTAGTGCTTGTTAGCACTTTAGTGTGTACACATTTTGTAATACAAAAAAAGACATCAAAATATTCAAAGTAACCTCACTATGTCCAAAACATTAATAGATTATTTACTTTAGTGCCAAGTAAAACAAAGGGCAAAGATCATCCTTATGGTTATCGAGTGAAGATGAAGAAGGGTACACCATTTGTGCTCATCCGGAACCGTCTTCCTGTTTCCTTAGCAATTGCCAATTGAGCACCTACAAAGATTCCCAATAATTAATTACTAACGTGGTTGAATGACAAGCATTCATGGTAATATTCTTTAAAGAAAAAAATGGCACACTACATAGTGAAGCGAATTTTTTCTCTGTCCAACTTTGATAATTTATTACACGTGATTTACACATGCACATTAAATCTTCTGAACCAATAGTAGGTTTAACAAGCACATTCTTTTGCATAGCTCTTCACAAATTGAAAGGACGTGAAAGTCCCAATTACGAAAGCAATAATAAGCATCACGAAAATCAGAAATATCCAAAGTGAACACACAAGTTTACAGTGATTCATCCCAATATTAGCTCTATATTATATGAAAAATTAGGACTTACGTCTTGCACTAACTACTGCACTTAGTTTAAACACGTCGTCCAGTGTTTGAGATAGTCAAGTGTTTGAGAAAAAGTTTCGTAGCAGCTATGGGCACTCAGATCTACTTTTCTTCCAATTGGGATCTCGTCCAAGTTCACCTTCACAGACAATGAAGTTTTGAGAAACCCTTTTTCCTTGTCAACACTTCTGTTCAAGGTGCTGCCACAATTTGTCTTGTCCACAGTAGTATTCTTGCTTTTACATTTATCAACGACCGAGGTAATTTCTTCAGTCATTGGTGATTTTGCACGGTACACCAAGCTCTGTATTCTGTAAGTTCTTACAAGAGGCCATCGAACAACCTGGCTGTTTTCATAAAATTGCACGAGCAAGGATAAATAGATTAATTTATTCAAAATTTTAAGCAGCTGAATTATAGTTGTTCAAACAAACACTAATAGTGATTATAAAATACAAATAGGAAAATAACACATCGTGATGGCACTCATACTTGAGTTGCAAATATTACCAAATCTCCTAGGATAAAAAGAATATTGACATGACAAGCAATGGATATGCATATAATTAAATTCAGTTAACAAATTATGTATTGGTTAGTTTCCATTTTCCAGAAACAGATACGAATTGAAAGAAATATTGTTTCCACGTCGGTAATCTGGAATTTCAGGGGCCGTTACGAGATAAGGAAAGTGAGTGCAATTGAATACATTAAAGGGTTAATAAATCCAATTCTCAGCGTCAATTAAAGAGCTCTAGAAGTAAAAATGCCTCGTCAAGCGAAGATTGATGGAGCAGGGGATAGCTAATATCAAAGAATATCTTAATGTCTTGAATTGATTTCAAAAATCATAACAGCGGAGATTCTTAGCACATTCACATGAAATCAACTTTGCTTGATTTGAATTTGCTTTTCGCGTGCCTTAGTTTAGTGATATGGAGATACAAGTTTACATGAATTCTTTTTCACAATTAGGATTTATGTCATAAGATCCGACAAAGTTTTATATCAATTATCACCCTACTACTACCCTCCTCGTTTATCTGGGCTCTAGACTTTTTATGAAAAATATAAGCAATATTCTTTTCTTCAGGCATCAGATTCTGAGAATCAATATCATGTACAATAGAACGGCAAATTTAGAGGGAATAACATAAAATCCAAATCAAAAATAGGAATGCTAAGAATTCCATAAATCAGATAACACACATTTCATTATCCAGAGCTCTGTAGCACAGACACTTCAATCAGGGTAGCGTGTCGAACAAGAGTTGATACCGACACTTCTCGGACACTCTACCGTAGTTATTTTTCTTTTTATATTATAAATATTATATATTATTAATTCAAAGTTATTAGAAAGTAATAAATACGTACTTATGTTTAAAAGATTTCAATAAAAAAATAAAACTAAATTTATACTATATAAATAAAGAATTTTTAAGAATTTAATCTTGTCGATAACGTCTTGTGTCTATAGTTTTTTTAAAAAATCGTGTGTCGGACACAAGTGTTTGTGGCGGTGCATCATAGATCCAAAGTTGTGAGAACCCAAAAAACTTAATATTCACAAAATCAGATAAAAAATATCATATTATTTCCTTGAGCCAGACTGGGGGGTGAAGAAGGTTCAGCAGTAATCAGAACTTTGTACCAGGCACAGAAGTTGAAAAGTTTAGTTAAAATTATTTAAAATTGGTCAGCACATAAATTCTCAAAATTGATATTTTAAAATTTTCATAATCGATATCGTGAAACTCTCGAGCAGGTCATAGGGTTATTGTTCTAACTAAATACAAGTTTCACAAAAGGAGAAAAAAGAAGCTGGACGAAAAAACCAAGGCAGCTGAAATTTGTGATATAACTATTATATGGTTACTAAATCATCCTTTAAAAAAACATCATCACTGCATGTTGATGAATTTTTTCACCTCAGTCGTCGGCGATTTAAGTGAATAAAATAATAGTTTTAGATTCTTTGAGAATCAATATCATATACAATAAAACAGCAAATTTAGATGGAATAACATAAAATCCAAATAAAAAATAAGAATTCTAAAACTTCATAAATCACATCACACACATTCCATTATCCAAAAATGTGAACCAGAAAAACTCAATATTCACGAAATCGGATAAAAAAAAGATCACATATTATCACCTAGCGCCGGACTGACTGGGTGGTGAAGAAGGTTCACCAGTTGTTTTGACCCCCACAGAAGGGCTTGTTATTAGCTTTTGTCACAGAAGAACAATGCCACCATTCATTAAAATGACGTAAACCGTAAATAAACGAAAATCTCAAGGATGAAGTGTGATAAGTGATTGAATAGAAAATATAGTTTTACAAAAGGGCTTCAAGACATATCAAGGTTATCCAAACCTATATATAAACTACAGCTTTTGCATGAGACCATATTATTAGAAAATAAAAAAAATAATCTCTCCCAAAAAGATACCACAAAGAAATTGAAATCATGAAACTTCATAACAAAGTAAAACTATGCAGTAAACGTTTTGTTGAGTTCACAATTGAATGATCAGTTGGAAAACAAACATCAACCTTAAAGTGACCAAAGATATAGAGTGAACATACCAATTTAGGTGCTATCAGAGATGACAAAGTGATTGTTTTCTGTAGGGGAATGTCTGTCTTGCTACCTTCCACTATCACCAAGCTGTCACCAGATGGAACAGCTTTCACCGTCCCCCTAAACCATCCAGAGGTTCCAGCTGTTGATGCCATTTCAACAGATCAAGGTCTGCGAAAAGGTAAAAATTAAATCAACCTTGGATGAGAAACTGAAACTGTTTCAACCCATTATTTGACCATTTACATAAATACCCAGGTGCATAAGAACGATCTGTAAATATTTCCCGCATTTTTATTGACAAAGAGAGAGTTTATAGCACAACAATAAAATCATGGAAGATTCACAACAAAACAATATGTGGAAGATAAAATCAATATAATTATTCATACAATCGCAGTAAAATGCACAAAATCAAACAAAATCCAGGAATGTACAGAATTTCTGACCTTTTTGACAACAAAAATGCAGCTTCAAAATTGAAGGTCATCTCAAACCACACTAATATGTTATCCCATAACCCGTAACTCTACGTCCAACTGAAGAAAATACTAAGCCATTAACCACACTAATTTCATTCAACCACATGGATCCTCTAGTTCAATTGGACAACATTATATGCTTTTCTTACAGCAATACAGAATAAATTATGAGACCAATTTGAACATATGCTCGTGATTAACACAATGTAAATGCCACATATAGTTTTTGCTTAACACTTACAACTCCTGTCAACCAAAAACCCTCATTTTTAACCAAAGAAAGCCTTCTAATTCTAAACTCACAAAGAGTAAATTGGGAAATTTTAACAGAAGACAAAAAACAACATTATCTCTAACAATAATATTAAACCCCACAGCCCAACAATAGAAACCATAAATTCGCAATTGAAAAATCCAATGGAGGAAAAACTCACTCCCTCAATCCCATATCTGCAACTGAAATTCTCAGAGTAGGGATTCTAATAGAAAGTCACTGCATTCCTCCTTCATGCTAGTAGAAATTTATAATATACAGTTATGTTATACTACATGCTAAGAGACTTGCCAAAATAAGCAATAACTATACTAAGATAGCTTGAACTCTATTTACTCCAAGCAATAAAGTCTAACTTCCTTGAAAGTCTTTTAATTTGATATGCTCATTTTGCACAAATAATCTAACAGGAACTATATCAATCTTTTGCTTTTCATTCTAATCAAATTTCTTTCATCCTCCAATATGAACATAAATTAGGAAAACACAACACTTCTGGAAACAGGCTCATCAAATTTAATTTTTACCTTATTTCTAAAATGTTACTTGATTCAGCATTTGAAGAGCTTACCATCCTAAATATCAACCGAAGTTGAACATGTCTTATTCCATTCTTTCACTAATCCATGTGCAGTTCGTATGTGCAGCTCGTCTACAAATTAGCGAACAAAAAGTTGAACATATCACCTATAATACAACAATTAGTACTCAACATTGTCAACACTCTTTACATGCTAATCTACAAGATCTTCCACTAATCTACAGATTATATGAACTGACTTTAACTAATTATCATTATATATGGACAATAAGTATTATGAACACATTGGGCAATGACAGGTCACAATTGAAAGATTACAGACCTCTTATGGGCCATGTTACTTACTTTGCTTGAAGTCAATGTCCGATTACGAATTATGAATTCATCAGTCTAAGGGTCATGTTGCAGTGGTTTGAAGAACTTGTACATTGGAGCCGTGACCAAGTTCAGTTTGTGCATAGCAGCCAAATATTTGCATTTTATAGGCCAAGGGCAACCATTTTTGCTGCTGTTCATCAGTGCCCTGTCCCTTTATGGCAGGTACAAATATTCCCTACACACCAGATAAGCAAGCAAGTCGCAAGGAAGGAGTAGTTTATATCAGGAGGACCTAGAAAGTGGTAAAAGAACTTATTGAGGATTGAACAATATTGAAAAAGAGAGGCCTCTTTGAAAATTTTCAGGATTACGATCTGTTTTCGAAATATGGTATATAGTACCACATATCGAAAGCAAAATATGTGCTTGTTTACCTATATCATGTCAAACGTTTATAGAAATCAAATGGAAAAATAGGAAAACAGAACATATATATTTGTTACATTTTTTCTAAGATAGAAAGTAACTCAAATGAAATGAATACAATTATCTTTCATCTCACAACTTCATTGTTTTAATTATTGCAGAAGAAGAGGCATGAAAATTAAGGTTTTATGTGGATGAACCTGCTTTTACCAATCTTCATTGGGTAGCTTCTTTTATCTTTTGGCTTTCTATGTTTTTTACCAAGTGCCTGAGAGGAGTAGAAGAAAAGTCAATATTGCAATCAATAAATAGGATTTATTTGTCATACTATTGCAGCTATCAAGAGGTAATAAGTGGTTTTTCTAGAAGGTTTCTACAAATGCATGCACTTGGATACATTTTTTGGCGCCTGAATCCATAAATGTAAAATCACAAGTGAATATGAAATAATAAAGGATTAAACCTAAGAAATTATACCTAAAAGTAAAGAAAAACGAACACAGATAAACATAGAGCTACACTAAACTCCATTTCTCAAAATAGCAAAATTCCAAAAAAAATCAGAAAATCCCAGCTCAGAATTTCCCACTCCCACTCCCAAATCCAAAACCCACATATGAACGAAAAACAAAATCAAATCTTTACTTCAACTTTCCCAGCTCCCGCCAGATTCAATTACTCGGAACAAAAGCAGAAATATAAAAAATAAAAATCACCTCGCATTTGCATCCAAACTGCAGAAAAATTAGGGTTCCTCGGATTCTCAAATTCTAAAGGTCTTCAATTGTAACGCTTAGATGTAAAGTTAATTTGGGGGCAGCTCAAAAGGAAGAAACGGTGGGTTTGTATCACACTTCTGAAAGACCCAAAAACTCACAAGTAAATGGCTTTGTGATGAGACAGAAAATGAGAAGGGGAAGCGTGTGAGAGAGAGAGAAACGTCGATTTGTTTTAACATTCTCTCCCCAAAGAACCCAACAAAATCTCTATTCTGAGCTCATTATAGGAAAATTTGTGATCTTGCTTTGCAAATAAAATTGAGTTACTATAAATAAATTCCTCTCACAGAATAATCAGAACCCAACAAAGAACGAACATAACGGATTAAGAAAAAAAATCACCACCAAGCAGTCTCCACATGGTTCTTCCCTTTGTCCAATCTGAAGAGGACTGTTTAAGTACAATAGATAAATGACTATATGAACTGAGAAGACAAAATACCCATCCAAAGGATTTATTAACCAGGAAAGTAGTCCCCGAATGCTAATCTATTGATCTTGTAACTTATCTGTTGCACAATCACACATTGGGTAAACCAGATGCTAAATCAACAACTAACATCACAAGCTGATTAACGAAAGCAGCTTGTTTGTTGATAATAAGTGCCACAGAAATATCTTAGTTGCTATTCCAGAAAGGAAGGCATTGGGACAAGTCTTACGTTAAAACTGTCCTTCTGAAATGCTAGCAGATCGTGAACATTCACATTTGACTGTTGGAAACTCTTCCCAGGTGCGAAATGAAAACTGCCAGCTACCTTATTGACGTCCAAGAATCCATATATATTGCACCTTCACCTTCTTCCTCTTTGACCCATTGAAGAAAACCTTTTCTTTTGCACGGGTTTAACATTGAAAATGAGGAAATCAGAAAGAGTGTAAAGTTCAGAAAAAATGACCACAATTTAATATACATAATTTCACCGCCCCTGAGAATTAAATTTATAACTTTCCATAATTTTCGATAGGCATCTTATCCTGATGCAGAGTTGTACTGAACTAAGATATTCTTAGGCAATGGAAAATCAAAGGAATAAAAGGATGGAAACGTGTCAGAAGAGAGCATAAGTAACAAGAATAGAGATAAAGGAAAACCAGAGGACTTCATTTCAAAACTGTATTACATCATAGAAGAAATCAATTCTTCGGTAATAATTATACTACAGTAAAACAAATACATTAACTGCTTCATCATGCACACTGTATTTGACTCTACAGAGAAAACATTCAAACTGAAAATCTCACATTGACCAAAACCCAAGACTGTTATTTTTAAAGAGGTAGTATAGATTGAAAGGAGATTTAATCCAAAACGTTGCAAAGTGATAAAATATAAGCATAGTTAGCAATAGAGTTGGTGACTCTCTGGAAAAAACCACCATTTAACAAGTTTTTGACCCACTTCCCCTGCCTACAGAACTTAAATGATATACACACATGAAAAAAAATGTATTTGCAAGAAGTGTTTATACAACTGTTGTAATGGCCCACGATAAATTTGATGAGAACTTATGTTCGAACAAAAAGGTGGAAGAACTATATTGGAAGACAATTCTGTTTCTTTATCCTTGACTCTGTTTATTGCCCCATATTGCTCAAAATAATGAACAAAACCGACCATAGTTATGAAACTACAAAATTGCAAGCAATAATCAAAGATCAAGGCTGCTGCCACTGAAATTATATTACTTAACCTCCATAATTAAGAAATTCACCATAAATAATCAATGAATCACTCCATAATAGATTGAAGACAATTCTGAAGCCCAAAACATGCTGCTTGCAGAGGAAAAAAGGTAGAAGCAATTTTTAATAGAATGTAAAGAGATATTAATTCACCCATAATGGCTCTATGAAAACACACATATACATCACAATCAGTAGCGCAACACATGAGAAGAAGATATCGAAACCCAACCGCATAATCAATACGCAAAGTTGCCTATTGGACTTCTCCCTTGTTGCCAAGTGTCAACAGTGATGGAGGCGGAGCAATTCTTGGAATTGGAGGGTTGTCATCGAGTTTGACTTTTTGGCTTGCCTAATGGACGAGGGTTTGGGGATACAAACAAGATGCAGCCTACAACAAAAACAAAAATTAACAAATTCATACAAACTACAATCCAAAAAAACGAACAGATCTTGCAAGAAATTAGAGAAGTTCAGTAAGAAAATCAGAGGACAAAGGGGAGGGTCAGTTACCTTTCTTCGAGCGATTAGAGTAGGCGAAAAGCAGAGAATGGAAAGAGAGGAAAAGGAACCAAGCCGGGATTTTCCCGGCAAGGCTGGAGTTCCGGAATTGTTGGTTGAGAAGAAAATTGTCGTTCCAGCACGTAACCCCGTCAAAATTACAGATGAATCCAACGGAAGTATTCGAGAAATTTCACGAAATAAGCTTCCTGTTGACGCCAAATTTCTATGGCTTAGAGAGAGAGAGAAAGAGAGGAAATGAAAGAAGGGGTTTTTTTTGTTCTTTTTTTAATATATATGTGCCGTGTTGGCACGGGGAGATTCGCTCTCCCCGTGCGCGCACGGGGAGAAAGATTCTCCCCGTGCGCGCACGGGCAGTTTCCTACTCGTGCGAACACGGGGAGTTAAATTTTTTTTTTTTAAATAACACAAAGGTGTTAAAAATAATATTAAAAAAACTCATTTATTTTGAAATACATTTTGATGTATTTTAAAAAAAAAAAGAAAAAAGAAATGACTCCCCGTGCGCACACGGGGGAGAAATGGACTCCCCGTGCACGTACAGGGAGATAGATTTTTTTTTTTTATAACACAATGGTGGTAAAAAATAATATTTTCCTTAATAATAAAAAAAACTCATTTCTTTTATAGACATATGATCCCGTCCATGTACGGGGATACATGAGCACCGTCGTGGTGGTGGAAGAAGTCGTCGCCCAGGTCACAATTGACAATTGTACTGGAAAAAAAAAAACAAAAAACCATTCAAACTCCCTGTGCACGCACGGGGAGATCGGATCTCCCCGTGTGTGCACGGGGAGTTGCCATCTCCCCGTGCGCGCACGGGGAGTTAGCAACTCCCCGTGTGCGCACGAGGAGACGCATCTCCCCGTGCGCGCGCACGGGGAGTATGAATTTTTTTTTTTTAATTTCTAGCTTAAGATGAAAAATCTAATTTTTTCCATTTTTATATTAGATTATTTATCATCAAATAAACGTTCTTCTAATACAGAATTTTACTTGCAAACAAACATTCTAATACAAAATTTTACTTGAATATGATTAAAAAAACACTACAAACAATGTTTCCGTTTTCATTAAAGATTAAAATACTATTTCATTTCCATTTTTAAAATAGATTATTTATCATCAAACAAACAATTTACTAATACAAAAACATATTTGCAAATAAATATTCTCCTAATACAAAATTTTACTTCAATATCCTATGATTAAAAAAACAAAAAAAAATTCAACAAAACATTCATGCAATTACAACACTTTCTTATTCCAATTAAATAAAATCACAACAGAAATAACTAAATATCATAAAGCAAAATTCCAAATATCAATTGAGAAATTTCAAATATCAACAAAAACTCACTTTTGTCTAACGAACTTGCATCCTTCAATTTCAAATTCCGCTTCTTTTCTTGTGAGTTGATAAAGCTAATAATTTATTTGATGCTTGAAATGAAATCGAAATACTGTGTTATTGCAATTGGTTTGAATATATTTGCATGTATATAAGTGGCAATTCGGTTTAATAACTACGTCGGCATAATTGTGATTGTGAAGATATTTAGTTTGCAGATATTTTTTTCATATGAAGTCCGCATTTTTTTTGTGTTTTTTATTGACTAATCGAGAAAGAAGAAAATGTGTCATTGAAATGCGTTTAGTGCATTGTGTAGTCGGTGTGCAGATTTGTTTTCATAGGAAGTCGGCAAATTTTTTTTTAATTTTTTTGGATTTTCTGTGTTTTTTAAAAAAACCATTTTTTTTGTTTTTTTTTTTTTCAATCTTCCAATTTCCAATTAAAATTATTGTTGTTATTTATTGAGTAGAAATTTAACTTTATAAACAAATAAACTTTAAATTTGTCACTGATACAAATTTATATACTGGAAATACACAATAAATAATCTTCCCCTTTACAAATTGTATTAATATTTGAGTTTCAAAGTTGATATTTCGAATACAAAAAATTGTCCCGTGCGCGCACGGGGAGTTTGCTTTCCCCTGTGTGCTCACGGACAGAAGAGGAATTTTTTATTTTTTTTTATTATTTTTTTTTTCTCCTCTTTATTTAGGTGAACTTGATGCTATTCAATTAATTAAAAGATTAATTTAATACTTCAATATTAAATATTTATTATACGAAATTTAAATAGTGTACTTACTTAAGAAATAGTATATTTTTTTAAAAATCATCGTCATAGTTATTATGTCACAGATAATTTGAATATAAATAGCATAGATTTTTCGTATTTTATGTTTCATTTATAGTTACAAAAAAAAAAAAAAACCTATTGTCCCGTATAATAACTGATAAGTATATATTATTTAATATATTTTTTAAAATGACATAATCTCTCGATATTTAAATATTTAGTATAATAATTGTTAAGTATATATTAATTAATATATTTTTTAAAATACATATTTTCGATATTTAAATATTTCATTTTTCGTTAAAATTCAAAACGAACTTATTTTATTACCTTAAATTGGTAAGTTAAATATATAAACATTAATAAGCATATAATAATTTATTCAACAATTCTATCAAAGAAAATATTAATTTTCCCCTTTACAAATTGTATTAATATTTGACTTGGTTGAATTAAGTTGATATTTCGAAAAAAAAAAAAAAAATTGGATATGTGATCCTCCCCGTGCGCGCACGGGAAGAGAACAACTCTCCGTGCGCGCACGGGGAGTTTCACTTTCCCCGTGCGCGCACGGGGAGAAGAGAAATTTTTTTATTTATTTTTCCTTTTCTTCTCTTTGTTTAGGTGAACTTGGAAAAAAAAAAATTCAACGAAACATTCATGCAATTACAACACTTTCTTATTCCAATTAAATAAAATCACAACAAAAATAACTAAATAAATTCCAAATATCAATTGAGAAATGTCAAATATCAAGAGAAACTCACTTTTGTCTAACGAACTTGCATCCTTCAATTTCAAATTCCGCTTCTTTTCTTGTGAGTTGATAAAGCTAATAATTTATTTGATGCTTGAAATGAAATCGAAATACTGTGTTATTGCAATTGGTTTGAATATATTTGCATGTATATAAGTGGCAATTCGGTTTAATAACTATGTCGACATAATTGTGATTGTGAAGATATTTAGTTTGCAGATATTTTTTTCATATGAAGTCCGCATTTTTTTTCTGTGTTTTTTATTGACTAATCGAGAAAGAAGAAACTGTGTCATTGAAATGCGTTTAGTGCATGGTGTAGTCGGTGTGCAGATTTGTTTTCATAGGAAGTCGGCAAATTGTTTTGTTTTTTTTTTTTGGATTTTCTGTGTTTTTTATTGACTATACATACACACATGAACAGTACAAAACCAATTCCCAACCAGTTCGCGTGTGAAAACGAGTGTGCTAAATTGAAATGGAGGATATGAAATGAACAGTAAACTAATTGGTGCCAAATGACAAATAAAAAAAATGACAGTCAATTGATATTTACATTAATTGCAGGGGGCCCGTAATGAATATACTGTAGAAGAACCGAAAGTAGGGTAGGATAGTGTGAAACGAGTACACGAGATGAATAGTAAAATTAGCATCCTCTCTTTTAAAGTAAAGGGGATATAATATGTGACTATTTAAAAATCCGCTCATAATTTTAATTAATTTCTTATTTTTTATTTAATTACCGACAGCATGTTTGATGTTATAAAGGTTATATCTATTTTTTTTCTTTTAACTTTTGTTATTTTATTTAACAATGACAATTCTATCGTTAATTAAATTAACTTTAATTTAAATAATTTATAAATAATCATTGATGAAAAATTTATTTATTATCTTAATTTTTAATTTAAATTTTGTTACCTACAAACTTCTTCAACGGTGTTTCTTATTTTGTTTTTACTTACGTAAAAAAAAAAAAAAAAAAAAAAAAAAATCTGAAACTTACTAGTTTGACTCTAAAATCATATAATATGTGAATAACGCGGAACTAAAAATTATCAATTAAAAGCAACGAGTCACATTTTTATTGTTATAGATGTTTAGTCAATAAAATTCAGTTATCCTATGTTGAATTGCCATACTAATAAATAAAACAGTAAATAACATAAAGAATTGATGACGGAGAAAATCCCTAGCTGAGTTAAAACTTCGAGACAAAGACAGTAGTTTCCACTATAGACAATAAGAACTTTTTGGAATTGCGTATCTCATGTGGATCACCATTGTTGAATACAAACTAAAGGAGAAGCTATTGTGATCTCAATATACATCCAAACCCCTTATCTATTCTTCCACATATTCTTTTGAACGGAAAGAGAGATTTATTCTGGATCATTTTGGTTTGGCAATCGTTGATAGAAACAGTCTGAGCCCACTTAGACTTCTACTAATAGACCGTTAGAGCTTAAAAATATGTACACGTCATTATTGTTATTCTTGCTAGCAGAAGAAAAGAAATAAAACTCTAGTTCACGTTCTTGTTCCCCGTATGAATTAATTAAATATTGGATCGGGTTAAGTTTAAAGTTTAAGAAACAGTCTGAGCCCACTTAGACTTCTACTAATAGACTGTTAGAGCTTAAAAATATGTACACGTCATTATTGTTATTCTTGCTAGCAGAAGAAAAGAAATAAAACTCTAGTTCACGTTCTTGTTCCCCGTATGAATTTTCATTGGAAGTTGGACAAGTGGATAGCTGTGGATTTCAGTTCGTGATTGTTCGTGTTCGAGAATTAGTAAAAGAGTTTGCTGAATTCATCAAATGTATTATTCTAAACATAGTTTCTATTTAAACACAAAGCGGATCCTTGGTGGGAATTGAGAAATAATTTATTTTCCGCTGTTCATATTAAGTAAATTCCCAACATAGGTGTCCAAGCAAAGGTAGTTTCCGTGGACTAGGAGGCAACGTTTGATGCTTCGGCTTCTTCCATCCCCTAATGAAGAAGGAAATGAAAGACATAAAAACAAGTTACTAAGGAAGTTCAAAGAAAGAAGTTGGATCTCCATTATGCCGCTGGTTTTTTGGTTGCGAAGGAAATATAGGCACAATGTTTCTTATATATTGCCAAAGAAATTACTCTGTTGTATATGTTAGAATTTGAATCAATATTGACTCGCTTTGGCATTTGGAATTGGCATCAGCATAGACATATTTATGGGTTTTGATAGTTGTACATCATGGTTTACACATGGTGTACAACCCCCTCACAATAAGAGGGCCCGCTTCCAAAAAAAAACAAAAAACAAAAAACGAGCCCAATAGTGAGGGATTGTCAAACTCGGTTTACACTTTGAGTGTACACCAAGTTTAATCCCATATTTATATACATTTGTTCCATTTCCTCTTAACGGATTCTTACTCTGTATTTTAATAATTTGACTTGCAGAAAATTTTATTCTAAATTAAAGTTTAATCCCTTGCAAGCTCTTTTTATATTTCACATTATTTTATCAGTTCTCTTTAAACAGTTATTTTGAGATTTTTTCTCTTATGGTAAACGATTTTTATAACTATTATTAGTACTCTTTTCTACCCCTTCAAATTCAACGTTTGATTTTTTCTCATATTATGGTAAACAATTTATATAACTATTTTAGGCATGCCGTCGTGGTCATCGAGCTTTGCTCGATGTGCATCAATTTCGAGGAAAAATTCAGCTGTTTCACTTCGGAGTCCTCAATTTTATTTATTTTTTTCCTTTTTGGTAATATTTTTGGGATAGTATTTTCTTTATGTTGTATTTTCTTTTGATATGAATATTGAGATTTTGCTATTTTTTTTTTTTGTAAAACCCCGATAATTACTATTTTCTAGCTATTTAACCTGACTTGTGGATTATTTTTCGTATTATTGAATGATTAATACTGATTTTGTTGTTTCTTGATGTTTTTTCTTGTTTTTTCCATATTAATTGTTTGTTGAAATCAGCCTGCAGAATAATCGCTATTCTACCCGACGTCAATACCACACAACCATGCGTTACAAAAAAAAAATACTTATAATAAGAAAATTAGTATAATTAAATAATTTTCGATTTTTGTGATACGTACATGAAAGAAAATGATTATTGAAAGGTTGCGATTGGTGATGTTTGAATGAATTAAAGACAATGTTAAGTAAAAATAAGGTGACAAACTTTTCTTGATTTACTTTAGGTTTGGACTATACAAAATCCAAAGAGTTTCGACAAATAGTTTCTACCAATGAAAGTAACTTATCAAAGACGCAAGAATCTGTATAGTGCTTTTAATAAATTTATTGGCATAAGGTATATGGTTCTATCACTTCTAGAATGCATTACGACACTTTTATTATTTTATCTACTTATTCCTTATACGGTTTAAATATATCTAACAGTTCTTCTTTGTTTATTTATTTATTAAATTACAATCATAAAATTTTGGACGAACTATGTATTGAATTTCGTAGGTGTTTTTTCTATGTCACATAAATAAATAATATGATTAAATACTTTTTACAATCATAATACTTTTTACAAGATATTTTGATCTTGTGGTTTTATATGAAACAATATGACTTGATCAACAAAATATGTTTTGGATGAATTTACGGATCAAGTAATCTGTGGTGGTTGAATCTTCGAATCAATGAATGTTTTGGATTTTCAAATGAATGATTTCTATGAAATAAATAGGATTCAACACACTTTTGGACGTTCATATGGTAGGATATATATATATATATATATATATATATATATATATATATATATATATATATATGGAAAAGTATTTGGAAGGGAAAATGGATTGAAAAACCAAGTGTTTGAAGCAAAACTGATTTCTGAACGTCGACCCGTCGCTGGAGCGCCAAGCTAGCGAAAGACGAGCAGCAGTTGGCAGTCGCCAGTATTTTTATCATACCTTTCACTACCAATGTCCAATTTAGGTGATTCAAAATGTGTTGGAAATCTAATTCAAATGGATACAATTTTTTTGTTTAGAAATAACCTTGTCCAAATTTGTTATATTTCTGACAATCATGGAACCTTAGATTATTGTTACAAATTCTACTATGCGAGTAATTGAATGTTAATTCATAATGTCATTATAATATACTTGCTATAAATGAGCATCGAACCAACAGCCAAATGTTTTTGGGTCTAAAAAATCCAAGTATATGCCATGCGCCCACCAAAAATTTTGGCCCAAAATTTGATATTTACCTATTGAATTCATCTAGTCAACAATTATGAGTCGACTAGGCCGACTAGTATTTATTTTGGTCGGTAAATCTATTGGTCCCATCGAATTTTTTGCCCCAAAAGAAGTACTTTACCGACCAGTTTCCTATGGTCGGTAATTGTAAATATTAAGGCGGCAAAATCTCCCGCCAAAGAAGTTTGGCAAAAAAAGGACATTCACCGACATTTTTATCTTGGTCGGCACATGTGTATCATCTAGGCCGACTAATATATTATATTAGTCGGTTAATATTAAGGTATCTACCGACTGTTTTTATCTTTGGTCGGCAAATGTGTAAGATATCTACCGGCCCATTTCATAGTATTTGGCAAATATATCATCTAGGTCGACTAGTACTTTAATTGTTGGCAAATATAGTTTTTGGTGGCTAATTTTTGACTGGTCCGGAAATATTGGTCGGAAAATATGATTATTTTTGACCATGTGGTCGGGAAAACTCTAGTCGGTAAAAGTATATTCGACTAAAAAAATTTATTGGTCAATAAAAGCGGTCTTTCACTGACTAGTTTTTTATTGATCAGGAAAAGTTGGTCGGGAATGTCATAGTTCCTTGTATTCTATTTTTAAGTTTTCTTGTGCTTTCAATTTCAAATTGGATAAGTTATTTTGTTCTTGAAGTCAGAGCAAATTTGTTGATGGCCTGAAATTCAAGAAATTTCATCATATGGTCATCGACTCTGTGTTTGATTTCATTTTGATCCCCAATTTCTAATTTATGTTTACATTTGGTCCCGAAATCGAATTTCCTCCTCATTTTTTCCTGTTTCCTCGTTCCATCTTCTCAAAATTTTATTGACTGACCTCTCCTTACTTGGTGTCATTACTTCGTTTTCTATCGATTTTGTAGTTAACATGATACAAATATAACTAACACAAAATTAATAAGGATCATTCTTCCAAACTTAACAATTATGTAAATTCAAGGCTCAAAATAAGTGTAAATAAAGCATTTATGAAATTAATTATTTTTAGACTATTTTAGACAAATCAATAATATATTTTAGATTTTTATTATTTCATTAATTGACGAAATTTCTATCCATTGATTAAATTTATTAGAACTTTTATTCTTATATATAATATGTGACTATTTAAAAATCCGCTCATAATTTTAATTAATTTCTTATTTTTTATTTAATTACCGACAGCATGTTTGATGTTATAAAGGTTATATCTATTTTTTTTTTTAAACTTTTGTTATTTTATTTAACAATGACAATTCTATCGTTAATTAAATTAACTTTAATTTAAATAATTTATAAATAATCATTGATGAAAAATTTATTTATTATCTTAATTTTTAATTTAAATTTTGTTACCTACAAACTTCTTCAACGGTGTTTCTTATTTTGTTTTTACTTACGTAAAAAAAAAAAAAAAAAAAAAAAAAATCTGAAACTTACTAGTTTGACTCTAAAATCATATAATATGTGAATAACGCGGAACTAAAAATTATCAATTAAAAGCAACGAGTCACATTTTTATTGTTATAGATGTTTAGTCAATAAAATTCAGTTATCCTATGTTGAATTGCCATACTAATAAATAAAACAGTAAATAACATAAAGAATTGATGACGGAGAAAATCCCTAGCTGAGTTAAAACTTCGAGACAAAGACAGTAGTTTCCACTATAGACAATAAGAACTTTCTGGAATTGCATATCTCATGTGGATCACCAAAAACACCTTATTCTTATATTTTTCGTGTGCTTTTGATCTAACCTCCCTCAAAATTCATCAATCTTTGAATGTTATTGAGAAAGTACCTTTCTGGTTATATTTAAGAAGTGGGTGTTCTGGATTGTTTGAATTCGATATTTTTCACAACTTGTGGTTGATTGATGTCAAGAATCAAATGTTTAATCTCATTGTTTGGATCTATTCTTGGATCTTGGAATGATGTTATAAGGATGTAAAATAATGGTCAACCACTACCAAAAACATAATGGGCATTGGGCTATAATAATAGGTATTTAGGTAGTATATGATAGATATAGCTCTTGAAAATTGCGAACTAAGGTTTCCCATAAACACTATCACTCAAGCGTCAGACGAGCGAGAGGTGTGTCGCTCGAGCGATAGGGTTCCTCCTTGAATCCTAGACGCATGAGGGTGCATGTGGCATACGTTCTAATCTGGGCCTTTGAAGACGAAGCGTCAAATGTGCTGGGTTACTATGATTCAAGCCTTTAAATAAATGGTTGGATGATTCGGCTCGTGATCCAACGGCTGTGATTGAGTGGGTCTGCTATGAATCTCAGAAGGAATTTTTTCTACTTTTGCACGTACTACTGCCTTTTGCTTCTTAGGAATTTCAAACTTTCTCAAGAATTGTCCGAGTTTCTCTCGAAATTCTCTCTAAGTGTTCCCTTATTTGCTGATTTTCTTCTCATGTTCTACTTTTTCTGTTCGAGAAACTCGTAAGTGTATTTCTCTCACATCTTAAGAAAGTTGTTTAAATGGTTCTTCGAATTCTGTTGGGGAAAAAGTAGATATCGGTGGGTTGGTGAACGAGCTAGGTTTTTGAATTACTAATATTGCAGACCTCGCCAGGGCTGTTGAAGCCGGACGACGAGCTTCCATCTCAGGGGGTGGTAACAGCGAGGATGAAATGGCCTGGGGGTAGACAAAATCTTATCTTCAGTAGATCCAACCTACCTAGCCAACCTTAGGGAGAAATATAGGATTTCCTACGACATCGAGCTTCTTTCCCCATCTCCTAACGAGTGAGCCTCCCATCCCAGGCAAGGTTGCATCCCTGTTAGCAAGTTTCTTTTGAAGGCTGGACTCCGCATATCAATCCATCCCAACTAGTTGGCTCATACTTCCTTTGGAAGGAGGCATCTTTGGGTGAGGACGTGCCTTTGCATGTTTTTTAAACTATCTACCAGCATCGGTCCTTGGGAAAAGGAGATTCCCGAAGCTGGTACTCCTTATGTCCTTGGGGGCACACTCTCACTTTGTCCAAGGTCTTCTTACATCCATCAAATAGTGGAAGGAGAGTTGGTTTTGGGTAAGGGGGAAATAGCAGGAATGTAAGGGGGACCTTGTCCCCCACGTCAAAGTTCCAACCTCCTATTCCAAACCCCGTGAGTGCATTTCTCTATTATTTGCTTAATTGGACTAACGATGTCTGATACTTACATTTCTTTGCGCTTGTTTTGCAAGGTCGGTTGAGCGGTTCAAATTTACTAAATTTGAGTAGAATACTCTCTCTAAAGTGTATAAAAAATCCTCAGATGTTTCGTGACTTATGTAATCCAACCAACCCGCCTTTTTAAATATATTGGCTTAAAGGCAAGGCAGGGTAAGAGGCTCTCACACTTGTTTGTTTTTTCCTTTTCTTTTGTAGAACTTATTTGACCTAGTCAGTTTTTTTCTTTATAGATCACTTCGAGAAGAGGAGGCATCCTACCCCTTACATGGCTACCATCCTCGCCACCAAGTCCACCTCTGGCAAATGGATGAAGCCCTCATCCGTCAGAGGAAAAAATGTGCGGTACAAGATTGAGAAGGTAAAAAATGAGGCTGCTTCTCAAGAAGAGGGATAACCCCCTGTGTCTGACAAGTGGAAGAAAATAATGGAGGAGGAGCTTAAGGAGAAGTTTAGGATCCCGACCCCAATAGGGTGAGTGGCTCAAGAGACATCCTTCCCCCCGCTCTGAGGTCCTGGCAGGGAAACAATTATTGGGTAGCTCAATGGTTGCGACCTCGGGGAGGGTAGAAAAGGCCAACCACTGTGGAACCCCTGAGGCAGGTTCCTTCAAAAAATACTAAAGCCTCCAGTGACTCCACTTTTGAGGTTCCCAAAAAGAGGGCAGCTCTGGCTTCCCATATTGATGAGCTTGCGTCCGAGGCTTGTGCCCTTCTTCCTCTGGAGATTCAAACTACCACATCGACCTTTCACAAATACTGGACGGAGAAGTGGCAAAACTATATTGAACAGAACGATGCTGTCGATGTTTTTAAAATAATGGTGGCTCAGGCGAGGAGGTCTTTTAAAATGGCCTTAGAGGCTGAAGCCCTCTTTAAAAACCTTCAAAGTAAAAATTGGGGGTTTGCCAGCAAGGCCATCTAAGTTGAAGAGGTAGCTGACAAAGCTAGGTATGAGGTTGAGGCTTTGAAGAAAGAAAAGTCTGAAGAGTCGGTGAAACTCGCCTAGGCCTTGGTAGAGATTGAATCATTAAAGAAAAAGGTCCACATATACTAGAGTGAGGTGGCATCCTTAACCAAGCAAGTGGAGACTTTTAACGTGCATCATAAGTTGGATGTCGAGGCCCTTGAAAAAGCCAACAAGGAGAACTCCATCTTGAAGGGAAAAGTGGGAAAACTGACCTCCCAAGTTGCATGCCTCATTGAAGAAGTGGAGAGTATT
>CM032644.1:6406148-6554234 GCA_019097785.1 Fraxinus excelsior
TAGTATCGAGCAATACGTGATCTTTGAATTCTCAATAAATGGTATTAAAGATTCTGGACAAAATTAATACAACAAAAACATTTGATACCTTTGACTGCAGATAAGCCACTACTATGAATCACCTTGTTCAATTACTAATTGGTTATTATACAAACAAATAAACAAGTTGAGCCTTTTCTTAAACTGCACTTGCATCCCTATATAACCATACACATATAAAACACATGAATTCAAAGGTGAACTACAAAATCAAGTTTATCACTTTCGATACAAACATTATTTCAAAATGAAGTTATGACTTTCCATTCTCTTTTCCCTTCTTCGGCAGCTACTTATTTGATCATTGTTACTGCCATGTTGCCCAAATATTCTCAGACGTCGACGATGGGAAGTGGGACTTACTTCTGCCCAACATTAACATATCAACTATATAGATGCAACTCCTCAACTATGATAAATTTGTCGTCTTTGATCGAACGTGATTTCAATATGTCCAACATCTTACTTCTCCTCGGTAGATGACAAAACGACCCAAATGACGTTAGCGGTGAAATTAGATTGCATTGTCCACTAGGTGGAGTACGACGTTGACTCCAACTCTGTTCGTCCCCTCATGATCCTCCCGACACCTGGTGCCTCTCTAAGATCAAGGCCGATATGTACAATAGAGAAGAGATGAATATAGAGAGATAAAAGAGAGAGACGGAGATAGGGAAAGATGGAAATAATCAAGGGTAGTATATTGATCGGCTCAAATTAATGTAAAAATAAAGTATTTTATATTTTATAATAAATTTTCACATGATTTTTCGAAAGGGCCGCATATTTAGGGTATATAGTCTAATTTCTTCCAAAATAGTTTTGGTAATAGGCTAAAAATCACGAATTTTGGCAAGAAAGAATTCTTTTCAAGTATGAAGAACCAACTTCGATTTTCAATTGTTAAAGATTCATAATTCGAAATGTGTAACATGTAATGAATTGGTTTTGATTAAGATTAAATTTGATTAGATTTTTTACTTTCTATATTTAGGATGCGGTTAAGATTTTAGTACTGTTCAAAAACGTTAACAAAAGTTAAAGATGGTTTAACTAACGTTTATGAAGCTTTTATGATTTTGAAGTTACTTTTCTACTTGTTATTAAGAAGAAACCTCAATTGAAAAAGGATAACTAGGAGTATGTCTAGGTGACATGAAGTTCAAATTAATATGTTTGTTTTATTTATAATTCTTTTGATCTTCTTGACGTCTACACTTTAAGTGCTCACCTCATACTTTCCATCCTGTATCCGTCTTTTTATACAAGTTTTCAAATTGAATAGTTATTTCTTCATAGACTTTTCTTTTTCATGTCGATATAATAGAGTGCAAACTCCGGTGAATAATATATATCCAATTCCAAATAGGTTATCAATTCCTTACTATACATACATATCATGTTTCATTAGACGTAGTTAAATATTGTTGGAAAAAGCTACAATTTTCAAATTCAAATACTCAATCATGAGATAGATGTTATAAAAAGTAAATTATATCTAAAATTGAAATCAAATCTAGATGCAAACATCCTAGATTAAAATAACCAAAAGTCTAGGATCTACGTTATGCATGAATATTAGGATTCACGGATTCGGGTTATATACCTGGATCCATTATGAACGATTGTTAACTATTGCAGAATTATTACAAAAATCGATCACGTACTGATGAACACGAACGAATGGATGTTGTTTGTAATCTTCCTCAACAAAATCGTCTTATTTCCTCTATGGGAGAAACTATGTATGAATTGGTGTGTTGTGGACCATAACAAAAAATGTCCTTATATATTGCTCAATTAGAGTTTCCACAATCCTCTAATTATAACAATATTGGTATCTACTCAATTAGCCAATATTTA
The DNA here is from genome assembly GCA_019097785.1 of Fraxinus excelsior. Taxonomy (NCBI): domain Eukaryota; kingdom Viridiplantae; phylum Streptophyta; class Magnoliopsida; order Lamiales; family Oleaceae; genus Fraxinus; species Fraxinus excelsior. The sequence goes on from CM032644.1 coordinate 6,408,051, forward strand.
TTAAATAACTAATATAATTGAATTAAATATGTTGCCATTAAAAAAAAAAAAAAAAACCTTTGGTTTTCCTAACCTTCTATATACTTAGGAGTGCCATTAAATAGAAAAATCATTGGTTTTCCTAACCTCCTAAATAATTTAGAATACCGTTGGTTTTCTTAACAATCTCCCACTTGGCTACATGTTATTCCTAAAACAATTATATTACAATTTTTTTCAAGCGCATATCTGTATTGTCTATTTATCCTTAGACTTCTCTTTAAATAATTTGGTCCATCTTATGTATTAATAATGGAACCATCGTAACTTTTATCATAATACAGTTGTGATAAAACCACGATGATTATCATACTAATATACTTAATCACATAGATCAAATATGGATCAGTAGCATGGAAATTACATGAAATGTGATCTCAAACATGCATATTTCCAACTGGTCCTTCTTTATTCTTTAATGAGATCATTCCAAATTCCTTAATGCAACGCGAACATTGCACATAGAAAACACAAGCAAGCTCAAAAACAGAATCATAAACCATCAATTTTATTATGCAGAAAATCAAACAATCTAATGTCTAGAGCAAACATATAGTAGTACATAAAAAAATGACTCCAACTAGACCAATGCATCCTCAGAAATAACGTCCATGTGGGGAGGAGTGTGCTCATGAAAGACCTTAGGCATTAATCATTTGGTTAATGAGTTCGCCAGCATGGAATCTGTACCTATATATTCAATGGAAATCTGTCTATTCTGAACTCTCTCTTTAACAACTGAAACTTGATGTCGATAAACTTTGACTTCGTGAGCTCATGTTATTGTTGGAGTAAATCATTGTTGAGTTATTGTCATAGTAAATCTTTAATGGCTTGTCAATGCCATTTACCACTCGCAGCCTAGTGACAAAGTTCCGTAGGCATATCCCATGGTTGGATACCTCATAAAAAGCAATGAATTCCGTAGCCTTGGTTGAAGAAGCTATGAGATTTTGCTTAGCAGACTTCAATGAGATAGTTCCTCAAGCCAACATAAAGATGTAGCTTGATGTGGAGCGTCTGCTATCTTGGCATCCAACAAAATCGGAGTCAGAGAACCGAGACCTCTAAACATTTGATCTCTTATAAGTGAGCATGTAGTGTTTTGTTCTCTTCAAATAACGCATCACGTGTTTGGCTGCCTTCCAATGCTACATGCCTAGATCACTCCAATATCTGCCCAAAACTCCCACTATAAATGCTATGTCGGGACGAGTACAAACTAGAGAGAAAATTAGACTCTCCATTACTGAAGCATATGGAATCTTCTGCATCTCTTTTCTTTCGAGATCATTATTGGGCACTGTTTGAGGCTATACTTGTCTCCTTTAGCGATGGGTGTGTCTCCTGGTTTACAATCTTTCATGCTAAATCTACTCAAAACCTTATCGATATAGCTCTTTTACGACAACCCAAGGATACCTCGAGATTTCTTTTTCTCAGTATATTTACCTAATACAAAAGAAGCGTCCCCAAGATCTTTCATCTCGAATTTCTTCGTCAGAAATTCTTGGTTTCATGTAGTAAGCCTATATTGCTATTAGCGACCAGAATATCATCAACATATAATAACAAGAAGATATATTTACTCCCACTAAACTTGTGATATACACAGTCATCAACAACATTCACCTCAAAACCGTATGAGATGATGACTTGATGGAACTTGTGATACCATTGACGAGAAGCTTGTTTGAGACCATAGATGGACTTTTCAACTTGCAGACTATAGAATTTGGATCTCCTGATACAAAGTTTTCTGAATGTACCATGCAAATCGTCTCGTCAATGTCTCCATTGAGAAACGCAGTCTTGACATCCATCTAATGTAGCTCCAAATCAAAATGAGCCACGAGTGCCATTATTGTTTTAAATTAGTCTTTCGAAGATATCGGAGAGAAAGTCTCTTTGTATTTTATACCTTCCTTTTAAGTAAAGCCTTTGCCGACTAGACGAGCCTTATATTTCTCGATATTGCCCTTTGAGTCTCTCTTGGTTGTAAATATCCATTTACAACCAATGGGCTTCACACATTTGGGCAACTCGATGAGATCTCAAACGTCATTGTCTTCCATAGACTTTATCTCATCCTTCATGGCATCAATCCATTTCTGAGAGTTAGAATTGTGCATGGCTTGATGGAAGTTGATCGGATCATCGATTGTTAAACCAATGCCGTCCTCATGTTCTTGAAGAAAGACAATATAATCATCTGGAATTGCATTTCTTCTCTCCCTAGTGGAACTCCTCAATGATACTTCTTGAGGTTGTTGAGTTTTTTCAATAGGTGGTGCTTGAAGAAGAATCTCATTGTTGTCTTGGTCTTGAAAAAGGTCTAGGGATAGGAGCTTGAACATTGTCATCTAATTCCAGAACTGTGTTTTTAACAACAATAGGTATAGAGACATGATTGCCGTCAATAACAGATTCTTCTTCAAAGACAACGTTCCTTATGTTTTCTTCCCCCCAAACTCAATATCCTCAAGGAATCTCGCATTTCCCGTTTCAAAGAAAGATCTTGATGTGGGATTGTAAAACTTATATCCCCGAGAGCGTTCAGCATAACCAACGAAATAGTAGCTAATCGTCCTCGAGTCCAATTTTCTTTCATGTGGCCTATAAGGCCGTGCCTCAGCTGGATAACCTCAAATGTCCAAGTGCCTAATGCTAGGCTTCTTGTCTGTCCAAAGCTCATAGGGGTTTTCGCAACTGCTTTGCTTGGTACCCTATTAAGGATGTACACTGCGGTCTTCAAATCTTCTTCCCAAAGTGACTCTGGCAAGGAGGAATGACTAATCATACTCCGAGGAATGACTAATCATACTCCTTACCATATCCTTAAGAGTTCGATTTCATCGCTCTACAACACAATTCATGCTAGGTTTGCCCAGCATGGTGTATTGCGGAACTATTCTACACTCATTGAGAAAAATAGTGAAGGGTCCTAAACATTATTCTCCAGATCCATCATACTTTCCATAGTATTTACCACCACAGTCAGATCTGACAGCCTTTATTTCCTTTCCAAGTTGAAGTTCAACTTCAACTTTGACAAACTTGAAAACATCCAGGGATTGTAACTTCTTGTGTATAAAATATAGGTAATCGAATCTAGAGTAATCGTCTATGAACGTAATGAAGTATTGTTGTCCATTCCAAGAAGTCGTAGGGAATGGACCATAGATATCAGTATGTATTAGTTCTAAGATATCTGTAGTTCTCTCGGCATCTAATTTTCTAATATTTGTTCGTTTCCCCTTGATGCACTCAACACAAACTTGGAAGTTTGTTAAATCTAGGGGCTCAAGAATTCCATCTAACACAAGTCTCTAAATTCTCTACTTAGAGATATGACCCAAGCGCTTATGTCATAAGGTAACGGAATTCTCACTTAATTTTCGCTGTGTACCACGTGAACTGGTTTGCAGTATTTCAATACAGGAACTAACAATATCAAGCATATACAGAATCAAATAATCGGAACCAACAAATTTGAATTTTGATAGAGACTAACTTTATTATTTCCAAATGAACAAGAAAACCCAAATTTGTCCAAACTAAAAATAAAAATTAAATTCCGTCAAAAGGATGATACAACAAAAGTCTCAAACAAATCTAAATAAAACCCAGTTTTTAATTGTAATTTGAAAGTCCCTATAGCCTCCACTGCAACTTTATTGCCGTCGTCCACAAAGATGAATTTTTCAGTATCACTTGGCGGTCAGCTCGACAGGCAACCCTGCATAGACATACTTATGTAAGTAGTAGCACCAGAATCTACCCACTAAGTATCATTAGGTACAGTAGCTAAATTAACTTCAGAACAAACTAAAGTTAGAAGCATACCCTTCTTTATACGCCAGACAACGTACTTGGAACACTCATTCTTCATGTGTCAAGCCTTCATGCAGAAGTAGTACGAAAATTCCTCATTCTGCTTCTTTTGTTTTTTCTATATAGAAGGTCATTCCATAGTATCCTTAGCTCTTTTCATTTTCTTGTTCTGAGAGGCTGATGCCAAGTGAGCACTCTCAGTCTTATCACGATGTTGGCTTTCTTCTTCTTGCACAATGAAAATATAAGCTCATTGAGGGACCAGTTGTCCTTCTTGGTGTTATAACTTACTTTAAATTGCCCAAAATGTGCAGGAAGAGATATCAAAACCAACTGCACAAGCAAGTCCTCACTTATGTGAGATGATACATCTCCATGATGTATTCTCTTATATTCCCTTTGCCCTTATACTTCATCGCAACAAGTTTAGCCAAAAGGTTACTCGCTTCCGATTTTTCGTTCTTAGCAAAATATTGCTAAATTTTCTCTAGAAACTTCTTGGCACTCTCGCTCTCAGTAATAGAGCCCCGAAATATTTTCGAAATGGAACTTTTCATGATCGTCAAGCACGTTCGGTTAGATCAGTTTCAACTCTCAATCTTAATGATGTGATCCGGACTAGGCTCCAAGCGGAAGAAGATTTGAAGTTCATTGAGAAGAGGCTAAGGGCTCGTTCGATGATATTTCAAGTTGATGATGTTGTACAAACCTTGGCTCGAGCAACGAAATTCAAAAGGTTGAAGTTGATGGTCCAAAGGTCAAGTTTCATAAAGGGCTTGAGAGGCAGGAATGATTGGAAGGTGTTTGAACCAAGAAAACAAAACGGAGGCCTGGCTGTTGAATCATGCGACCACATGGTTCACCAAGCCATGCGGTCGCATTGACCCATACCGAGACTGAAAGGGAGGAAAGCTTGTGGTCTATGCGACCGCAAAGCATTACCATATTCGATCGCATAGGCTAAATTTTGGCTGAGGGTTTCCAAATTTCGCGAGTTACCTAATTCAACTAGAATTCCTTTTATATTTTGATTCTTGCAATATTTTATTATTATTTCCGGTTTAAACTAGATCCTAGGGTTTTCATATAAATACTTTACAATTATTTCATTGTGGAACATCTTTGATTATTATTTGAGAGAATTTATACAATTGTGAGTTTTTTTCCTCCATATTCTTGGTGGCTTAAAGCTTTTAATCTTGGACTTATCAAAAGAAGTCGCAGTCCTTTTGTGGTGTTCCAACTTCACGGTTCTTGTTTTGGATGATCAACGGGTTAGATCTCTAACGCATGATCTTGTTCTTGGTACAGGTCGGGTTGATATTGTGAGACGTGATTTCTAGCTTTCTTGGGTTGATTTCAACTTGTTCGTGGGTTCCCAAGATATATTCTGGCTAGGTTTGCATCAGTTAACCTCATTGGGCTTTTCCGAAGTAGAAGTGGGTCGATTTGAATGAAGTGCAAGATCTAAATCCATACAATCGAGGAAAATCTCCACGATTTATTTCCAAACCTTAAAGTTCGTCCCGCTCAGCATCAGGATGTAATTGACTTGGGTAGCAACAGAAACTAAATAGAGAACAAAATAAAGAAAAATAAGACATGCACAAATAATCCAAGTTGGGGATCCATCTCAAGATATCTAACAAAACATTAATTCCTAGTCTTTGGACAGAGAAATTAACTGTAAGTGGTACTCTCAATATAATGATCAAATACTGACAATTAGTTCTGTCAAACAATAGCCTTTCTTTGGACTGACTGTTGTTCACATGAAAAATCTTTATAATTGTTACACATTTATCATCGTAGGTGCGTTGTTATTTGGTCAAACTATGTCTTCTAGCATAACTCGCGTAAATGACTCCGCACAAAGAATCTATGTATTTTCAGTCAAACTAATCTACACAACATGGGTTACTTTGGCAACATGTTGTTTCAATCAATTTAATTAAAAATACTAGACATTCAAAAGAAATAATGAAAACCAAATTTTGAATTTATTTTAAACTTTAAACCTGTTTTTCAAGTCCAAATGGACTTGTCCACAAAATAGAATTGTAGGCCACTCAAATCTAAGCAAACGTGGCCATCACTTTTAGCCACATTTAGTGTCCAACAATTCAACAAACTGAATTCATTAAAAAAATACTGTAATAAACTTCTTTTCTTAAAATTCATTCACAAAATTAAAACTTGATTCAATGGCCGAATACATAAAAAACAACCAACAATCATTGTATTATGAATCAAAATCCAATTTAGATATTCTTGAATCTTAATCGATAAGGAAAAAAAATGACCTCAATTATTCTTAAACTTTAAGGAATTTCACAAAATCCAAACATTCTATCCGAGAAAAAAATAATCCAAACACCATATGAATAGAATATGCACAAATCATAATAATCTAACAACAATGACCGCTTTGATACCACTTGTTATTAAATATAAATCATATCTAAAATCGAAATCAAATTGAGATGCAAATATCTTAGATTAAAATAACCAAAAGCCTAGGATCTACAACATGTCAGAATATTAGGATTCACAGACTCATGTTATATAGCTGGAGCCATTATGAACGATTGCTAACTGTTGCGAAATTACTATGACAATCGATCACGTATTGATGAACGCGAACGGAGGGGTGTGGTTTGTGATTTTCCTCAACCAAATCGTCTTATTTCCTCTATGGGACCGTTGTCTCTCTTCCAGATGAGGAGAAGGAAAACTATGTATGATTTGATGTATTGGGGACCATAATCAAATGGGTCCTTATATATTGCTCAATTAGAGTTCCCATAATTCCCTAATTATAACAATAGTGGTATCTACTCAATGAGTCCATATTTATTTAAATAGTTAATATAATTGAATTAAATATGTTGCCATTAAAAAAAAAAAATCTTTGATTTTCCTAACATTCTAAATATTTAGGAGTGCCATTAAATAGAAAACCCATTGTTTTCCTAACCTCCTAAATATAATTTAGAAAACCGTTGATTTTCCTAACAATAGATACATAAAATGAAATTTTATTCTCAATTTAAATTAGAAAATGAACAAGGAAAATCATATCCTTTATCAAATGATGTCTTCAAATTCTTGACGGGGCCATTTCATATTAATATCTCATCACAAATTTGGGAGGATTGGTTGATCGACTGGGCTTCTCTTAGGAGTATTTGAATGGGAAAACTAGGCTCTCTCTACCCTCCAAAATATATTTAATTATACACGCGTTGTCATGTTGAATTTAAATAGGGTGGTTCAAAGGTTTCCAACTGTAGCATGCCTCTTGAACACAATTCAACTCGAATTTTTGTAACTACATACTTCAATGCTTTTATGCTAGGTGATTAATTGAATGGCGAAGTGTTTTCCATAGTAGGCAATCGGTCGAGCTGTACCTTCAATGTATTTAGACAAGAGGCTTCAAGATGACAAAGAGTACAATCTTAGAATCTTCAAGCCTATCAATGATGTCTACATGAAATAGCTTATTGAACGAGCAAGTAGATCGGTTGTTTATGTTTCATTTGGAAGTTTGGCTGAATTAGGAGCTGATCAAATGGAAGAATTGGCACATGGCTTAAAAATGAGTACTTCTGGGAGGTTAGATCATTCGAAAAGGCTAAGGGTCCGTTTTTCAGGCCATTTTCAATTTGCAAAAACACTGAAAACATGTTTCTTAATCTATTTTTTATGGTGGCAATGTCTCAATGGACTGACCAAAGCACAAATGCAAAATTTGTTAAGAATGTTTGGAAAACGGATCAAGGCTAGGTAAAGAGGAAAACAATACTTCTTGTATCATTTTTTTGTCACTTCTTTAAATAACTTCCAAATCCAAATTTATATGCTAGTTAATAGAAGTAAAACATAATCACAATGAAAAAAATATGAAGAAAATCAACCATCCACTAGACCACTACATATATTATAAGTTTTTGATGAGACGTCACTTAATGCTTTTTTAAGTGTTACTTTTGAACTTTTGTTTTTAGTTCTTGTCACTTTGTATTTTTAGTTTCTGTCACTTTCAATTTATAGGGTGTTGTGTTCCTAAAATAAAGTTATTTTCCATGTTTAGTTATTAAAAGTCAAACATAAGCCTCCATTTGGTAGGCATTAAAATGAAAGTTTGCACAAAAAATGTGACCGTTAGTGGGTCAACCTGGGACCCACCATAGAGATAAAAAGTTAAAAATATTGGTTGGAATATGAGCCCAACGGCTCTTTTTTTCATTTAATGCTTACCAAACAGAGGCTAATCATAAAATGACAATACAGAAGAAAATTAGCAATTCCTTGAATATATTCTAAGGTTTTGGTTTGTGTTAAATTTATCTGTCACTTTTTTTAATTTCGTCACTTTTTTGAATTTTAACATATTTTAATGCCACAGAAACATATATCATTTAATCTTCTGAAATATTTATTTATTGTTAGTTGATTTAAATTTCTCTATTTTATTTTTCTTTTTGATGGGATTGGGATTTAATAATGTGATAAAGTTCACTTGTCAAATATTTTATTAAGAAAAGTCAAATTACATGGTTTGTAACATTTTCATTAAAAAGTGATAGCATGTTATGCCACTTTTTAATTAAATTGTCACACACAATTAATTTTTAATAGAACAATACATCTTTCGCTAAGTTTTCAATTCGCTTATAAAAATTTCTTTTAAATATTATTTATTTTGTATTGTGTTAAATATGAATAAATCTTTCATGATAGAAAAAGTAACATATATTACTAACATTTTATGCCACCTTTTAATTAAAAAAGTATCACTTAACTTTATATGGTATTTTTTACTTCCAAAATACATTTTATATAATTTTTCAAAAGACCCATGATTTTAAGGATATTTCTATACGTTGCCCTTGAATTCATTGTTTTCTTATGTTTATTTTCTCATGGGAATTTAAATAAAAAAATTAGTTTCTGCATTACTATTAGAATTCAAAATTAAAAACTCCAAAATACATCATCTTTTATATTTTTAATAATAACGCAACGAGTAGAGCAACAATGAGTTTATATTTTATAAGTAATGTAAATTATAGAGCGACACGGACAAAAATATTCAAGTAATCAACTAGAAAGATGAAAAGTCGGGTTACAAAAAATCACTTTATCACTTTAGCCCTGCTTGGTGGCCATTTCTCTTTTTGCAAAAACATTGTTTGGAATGGTGAAGCTTTTTTTTTTTTTAGCATAAAAATGAAGGGTTTGTAAATAAACCTTGGATTTTGGAAAGGTCACTTGATAGTATTACTATGTATATGGTGGCAACAAGTCGGGCATAGTAGGCTCGCTAGCCCAAGCTAGATTCGAGTTGGGCTTGGCTCACGAGTCACGAGCTTAGTCATTTTTTAAGAAAAAAATTTCATAAGAGATTAAGCCTCTGTTTGGTTTGGGTTAAAATTTAATTAAAATCTTAAGTCAAATTTATCAATTGATTTTAACCACACATTTCATAAGACCTACAATTTTTCAACCACACATTTCATCAACTTTTATTAAAATCAACTAAAAATCTGATTTTAATCTCTACCGAATGGGGACTAAGTGTTACTTATTTCAAAACTAATAAATAAAGTTTAAAATTTCAAAAATCAGATATTAATTACATTTTATTTATGAAATAATCAGTTAAAAATATGTTTCATTAATCAAATATATTAAAGTCACATTCTACACAATTTGGTCACTATTATTGAATTAATTGATCGCAAAATATTTCTCGATCATAGAAAAAATTATTTATGAGTCACAAATCAAAGATTTTGTAACAGATCAAAAAATTTATAGGTCACAAATTGTTCTCAACCACAAATAAAAAAACTTTATAGGTTACAATTTATTTATCGATTACAAAATCAAGTTTTATAAGTTACAATTTATTTAATGGTTACATATTATCAAATGAATTTGTTACAAGTTGTTTCTCGATCACAGCTTAATAAATTGTGAGTCACAATCACATTTTATAGATCACAAACTAACATATTGACCACAATTTACCAAATAATTGGTCACATATTAACCAATTTATTAGTTAACATCAACCAAATATTTGGTCACAAACACTCCCCCAACCCTACCGCATCACACCCCACCTCCTCCACCGCCACCACAACCACAACCACAACTCCCACCAAAAATGTTCTCAAATCTATTGTAGGGTACCACCACCACCACCACCACATGTGTTAACAAAAACCATAGCTACCACCGCCAGTATCAACAAAAACCACCGACACCATCATTTCCAATAACAAAATTATCGCCATTGCTAGATCCAACAACGCCATCGTCAAATCCACCGTTGATCCAAAACAAAACCTACCTCCATTGCTAGATCCACCACCACCATCATCACCAACAAAAATCATTGCAAAAACGTATAAACCACTGCCACCACTATTCACAACGTGAGGTGTCTCTGCCACCATAACACCGCCACCACCTATAATCACAACCTAACACAGATGCTTCGAGTCCAACAAAGACCAACAACCCAACCCTATATAGACACACCACCACCACAACGCAACACACCCCTCCAGTACCACCAATACCATTGCACCGCCACCACCATGCAGTGCGTCGCCACGATGGTGAATCGTAGATCACTACAGGGATGAAGTCGTCACAGGCGGCGCACCACATGATATGTGGTGAGGGCAATAAGTGCACAAATCGTTGTCGACACTGGTGCTCGATGAGGTAGAGAGAAGGAGAGGTAGAGTAAAGAGAGGGAATTGACTGAAAATGGGGAAGTAAATGAATATTAGGGTTTGGGGTGTGGGTATATAATTAATTGAGTTTTATAATATTATTATTTAATATTAAAAATTGTATTGTCATTTAATTTTGGTATATATAAACTATAATTCTGATTTTTGAAATGCAATATTTAAAAGTGGGCCTCTATGTAATTTTCAGTTTTTTTTTAAACCTCAAATATTTTTTAAAAATTGATTAACTACAATTAATTAATTAACTAATACCACGTAAGAGTAGCAAGAACAAAAAAAAAAAAAAAAAATTTGATTCTTTGAACGTTATAACTTACAAATTACAAGTTACAATCCTCCTAGTTTTTCAGACTTGTGACCGATTACAATAAATGTAGGCAAAGTTAAAAATACACATGAATAAAATATTAAGTGTACATTTTTTATGAACAAAAAAATTACATAACTAAATCAAGAAAATAAAACTTACAATTTCAACGTCATGTTGATGTGAATATTAAAATGTATTATTTAATTGAAATTTAAATTTTAACGCTTAGGAAATATAATTAGTGTTTGATTTCATAGATTTTATAGTATTTTTCTGCTAGGACTAGTTTAAACCTATATAAAGGGAGCTTATGCAATGTGATTCACACAACTTTGATATGATACTTTGTTCCCTAATTTCTTTTCCGTTTGTCTAATTATTCTTCTCTTTCTATCTCCTTTCTCTTCTTCTTTTTCCCTTTCCTTCTCATTATGCTATAATTCTACTATTTTATATGATTGCATCATACATCAATTAATAGCTAGGAATATTAGTAGAGATACTATGTAATTTTATTTCTAATTTTAGGTAACATAATTAGAGTTTGATTTCGTAAATTTTGTAGCATTTTTATACTTCATTATTAATTCACATAACTTTGATACAAATAAAAATTGATACTTTATCCCCCTAATATCTATCTATTCTCTTTTTTCCCTCTTCTTCATTCTTTCTCAATCTTGATCTTGTTTGTTGCATCCTATGTCACCTGTGTTTAGCATCTCATCAGATAGAATATTGTCAATTTTATTTTGAACACATAATTTTCCACACTCCCAAACCTTCAAACATATTAGAGCCTCAATAAATCTTCTTTTGGCCGTCATCGTTCTTTTGACAAAATTTTGTCACTTAAATTAAATGCAGCTTAGGATGCTATGTGCTATAGACGTCGGAGGTGTTTGTAAATCATTTGCTATTTTTAATATACAATTGAACATTGTCGTTCGTTACCCCTCCACCACGATAAAAGATCAAAATTTTTCTATTATTTTCATGCTAAAACACTAGGAACGTCTACACAGAAATACATAGATAACTCGGGAGATTTCTTGATTTCTACCACAGTTATCTACCATTCTAGATAGGAAGGAAATATAACTAGGTGAGAATGTATATAGCCAAAGTCAAGTTTTGTGAAATTCCCTTATAATAACTTTAATGATAACTAAATTAAATCGAGAGTACATCACTGCAGCTATAAGAAATAAAGTGCGCAACTCCTCCCAATATTTTTATAATCTTACCTCCATAGCATATTTTCTTTCTACAAAGTCATGCTCCACACCTACACTAATTGGGATTTTATGAACTCTAAGCCATTTTGCACAATCAAATTAATAATATGACAAACACATGTATGAAAAAAATATGGCACCAAATTCGGGTCCAAGTTAACTAACGAATCTATCAATGTCGAGTTTATTCATAGAAGCATTGTCGAAAGTAAAGTTGCGAATCATATCATGCATACCATATTCTTCTATACTGAAATTTAAAACTAAGAATATATTTTTAGAATTTTAAGGATGTTCTATCAATTTGAATAAGTTAATCCTTGTATGCATAATTGACCGTCTATATATGTAATGTGTCGTGGAAGCAATGCAACCTTTTTAGTTAACACCGGTCCACAAATCAGAGATAAATGATATGACGCTATTAAGAGTTATTGGATTAGAGTATCATTTACTGTTTTTAGAAAATATTTTTGTAGTATCGGAACGGAGTTATTTATGCAAAAAGGCTTATACCAAGATTGGAGATAGTATTGTATGAGCTTTATAAAGTGAGGCGAATCTACCATTCTGAGCGGCTTCTCATCTGAGGCTACGTATATAGCCATTCTTTCATGGAATATATCCACCTTGAAAAAGCTCAACCAGAGCCACCATAATTTTGAGTACCAAACACTGAAACACATGTTAAAGCCTATATTGTGTCGACATCACCACCATGATTCAGTTCGCATATATTTTCTCCAATGTCTATTCAAATAAGACGTGCTTGAACCAAGTTTCCGAATATAATCCTTACTAAAGTGATTGAAAATGCTTTACAAATATTCACTCCATCTTTCACACCAACTTTTTTTTTCTGTGTAATTTGTAGCTAAGCCTTCGATGTTTTTTTTTTTTTTTTTTTAGCTATTTTAGTTCGATTGTTTCTTCCTCCTCGACATCCTCCATTTTGACATCATCTAAATCAATTAGAGCATTTATACTTGTGCCAATTTTTTTTTTTTTTGAGAAATCATTACCGGATGGAGAGCTCGAACTACCAAAAAATTGGTTGACCTCATCATTAATTAGTTATTGAGACTGAAAAATGATACTGAATAAGAATATTTATAGAGCAACATATTTCACAATGTTAATAGTGAATAAGATCATTTATAGAACCGAGTATTTCTAAATAAAATTTGAGGAATAAAATTGTTTAACAAGAATTGGACATGGAGAATAGAATGGAAAATTTCTATATCTATGGAAGAAAATTCATACTTTAAAATATGAATGTTCTAAAAAATTCAAAACGTTCAAATGAACATTCTGAATTATTAATGCTTGCGAAGAAAATTCATACTTTAAAATATGAATGTTCTAAAAAATTCAAAACGTTCAAATGAACATTCTGAATTATTAATGCTTGCCATCACCTTTAGGTAGGCCTGGCAATAGGTTTTCCAATTGCAGGCAGTCAATGGGTCGGCCCAGGCTAATGCTCGTTCAAAGATGAGCCACGACTCATGCAAATTTGGGCTTTTATATGGGCCGGCTTGCCGGCCTAGCAAGAAGCCCGACTTTTTTGTCACCCTGGAATTGCCTCATTGAGTAATGAACTCTTTAGTAAATATCAAATCTCTGCCTAGGCATGTGTGGATATTAGCAAATTAGAAAAAAAAACATGGATCCTATCTATGATAGAATATTTCCAAGATTAGGGTGCTAGTTCATATTTATAGGTGCAATATCTCCAACAACGTAATCTAGAGATTTAATCAAGCATGTACTGAAATGGTAATCAATTATCAAATGAAAGAAGGAAAGAATTTAAAGCCATTGACGAAATTTTAGTTCAACTTCAATGTATCATGGTTCATAGAGAGGCCTCCTCAATCAAGAACAATATTTTTAAACGGTTCAAATATTAAATCGAAAAATATTAAAGGGCTCATAATTAAAATGTTCGACCATGATTAAATCAGAGAATGTTCATATTGATATATCATGATACATGTTAAAGTTTCAGTCACCCTTTCACTACCAAAGAAAAGTGTCATGAGCCATGGACATGCCAAATATCCACCGGTAAAATCATTGGATTTTCTCCATAGAAAAAAAAGTTGTGTGAAAATTATTAAGGAATGAATCTCACATCGAATAAAAATTAAATATAAAAACAACATATAAGAACTTGTATTACTCTTCTTAAGAAGGAAGATTAACGTTCTCACACGAATCATCATCCTGTAAGGACATATTAATGGTAGTATTTCACAATGTCTCAATTGAACCTAATTTCATGAATGAGCGAATGCTTTTCTCCAACTCTTACCATCCAACACGAGAACCCCACAGCAAAAAAGGAAGGCTCGGGAGAGGAATTTCGACATATCTTTATGCTTTACTAGAGATGAAGGATATTATCTCATGGGATCTTAATTGACAACCTTTCTTCATAGATAGCAGAAACGATTTCAACCCTGGTCGATTTAAGTATAATCTCATGTGCAAACTTTCCTTAAACTCCAAATTACAAAAATTCCCTAGACCAGGGAGACATTCATGGACTAAAAATTGGTTCAAAGTGCAAAAATCTCCCAAAATTGGTAAAAGGCTAATCAAATCACAAATAAGAAAATGCATTATTAATGGAAAAACTAGCTGTCGAGGGGGAGAGAGAGAGAGTGGATGGCATGTGAATCTAATTCAGACATGCATAAATTCCTTAGCTGAAGTTAATGTGTGTGTTCTTATATTGCTATTGTCTGAAAAAGACCAAACAAGAAAAGAAGATGAAAAAGGACGCTATGAATTATGCACTCTTAAAACTGAAATATTCTTGGGAATCCACAGAAGATTCATATATCCTTTGATAAACAAACAATGCCGTAATTGTTGAAATGGTATCTGAGTTCGAATGGGGCGGTGTTTTCGTAGAAACTTATGCGACATGCAATAGTAGAAAGTAAAGCAATGGTAGCTAGTAGTAGTTTTTACTTTCCTTGATGTCGAACCATTTTTTCTAAAAGCAATAAAGATTAACCTCTTGTTTGAGCCCCATTTTTGAGTAAAAATGTATTTTAGAATAGTGTTTTGTTGAAGAATATATGGCTAATTAAAGAAATATTTTGGGTTTACATATAAAATTATTTTATAGAAGAATGTATGATTGAAAACGAGTTTTGAAAAAAATGAGTTTTTGGAAAATTGAGGACCAAACATAGGCTAAGTAATTCTATTTATTTAAATTTTGTCTTCAACATCTTCCTCGAGTAGAGACCACATGTTACATGCGCAATTATTGTCTATCACTACGTTAAACCACCCATCTAAAATCTTAAATTATATATGTTGTTTGAAAAACGTTTTATTTTCTTCGTGAAAATATACCTTTTTTTGCTCCTACACTATATAAATTGTGCATTGAATAGCTTAAAGCTATTCTTGCTCTTGAAAAGAAACTTGTGTACACCCGGAGAAGATTCATTGGTATGTTTGGAACGATTTGGGGCTCGAAAAACTATTTATCGCTGTAGAAGATTCATTGGCAAGTTTGGGTAATGATAACAGATCACATTTTAGAGTAAAAGATACTTGAGGTCCTAATTTTCGGAGTGGCATATATATAACAATAGAGACGTATCCCTATCTATGGACAAAAAGCAATGGAGGAGCTTTTTTTCACTTTAGGTCCAATGGCAGTTTCCTTTGAAAGGATAAAGCACCAAATCGAAGTGAGTAGATATGGAGAGATAGGTATCTTCCATATTGAGAAATAAAGCAAAAAGTAGTCACTGGAAGATAGATATTCCACTCCACCACAACCATGCTTACTGCCTTAGTAGGTCTCTTCTGATGGATGCCTCGTGCAAATTAACACACACACTGGAGGTGAAAGAATTAATGGGTTCCACTTTATAAAAAATCTAATGCAGCATGTGAATGGATTCTGGAGTTTGCAGGAAGAAAGGGGAAATTCTGATCAAGAAAAGGGCAATGTACGTGTGGAAAAAGTGGCGGTCCCTTAAAGTTTGCACTCGCATAGACAAAGGTAGAGATCAGCTCAGCTAAGGGGTGCGGGTTCACCGATAAGACACCCTAATTCCGTATTACCAAGAGCAACAATATTAACACCCAAATAAGGAAAAAAAAAAAAATAAAATTAATAGAAACTATGACCATTTTCCGACAAATAGTTCATATATCGAAAAAGAAAACTATTACAATGAGTTGTTACACATCTTTCTATTTTCTTTCTATCTGAAAAATTGACTGGCTTTAAGAGCCTCTCCAATGCAACCGTGGATAAGGTGAAAATGGCATGACGGAGAAAAAGATTGACAATGTTTAAACAATCATGCTACAAATTTGACATCGTGTGAGTTGACAATTTTTTTTACATTGATTTTAACAACACTTTTTTAAACAATGGTCAAATTTCCTATCCCCACAGAGGGAATGTCAACTTTGATGTCAACATTAAGGAATGTACAACAAAACATAATTCATATTTAAAATTTCATTTAGATTCAGAAACTTTATTAGACGGATAGTGACTTAGTAAAATTAATATTTTCTTTTCATATTTATATTTTTTATTCAGATTTTGACTTGATTTTATTTTTATTTTAAGAAAATAAAAAAAAATACTCAAATAGCAATCAATAGAATGCATTAGAGGCTATTTTTGGTCTCGAATGTCTATTTTAAACATCAATGCCACGTACATCGAAAGCATTTCAAATTTATACAACACAACAATTAATAGAATATTTTGGAGATGCTCTAATGTCCAACTTTTTACATGGAAGAATAATGAAAGATCTCAAGAAAAGTGAGTAATATAGAATCATGGCGTGGAATGTGTTGGAGTACAAAAGATAGGAGTGTGTGGGGGTGGATTGTGAGTTGACACCAATGATGAAGGGTCATTTTCATTCATACACACGCGGTTGCATGTCTTGGTGTTTTCAAGCCATGTTACAAAAGCCTTTCACCCCCAAGAAATTGGAGTTTGGCGGGCCATTGTTTGGAGTTGCATAGACAAGCAAGCATATTCCCCTCTTCTCCCCTCAACTTTTTGTTCAATCAACAATTACTTCTCTAATATGTTCAAACTTCTGTATAAAATTTTCTTGATTAATTTGTTTATTATTAAAGTTGATTTGATTATGAGCTATAGAGATTGATTTGACCAGTGTCATTGACAAATTCTCCAAGAATACGTGTACAAAACATCTCAATCGACCTTTGTCCAATGCCAAACAGTATTTGTTCAATAACTTCTGCATTAGGCATACTCTCTTCTCTAGTGAGTTTTGTATTTGATCTCTCAAATACGCACAACTTACTTGAACGACAAAATATAATAAGAGAAGTGCAACACTTGTGGCAAAAATGTATATATAATATTACTTTTATCATTGTGCTTCACGACTTCGTGATATACTTGAGCTCTAACAGCAAATCGATACAACAGAAAATACAACACAAGATGAACATGTGATGCAAACTCGTTGCTTTCACTACACTAGAAACCACATATGGCAACGAGCGAAAAACGTTGCCATAGACTTTTTGCAGCGTTCGGGCACACGTTGTAGACTTTGATGTCGCCATAGAGTTCCAACTTTTAGCAACGTTCATTGAACGTTGCCATAGACCTTTTCCGCAACGTTCATTGAACGTTGCAATAGACGCTTTTAACAATGTTCCTTAAAGTTGCCATAGGACTTTTAACAACGTTCAGCGAACGTTGCGGTAGATACTTTTAACAAGGTTTGGCGAATGTTGTTGTATTCTCTTTTCATGTTGCAGTAGAACTTTTTAACAACGTTCGATGAACGTTTCCGTAGGCCTTTTTTTTTTTTTTTCAGGTTCTACATTGTTGTTGACCCTTCCTTCTATTCCCTATTTTTTAAAACAATTTCTAACATTTGAATATCATCACATAACTTCTATTAAAGAAAAATTCCATACATTCAAAAGGTAACTACATTTTCAAGAATGAAAACTACGCCAAGACAAACTCAATCCACTATCTTGAGGCTCGACTCATGCAACCAATTTACAAACTAAATGCATGCACACATTTAATTTCCTACAATACAATATTAAGTCCATTTTCCAACAGCAACAAAGGCAACTATTTGCACTACTCGTGTCATGCTAGAAGTTGGGATGGAGAAATAGAAGCTCCGTCTTTGGCAAAATCGATACTTATCCAAGCACTATTTCAACTTCATTCAGATGGGATTTCAACCAAAATCTTCAATCTGTGAAAGAAAGCAACTCAATATCATTATAACAAACAATTTTATCCTATTGCAACCATATCATCTTTTGCTATTGAGTGTCTGAATAAGGTCTTTAGACACCAAGTGTACAATGAACTTAGAAATACTTGCAAGTACAATTTGTCCAAACATGCACCTCAAGAAACTAAAATTGATTATTTACTTGTAAATGAACTTGTAAACCTTTTAATCTTACCTAAACATTCTACTTTCAATGTTCACAATTTCAAAAGGCAAACTCAAAACAAAATACAAAATGAATTCAAAACTCAAAATTGAAATATAAATAGAACAACCCCTAACCCTTTAGCCACACATTTTTATCCATTTACTGAATTTGAGTTTGACTCCATCATTGAAAGGTGAGGCTTAAAGAAGCTAACTTGAATACCAGTGTCTCTTACAACATACAAATCAGCAACAATTATAATTACACTCAATCACATTCCAATAAGAAACATGAAATATGGATTAGCCAAAGTGAAGATAATATCACACTTGAAGATAAAGCAAAAAAATGAATATGAAAAGACAAAATATGAAGACTTAAACACATGCATAAGTGCAAAAATTCATGAAATACCTTTGTCAAATGTGTCTAATATTATTCTTTGGCCAAGCAACAATACTTCACATGGCTTCCTTAAGAACTCGAAATTCATCAGTGGGTCTATATAAGGCCAAATGACCCATATACACTTCATCAACCCAAACCTTCCAACAATCTCGTCCAAGTGGCATGTGGTGCACCTTTACACTTGGGTCCATTGATGAAATCTTCCCTTCTACTACAATTTCTTCCTCATCGTACCGGTACCAATCCAATAGTTGACATCTTGAATTTTTCAAATGTGAAGTACCTCCTTGAATATCACTTCCTTGTTGAGACTACAAATTCATAGTTAAATTAACATATTAAACACAAAATTAGTATGCGATAGTCTAAATTTACGTTGAACAAATAACAAATAAAATAAGATACATAACCTGAGGAGTAAAAGCACGTGAACCCATGTCATCTGCATTCTTATTTTGATTCTGCACAATAATACAAAAATGAAAAAGTTATTCTACATCCTAAGTTATGTAAAGCTATGTTATCATATTATATATAATGATAAAGTATATAATCTGAGATAACTTGAGCAGTTCTTCAACTTTTTCTTCTAGTGCTCACATCCTTTCCGACTGCATTTGTAGTTGGCTTTCAAGTTCTCTCACTCGACCATTACTTTGATTGTGTCCATTGACTTTTGATGGTGTAACTCCAAATCCAAGTCCCCTTACTCTTCCACGACGTTCAGGACCTACGACTCGAGCAACGGCATCACCGCGAATGGAATCTTCTGTTGATGTATCGTAAATAGATTGGGCACAATCCTCTCTCTTTTTCTGCACTTATAAAACTTAAATTTTATACTAGCAAGTAATACATATAATAAGTTTAATTATTATTGACAGAATATTGATATAATACACATACAAAGTTTCGGCAACCGCGTCCAACAGTCCACACTCTAGTTCTTAATCCTTCTACGTCTGGATACTTTTTCCTCTGCAATACACATCAAATAAATACATATAATAGAATTGGACATATGCAAGAAACTTGATATAAACTAAAAGGAATGAAAATAAATAAGAAAATCGTTTCAGACAGGTACAGACAAGTAAAGATAGTTTGCACATGTACCAAATCGTGAGCCATATGCTGATAACCCTTTCGACCCATAGTATATAGAAGTTTGTGATTAGTTCTCATTTTGCTGAACTTGACATTTTTTTCCTGTTAAGAGAACAACAAAATTTAAAAACAATAATCAAACAAATTTTAAGCTCAATATGAAAATACAAGTTGAAAATCATTAGAAAGAGTATCTTCTACGAACTTTTTCCATACTTCTTCAGAGTTTACATTCTTCGATCTAAGTAGGGAAATAGCGCATTGCAAAATGTTAACAGCAACACGCTTTGCACGTTGAAAAAAAAAAAACTAAAGACAACGGACAAGGAACGTTGCAAAATGGTGTATTAGCAACATTCATTAAAAAACGTTGCCAAAACTCAATTTTGTCAACCAATAGCAACATACACTTGTTGAATGTTGCCATAGACCCTTTTTAGCAACATGCAAAGGCCTTTTTTCTTGTAGTGTTTTAATGAAATGTCGAGAATCAATCAATAAACACTCATCTATTCAATTGAATATCAAGAACTAATTAACGAATGGCGAATCTGTAGTCTTGAAGAAGTAAAATCGTATGAAATAAATTATCAATCCTAATAGTTAAATGACAAAAATAACTCCAAGTAAAGTGATTTATTAAAAGGGCATTATTAAGCAATAAACTCAACTTTCTCGAGCCCAAGTCTCCATTAAGGGGGGGGGGGGGGGGGGGGGGATCAAACAAAAAAATAAATAAATAATGCAGCTTTCTCTTCTTTATTTCTTCTCCGTGACTCTCAATCCAATTGAGTCATCAAAGAAACTCAATTGTGAAGCTGAATTGGACATCGCCCAATTGTCATTTTCTAATTGGCAAAACAAATGCCAACTAATATTCACAATAATATTAATTGGTCCAACAACATTTATATTTTTATTTTGAAAATAAATTCTTGCTGGCATTGATAAGTAACACTTTTCAAATTGTATGGACTACATAATTTTTTGTGTTACATCACTTTAATATGTCCCCTTAAACTTTTTAAATTAGGCTTCGCCTTTCTTTTATATATATATATATATATGGAAAAAAATAAAAAATTAACATGGAAGGCATGACTTACTCCTTTAATATTTTAGATGGAACACCAGAACTTAATATGGATCATACAAACAATTCAATTGGTGCAATATTCAAACCAATAGTTGGATTCTAAATTTCTAATATTAGGGCTCGTTTGACAAGGATTTTGTTTTTGCCAACGCTTCTTGTAAAAGAGCTTACTAAGTAAACTGCCTTAATTGGTGTTTGGAAATTAACTTCTACAATACCTTCATCTTTCAAAAGTACTTTTAAATTTAACCAAGTGGGTCAAAAACAACTTTCGAATATCAAAAGATCATTTTGATTTATCAAAGATTTGCCAAAATGGCCCTTTGTGATATGAGTCACAATCTTGAAGGACATGTTAAGAGACAAAATTTCATATTATTTAATTACGTAAATAACTATCACATAGAATAATTTGAGTAATTTCTCTTTATACGTGATTGATCCTTTAAAACATAATCGCGTGATTCAAAATAATTTGAATATACACCTAAATTAAGAGACATTCCCAAATAATGATAATGATTATATTTGGAGTAGTCTTGCATGGAAGAATGTTTGAATGATGATTGACAAATAACATTCCCCAACCATCCGATCCGACGTTGACTCATTGAGTCCATTGAAAAATATGGTCCATAATTCAATCAAAAGCAGTTCAAAATAATCAATTTTTGGAGCACATTCAATTAATTAAAACCCCTTTTCATCATATCAAATTATTGGATGGTCTGATGAGTTTGCATGTGCACCATGGCATCATTATCATAATGCACCATCACCATCTTGTGGTTTACATGATTTTATTCTCTAGGGTACAATTGTACTCCAATCAGAAATTATGTTTAGAGGATTAGAGTTTCATGCTTGTACCTTACCTGATTAGGTTTTTTTGTTGTGTAGTGATCGATCTTCCGTGTTTAATATGCTTTTTATGTTGAATAACGATAAAGATTGAACTGGGAATAATTGATCTATTATGTCATGTGATCCATAATTCACCTAAATAGTTAGGTCACTCGAGTCAATATCATGTGTTGTTAGCTAACTTATAACCATACTCAATTGTGTAAACAGTAAAGATACAGTTACTCTTAATGGTTAATGCTATTTGTATACAATTGGGTACAGATTGATGATATCGAAGAGAGAGAGAGAGAGAGAGAGAGAGAGAGAGAATGAAATGAAATGAAGTCAATTAGCTGTAAAATATCGAGATTGAATCATGAATTGAAAGAAAACTCTATTTTTAACTAAAGTTGCTCTCTTAGTCCCTCAACTCATATCAAAACACACACTAAACGAATCTAGCATAATAATTAGATGAATAAAATGGTAAAAATCAAATCAACCTTGCACGTGTGAACTCAAGTTCTTCAAACCTGATTAAGCCCCAAATTAATTAAGAACTAATCATTGCCGATTGCTTAGTCGTTAAGCACTTAAGCTTATTATTAGTTAGAAGAAAAAAACGAAAAGTGAAAAATGAAAAATAAATAAATAAATAAATAAAGTAAACAGATTACAGGCATGCATGTTATTCCCATCATTGATATGTACCAGTTTTTAGTTAAATTATTATTCAATTGGACCAAAAACGTGCATAAATACGAAGCTTTAAAACGTCGGAAATTCTTCATCGATGCCCTCTACATATTCGAGTTGTAATAAATTATTCCTCGGCCTAAGTTATTGGCAAGCATGTTTTCACTGTATCAAGTTTTTATAAAGTTGATTTCGATGAATGGAAACTGTTCGTTTGAACGTTCAAAGATCACACAACATGAACATACACTCGCTTTTTGTCCGGTAAAATACTAACACCTAGTTAATCACAATAAAACTTAATTAATTGCATTATGACAATCTTCTCATCATTTCCTCTTTCTATTTTTCCATTTTTTATTGAAATTAAGTGTATAATAATAAGTCACGTGCCTTTATTTAGGTCAAGTAGACGGATCTATCCATTAAGGTCCAACTTGCTACAAACTTGAAATATAAGCACCTATGCTTGTCAATAACCAGGTTGGTGACTAACTTCTAATAACTCGTATTGATTGGAGACTTGTGCTGTAATTTTCCTTGAAAGAGTATATGAACTCAAGAATAAGGTTATTTTTTATTTAAGTTTCTTTATTAATGTAGGCCTTATTTGGTGCCCATTTTGGGGGAAAATGGGTTTTGGAATAGTGTTATTTTGGAGAATGTGTTTTTAAAAATTAAAATAAATAAATTAGATTTACGTTTAAAATTATTTTATGAGAGTATGTGTGGTTGAAAGTGATTTAAAAAAAAAAATTGAGTTCTGGGAAAAATAAAGCTCAAACATAAGATTTTTGGCATGAATTTCTATGAGTTTATTAATACAAATTATTATTGTAAAGTCGGACTCCATCGTACGAACGCGAATACAATGTAAAGTTAACAAATTGTAACTACTATAGTATTTAAGAGTTCTTAATTTTTTGATGGTTGATGGATTTGAAAATCTAGGAAGTCTCAAAAGTTACATATAAGAATCATTAATTTAAAATCTCAACTCTTAATGTTGTCAAGATTCGATTAGTTGTGTCTTAATTTTTTAACACCGACTAAATTGGTAGCAATAATTAGATTATTAGAGCATAATTCCAATTAAGGAACCACATTAAATTGTCTCCATATAATTTGACTTTAACCGAAAGGCAATTTCATGAGATCTTTATACTTATTAAGGATTGCAAAACATTAACTTATGGCAAAAGAGAAAGGTTAATTTAAAAAAAGTAGAGAAGAAAAGGTGGTCATAAATCATAATAATTAGTCTCAATGGCCTCTCTGTAACTAGCTGCCCGTGTGAGTGGATTGTCAAGTCTAACAGTAGGGCCATGTTTGATATCCCCAATTTTCCATGGAGCTTAGAAATTATTTTTCATTTTCCATCTTTTACATTGTTTGATAGGAAGAAATTCTTGGAATTGGTTTTCCACCCTATCCCCCCACGTGACCCATTTTTCTTGTTTTCCTTGAATTGGTTTTCCCACCACTTTGGTAGGGAAATGGTTTTTCAGATCTCCAATTGTAACAAATTCTATCACTTTAATGAACAATTTTTATGTAAAACAAAGTCCAACGAACACTAAAAGATCTAAAATTTTAATATTTTTTACATGAAAAATTATACTAATCAAACACAATTAATTGACAATTTTCAGGAAAACAATTTTAGACAATTCAATTCCTTGAAATTCATTTTCTTTCCATTCAAATTTCACTCTTGCAATTACACGGACCATAAAACTAAAGTGAAAGTTAGACGACGATCTTCTTATTTTATTTAATTTATTTAAATTTCATATTTGACATAACTCTTTATGTACATTGTTTCTCAAAAATTGGTGATGACATGATCTAATCTCAAAATGTTTATGTAGTCAAATATCATACATGTTGAACCGTTCCATCTATTTTAGATTAGGGGTTCAACAACTATAAATGTGCATACTCGAGTGTATACCATAAACAATTGTACAATTTTGATTAAATTTAAATACTTAAAGCCAATATTAGCTTAAAGATAATTACTTTTGCAATTTGATAAATGCTTTAATTAAATTTTATTCCGAACATAAATGACCAACCTTCCAATATTGTCAGATCTAAAATGTATATTGATGGTAGCACATTATTATTTCTTGAATAAATATCATAATTTACAAGCTTGATTCTCGCACCATGTATAGTTGAGAAGTTTGTCTAAGCTTGAAAAAAAAAAAGGATTTAGTTTTAAGCTATTTTATATTTTCAAACATGTTCGAATATTTCACTCTTTTACTATAAAAAAAAAAGTTATATATTTTAAAAGAAACTTTTAATTTATCTTGAAAATAAGTAACTTCTTATTTTAATATTGATCAATATATTTTAAAAAACATTTATTTACTTACAAGTGAACTTTTTTAAGATTATCTGTCATGCTCAACTTAAAACTTGATCGATGATTTTGGTATTATTGAATAATTTTGGCATATTAGTGCCACTATTAACCTTCCTAAACATGAGAGGTGAAAATTATTGACAGGGCCAACTCGTGCGGCTAAGGTCTCACATTTAAGTACGCCACCAAAGTTTAGGAAATTATTTTCAAGATGTTTTATTATCAAAAATGTTAGAAAATATGGATTATGGGTCGCCTTTGTGGGGTGACCTGACCCACAAGACACCAAAAGGGTTGGAGGGAGCTGATAACCTCCCATAACTCCTATAAAACCTCCAATATTTTTTGTCTAGCAATGAAGAGAAAAAAGATGGTAAAAAATGGTGACAATTCGTATGAAAAATATCACCAAAATTGAAAGGTACCTAGAACTACTATTTTGACATGAAACTCACAAAAAAAAAAATGGCACTTAAGTTGTGGCTAATAATCCTCTTCCATTGTGATCGGGATTGGGACTATTGGAGTGCAAAAAAAATATAGATTTAGAGTTTTAGAAAATAATGTGATTCAACCTTTCAAAAAATCTTGAAATTCATTATTTCAAGTAAGCATCTTGATTGGAAATTCATGTTAAAGTATGCTGCAAATTACTTCATTGGTATCAGAGCCATAAGGTTGAATTCTTAGTTGTAATACATGCTTAAATATGCCATTACATGATACGATTGGGATATAAATTTTATATGTGAAGTTTTGAAACCTTATGTGGTCTTTAATGACATCTTTTGATATTTTACTGCTTTCTATACATTAATAATTATGCGGTAAAATTAGTATTGTTAGAAAGGTATTTTAATGAACTTTCCAACCATAAAAAGAACTTAAATTTTGGAATTAAAACGAAGAAGTTATGAGGTTTTGATGTAAATCTGAATTTTTACATGAAAATGGGTAAAATTCGAAATTTTATCGCATGTCAACTTCTTCTACATTGCATTTCATGCTTCCCATTTGATATGGTTGGATATATCTTCTCAAGATCTTTCTAACGATATAAAGATCATTAATTTTGACTTTGAATTGAAAAAGTTATGACCTCTCGAAATTTGGATGTAAATCAGATTTTTTGTTAGAAGATTGATAAAATCTGAAACTTCATCACATAATAACTTATTCTACACTATGTTTCATGCTTCACATTTGCTATGGTAGAATAGATCTTTTCAAGACCTTTCCAATGATATAATGAACATTAATTTTGGCCCCAAAATGAAGAAGTTATGATTTTTCGAAGTTTAGTTGAGAATTTTGCATGGTTTTTCTACCATGTTGACTCTCATGCAGATATGTTAATGTTCCAAACACGGCCTTAAACATTGATTTTATAAAATCTGATTACACAAATGAACTTAGAACGTTGAAATTAGTTTGGATGACCAATTGAAAAGTTTTTTTGAAAATTGCGTGATGGCGCTAACGCGCCCTACTTTTTTTTTTTTTATTAATTTAAGAAAATTATTGCAGATTGGTCTTGCAAGTGAGAGCGTGTAAGGAACTCGATTTTAACTCTAGAAATTGTAGATTGGTCCCTGAATTATTCTTGATTTTTTCAGTATAAGAAAATTATTTTTTGGATAGTTTATTTTTTTTATTTTTTTTTTACTTGAGTAAATTCTGATTTTTTTTTAAAGCAAGAATATTTATTAGAGAGTATTTGGCTAGTGGGAGCTATTTTTTAAGTACTCTCATTTTTATTTTATTTTTTTGAAAATGAAAAATACTCTAAAAATATTTAAAATACCATGTTTTATTATACATTCATGAATTGTGTGAGTCTTTGATTATATTATGTGATCCATTATAATTTATTTTTAATTTATGTGCTTGATTAGATATTACTGAATCTATGCACACTTATAGCATTCTTAGAGGGAAGGCTAGAAAAGCAACGACTATAGAACTTATTGAAAAGTTATATGCTTATTGAAATTAATCAATGTATTTGGAGCATGACCTAATGGGACACGTAAATATTTTTGGGACAATTTTTTAATGATAAATAGAATATGAGAATTATGATGTCACTTCCAATTTGTAGGGATTGTATTGTAACAGATATTAAAGTGATATTGAGAGTTTGTATAATAAAACTTAAATGATGTGAGTTTTATTCTTCGATTATAGTTTTCTGGAAGAATTAATTTGTGATATCATGATATATGTCATAATTGGATAAATGTGCATGTTTATACTTTTATTACATATTATGGAATTAGCTTATTGAATTACATGATATCTATTATTTCGTGAATTGTCATGAATGCTAAGGTCAGTAGAATAGTGAGATTTTTATTTAGACCAGTGGATTGTCAATTGAGTGATAGTTCGATAATTAGAAGGTTTAGAGAAAATTTTACTTAGAACTATTTGATGCACCAATTGAGTAGGAGTTATCAAGTTGGAAGAATTAATGTAATTATCGTTTATAACTTATGGAATTCTGCATTATGAAATTAAGTATATGATAGTGAAACAATGGGATTGTGGACGATGATTGAGAACATAGTGAACTTTCAACTCTATGTCTAACGTTGAACTATCGTATACGTTTATTTGCATTGATACAAAAAAGATATAAGTGCATAAATAGGTAATGATTGAGAATAAAATGTCTCTAAAGTCTGATAGATCACGGCATCAAAATCTATAGTTATTAACATTAATAAAGGCCACAAGCTAGTTGCGATAACATTTGGCATAATAAGTTTTTTAGTTAGAAGAACATGATGTTTTAGATAACATCAACCACACAATTGAAGACCTCATGTAGGTCAGACTACTCTAGAGAATAAAAATCAAAAACTTTGTCAAGTATGGAAAAAGTAGATTCTAGTACTCGAGCATTTGAATCGTTAAGTTCTGTTATATATGATCTTTTTTCTCACATGCGACTGAGTTGAGATGATTAGTATAGTGTTAACAAATATATATTTTTTTGAATAGTAAGTTCAAACTAGTCTCATTTCAATGGATGAAAACATTGAAAGTCAATGTGACTCACGAATTGAGGTGTCAATTTCTTCTATTGACAGTACACATCGTGTAAGTTAAAAGACACACGACTTGATGTTGCTAAATCTTGAGGACGTGCTTGTGTAGTAATATTCTAGTTAGCAAAATATTTTGGACTTTAAGTTTTAAGTGAACTAAACAAATGCAGAGATAATGAGGACTGGAAAATATACCAAGAAGAACATATCAGATAGAAATACGTGAAAGTGGTTTTGGTATAGGACCAATATTATAAAGGTTCAAGTGTTTCAATCGCACGGTTTGAATCTCTTAACTCAAAAATAGTTAGGCTAAAGGATATAAAACTTGAATATATTTCTCTTAGTGCTGTTTACGTATCAACATTATACATATTAGACCTTTTCTTGTGTAGATAATGAATTCAAGAGTTAGAAACTCAATTTATATGAGATCAAGAAGTGTCTTTAGTCTATTGTCGAGTCTTTGACTTGATACATAGATATATACAAATAATGAAGTTAGAGTAGAGGTTTATATGACTGATACTGCAACTTAGTATTGCAAAATGGAGAAAGTGACCTCATATTTGATATTAAGATAGTATCAAATGCTCCACTAAACTTAATCTCAGTTTTTGTTCTTCTAAAAGTGGTCTATTACTTGAGTTTATACGTGTTAGTTCTGTTCATACTCATTGTTGTGATGTTTAATTATGGGTCTGAATATTTGTGCAATAGTTTGAAGTTTTGAGTTGAGAAAACCATTCAAAACTGTAAAACCTAAACTTCCATTGTGTAAATCTATTTGAATTTCTTGAAAGATAGAGATGGAATTTCATATTTTCATTACATTTATAGATGGATTCATGCATTTCAGCTGTACCTCTGATTTTCATAAGTTGAGAATATAATTGAATGTGATGAGACATTGAGAATTATTTGAAAGCGTAAATCTCAATCACGAGATATCTATGATCTAGGAAATGAAAGATAAACTTTTATTGGATTGATTATTTCTTGATCACCAATAATTATATAATTTATTGGGAAGAAAGAATAGAATATTACTGAATGTGATGAGACTTGAGATAATGCAGTCCAATTTATGTATTTTCTTTTGGGAAGATTATTGGTTAACTGCAATGTATCACTTAATGGAGTTTTCTCAATATTCGTATCTTCAAAATAAATAAACTTTGGACATGTAGATAACCAAATATGGGTTGCCTTAGACTCATAATCAATTATATAAGTTATTGATAATGAGTTTGGGAACATGAGTCTATTAAGAACGAGACGAATCTATGAGATATACATAATAGTCCAAAAATGTACTTAAGTGAGATTTTGAATGGATATTAGGTCATAAGATGTGACATATGACATTTTCTTTTTTCTTAATAGGGGAGAGAATTCTGGAGAATATTATTGAAACTGGTATTGTGTGTATTGATGAATCAATTTTGAATACATAAGATTTGGTTTAGACTTCTGATTCAAGTGAGAGTAATATGTTTACGAGTGTGAGCTATCTATCCGAATATGAGCTATCTAAGAATCATCTAATTTCAATGATTTTTGGTTCAGAGTGGAAGTTAAGAGATATTTAGTTTTAATGATTACTGGTTCAGAAAATCAGTTGAGAAATTTGAGGAAAGTGATTGGAGTATAAAATTTCAACCTAATTTGAGAAGTGGTGGAAGTTCTAATTGGACGTTATGTTTATTATGAACATTCAGGTTCTTAAAAATTAAATGAAAGACTAATGAGTTTATGATAAATAAAGCTCTTTTTTTTTTTTAGAAATGTTAGACTCAATAGGAGTATTTTGAGTTTGATAAACATTTTTCTTAGTAATGAGACTCACTTCTATACGCTGATACTAGCTATGATAGTGTGTTTAGTTTAGATTATACCAAATAGGCTTATAGACTATATTTTCATTCTCAATTGAGAACTGATTGAAGAGATCTACATGAATCGATTTGCAAATTTCATGTTAAAGGCTTCTATAGTATTGTGGTAACTATTTAGTTATAATTGTAGCCTAATACAATCATCTTGACATTGGTATTTGAGTTTTAATAGGGTTTAAATCTCGTACAAAATTTCATCATATGGATTTATGTAAAAGTTTGATGGTAGATTGTAATTCTAATTTAGATGTTAATGACACTATATCGGCTAAACATCAGAATGAGTGTATTGAGATCATTTTGAAATGGTTGTTCTTAATTTTTTAGACGAAGGACATGGGTTTAGCAAATTGTACATTTTGTGTTAAAAAAAGTATTCTAGTCTTGTTTTTCTATCAAAAGAGTTGTATACCAAAAAGATTCTAAAATATTTTTAACTATGAAATTGCTACCATTCTGATGTTCATGTGTCAAAAGTTGACCACATGAGTCTTCATATATGCTCAAGGACTCCAAAGGTGCTCAAAGAAATATACAGAGAACCACATCTAGTGCGATTAAAAATTAGAAGTATGCTATGTTGTATACTTGCATTAATATTTGTCATGAGATGGATTTAGTCAGTAGGTATCAATGTTGTCCTTGGAAAGGATATTGTGATACTTGAAGAATGTTGTTGTCAGTTATTCTATTTGTTGTCGAATGAATAACTTGTGATTGGAATATATATACATATATCGACTAAAGATGAAAGTTATTCGAGTCCAAATAGTTATTAGACTTATACAATCTTGCTATATAGAGTAGTAAGAAATATATCTTGTTTTATATATCTTGACAGTTGAAGAAATTGTTTGGTATAGATGTATTGGGCATCTAATGATGCTAGTTGTGGATATGAATTCATGATAGTTATGCAATTATCTCATGTATTGATGATCTCAAATATGATGACGGAAACAAACACTTGATAATATTTCTGTGAGACACATTAACAAAGAAAGTGTCTTTGCAGTATATCTACCTAAACGATGGTCTGTAATCATCATACTCTAAAGATGGTTAGAGATATACTTATTTGTAATGTCGAGTCTCTAATATAACGTATAATATAATACAGTATATCAGAAAACTCTTGATTGAGTTTTATGTGCCTATAGATGAACAATTCTAAGTTCATATGTAATCTATTGTTAGAATCACGAGATGCACATATAAAGTATGTCAAACAAGTTGAGATTAGCTCATTCACACGAGCAATCGCCTCAAACATTTTGGAGCGTGTGCTGAGACAAGACATAATGATCATGTTGTATACATGATCTAGTCGTCTTGATGAGATATCAAGATGAGATTGCAACAAGTAATCGAAATGAATTTTAGTAATCCATTAAACCTGTTTAGTAGGCAAATCGAGTTCTCGATTTCGGATTGCATGGAGGAATGAACATAAGGAGAATTTAGATTAGGTATTGGATAGTACCTGAACTAGGATCTGTATGGTGTTATTTGTTTATAAAGGATATGACATACGCCCTAAGAATGAGAGAAAACATCATAGCATGTGTTTCATACTACGTGTGCGTTTACGACCAATATTGGGTAAATAAGTGAATGGATTCATGCTTCCTCATTGTGTGAGACTTTAAGGTTTATATAACATCATATACACCCTTATAACTTTTGACTGTTTCTTGAGATTTTATTTCGGTACTGCTACTTTAACATGTTGTCAATAATTATGATTGATTTGGTTTGATGGGGGCATGTCTAGGAAATTAGCTGATTTAAAGTTAAAATATTCAAGTAGGAAAGGAAGACCTTTTTGACCAACATTTATATTTGTATTCACCGGTCGGACAATTGTGTTTAGCCATTTAGGATATAGGACACAATTGTGAATACAATGATAAGATGTGGGATTCAAGTATGTTTCATAAATACTTGAGAGATCGGAAATACTTGATTAATGTTGAAAAATAAATTTATAGTATAGCGAGATGTAATGTTCATCTAGTAGAGCTACTATACATCCCTAAAGGTTTATTGTACCATGAGCTCTATAAATCACAAGAAAGATATAACGTGTGACATTTGTTGTCCCTTGTGGTTCGGATCAAGCCCATCATGTACAAGTAGAAGATGTTAGAAAATATGGATCATGGGTTGTCCATGTGAGGTTACCCGACCCACAAGACATCAAAATGGTTGGAGGGAATGATTTGAATTTTGAATTCAAATTCACAACTCCCCCATAACTCCAATAAAACCTACAATTTTTTTGTATAGCAATGGAGATAAAAAAGATGGTAGCAAAATGGTGACAATTCGTATGGAAAATATCACAAAAATTGAAATGCACCTAGAACCACTATTTTGCCATGAAAACTCACCAAAAATTTGCACTTAAGTTGTGGATAATAATCCCCCTTATATTGTGATCGGGATTGCAACCATTGGAGTGTAAGAAAATTGTAGAATTGGAGTTTTGAAAAGTAAAGTGATCCAACCATTTAAAAGATTTTAGAATTCATCATTTCGAGTAAGTATCTTGACCGAAAATTCATGTTAAAATATGCTGCAAATTACTTAAAAAATGTTTGAAAGAAGATTTTCATTCTGTAATATTTTTATTTTCAAAATGGGTTAATGGATTTCACCATTCCCACGTTCTATAATGATTAAAAACGCTTTTTTCATAAATTTAATGTTAGAACATAAATTTAGCAAAATAAAGTAATAAATATAAAAAATAAATATTATCGACAGAAAAGTCTATAGGTAACAAAACAATAATTAAAGATTACCAAGGACTTTTTGCATTGATGATAATTTAAAAAATAATAATAACTCTAATATATCTATAAGATTTGCCTTTTAAATAACATAGTAAAAGAGATTGATTATTTCGTTTAAAAAATTATGCCAGCAATTAAGAAAATATGGATTATTCTGTTGCCTTTGAAAATTCTACATGTAATTCACTTCTTCAACTGATTGAGCAAAATGAATCATTACATTACAATCTAGGTTGTCATGATTCTCCCCACAATAGTTGCATCTCAGCATGGTTGCTTTAATTGCTACTGTTTGATTAATTGTCATACCATATATCTTTCTAGCTGTCCTGAAACAGATATTAGTGTGCCAATCTCATGTATACTTGCAATTTTCTTTCCACTCAATTTTTATGTTGGCCATAGTACATTGGATATGCTAAATCCTCCATGATTTGATAAACCTGATGAGTTGTCCTTTTTGTAATTGACCCATCATAGGTAGATGCAATATTAGCTCTACTAGTCGGATTAAGACCAATGTTACCGAGCTTGTAACCACTTCTGCAAACCATGTTGTGGACATTGTCGTAGTAGTCCTTTTTATCTTTTTTTCATATCTCGTAAAAACACTTTAAATCAAGTTGATAGAATGTTGTTATTTCATCTCTTAACCTTACAATCCTTTTTGGTGGGTAGTATTTATTAAAAAACTTCTGGCTCAAACCGTTCCAAGTAATAATGTTGTAAGGTGGGAATGTGTTCAACCATTTCCTAACTCAAATCATTCAAAATGTACGGAAATAGTCTTGGCCGAATTGCATAATTGAAATTGCTCGAATATTCAATTGATGCACACATATCCAAAAATCTCGAGATGTGAGCATTTAGGCTTTCAATGGTTTTCCCAAAGAATTACAATATATGATAAAATATGTTTATTGAGTACGTCCTCAAGTGAGAATTAGCTTAACCAAATATTCAATAAGCTATACTGGATTTACTTTCTACCACTAGCGGAATCTTGTATTCTTTCTCATCAGTCTCTCATTTCCATTACCCACAATTACAGCCGGATGTGCTGCATTTTCATTTATTCCAACGACCTTCATTTTGTATGTCTTAAGCCATTGCTTGTGCTTGCCTTTTTGTTGTGCTTCTATCTTTTATTTTCTTCTCAACCTAAATGTTCATTCGATTTCCTTATCAAATGGAGTAAGATCTCAGTATCTTGAACTTTGCGTACAAAATCCTAAAAAGAAAGAGAAAAATATTTCATTTTTTAATAATAATTTAAAACTATTAAAGCAATAAAATCTCAAATTAAAGCTACAACTAATTAAATCTCAAAAATTTGATCATTGAAAAATCCACTAGTGTACGATATCACGAACAAGTAATAAAGTGATAAGTAAGATATTGTTCTCACGAGTACTATATAGTTTATCTAGGATTAATTAATGCAACCCTAATCGAATAGCCAACTTTGATGTATCAAATTGATCTAAATTAACTATTAAACTAATTATTTTAGTGAGCAAATTATGAAGGTTTTGTAAAAGTAGATGAGATGATTACTAAGATCTCAAATCTTCTTTATTAATATGTTTCAATGCAATTGAATAATATGAAAGTATGTGCACATTCTTGTTGATCAATACTTCTAAGTTAATTAATAGCCTATCTCGATAATTATTAAATTCGTCATTTCAAATGATCTTCCTAAATCTCTATGAAAGATGCGAACATGAAAGCGTGCATTAAAAATACTTAAACATTTATAAAAATTATATAAAGAATAGCTGTATATCTCTATCCCTTATCAGATTTTTACAATGATGTTATACGTGTTATATATCTTATTATCTCTCTCGATAACAATAAATTCATACAATATTCGATTTAGTGGTCAATTAATTGAAAAGTATTAAGTTATATAACAATCATCCAAAAATAAACACATTGAACGGCAAATTCTAAAACATTATAACAAGGATTCGTCAATGTCTTGTTAATTTGAAACCTTGCCTAGCATTGCAAAATTACATGAATTCATGTGTAAATTGTAAAACATCACCCGGATTATTGGTAAATTGAGAAGGAGGAGATCAATCTTGAAATCATGAATCTCTTTAATGGTTTTTTTTTATTTTTAAATCTCCAGTTGCTCGTATCTTCTTTGCTCAAAAATCAAGGTTGAATATTCAGAAAATTGAAATCTTGGTATCGCCTCTTAATTCTCTCAAAAGATTTTTGAATTGATCTACTTTTCTTGTAATAATAGATAAAATATAATGTATGAGAGGTAACTTTTTATGTTTTCCTCACGTTCTCTATTTATAAGGGTTAAAAATAAGTCTAAAATTGTGTCCAAAGTGATTCTCAAGAAGAATTTGAATAAAAAAAGAGAAATGTAGTCGGGTCCCGATTTATATCAGCGCGAGCATGTCGATATCCTTCCCGCAATCATACTGTTGAGAGCTTTTGCTCTTGGTTGCGTTAAAATAGTGGTGCGTGGATGCACCGTAGCACGTCACTTGAACTTTTCGTTGCGTGTGGTTTGGTCCACAAGTTTTTATTCTTGAGTCCTTTTAAGTCATTTTCTCTTGTAATTTCTTTCCTATCTTATATTTGCATCCAATTAAACCCATAAAATCTTGATTCATCGTTTTGTGGCCCGAATCAAAATTAAACAGTTTCAATTAGGCTATCAAACTTTGGATTTTGCCCTTTTCACTATCTTTCCATTCTTTCTTTCAATTTCGCTTCCAATTATCAAGTTTTATCTGAAATTGAAATATACAATAAATTAGGTCGCAATTAATCAAAAGAATTATAAAGTGTATATATTTTAAGGTTCCGATAAGTGTATACAGATGTCATTGTCAACAACTTATTAAAAGGAAAATAAAAATAGAAAGAATAAACTTACATTGGTGACTCCAACTTATTCACCGGAGATGAACTATTGAAGCACCGGTGTTGATTATTGATGACATCATCGAAAATATTGCCATGGTAATTATTTAGAAAGGTGCGTCGATCATAACCAATAGTATTAACATTTGTTATTCCATAAAAAAAAAATGCTTACAATTATTAATTTCCGTCAAATCATCTTCATTAATACTATTGGCGATCATCCATGAAACTTATGGTTGGTGATCTTCTACTTTATTTTAAATTTTATTATTATTATATTCAAAATGGCCCATTCAATCTTTATTTTTTATTTTTCCTAAAACCCCTTAATTGTTTCAGCGTCTTTGATTATTTGAATGCTTATTAATTAACTACAAACTAATTGACACGTTGTATAAAATTAAATAAAACTTTTATATATATATTAAAATTTTCATTCTCATTTTTCTACTCATTTTCAATCACACATTTTTCAATAAAATAATATTTTCCATCACATCAATAATTTTTTTTTTTTTCAACCACACATTTTCCGTCAATCTACTATTTCATAATGTATTTTTCCAAAATAATGTGATTCAAACACGCTCCTAATGTATTCTGATTGGTCAAACCACTATATGACCATTTTAACATAAATAGTGGATAACAATGATATGTCGAATGGTTATAGAATACACTTTCTTCTTTTACTTTATTATTTAATCGGTTAAGTGGGAAGAAAAAGATTGAGCTCACAAAATTGGTTACTAATGAGTCAAGTCCAATATCTATCAATAGGAACAATGCTTATCTATCCACTAAAACACGATGTTCATTTTTCCTTTTACCCGTTCGATCTCACATTTCTTAGCGTTATTATCATGAAAAAAGTTGTGAAAGTTATATATTACTCATAACGTAAGACGAATGGAGATTCTAAGTCGGCATGCCTAGTAGAATGTTTGGCCTCTTGTATCGAAAGCGATGTCCGAAAGTAGTGAACCCTAAATTATTTACTTAATTTTTAATAGAACCATCTAATTAAACAATGAGTGGGATTTGAAGAAAGTGCATATCGATTTAAAAATTGAATAAGAACGTAAAAGACAATATGAAGTCAAATATGCTCGTTTTATTATTATTTTTTGCAGTCCCAATCTTATTTAATTTTAGTGGTCCTATCTACTACTTGGAATGCAATGATTTCACATCCATATTGGCAGAGAGTCATTAAAATTGCACTAAATGATAAGTGGTCATATAGAAATTGGGTGCTGAAGTTCATCATCATGGTTTAATTAATTTCCCAATTATTGCCAAGTCACTTCGATGCATTCTCAAATTCCTACATATTTAGAAGATTGGCAACCTCGAAATTTCTAAAAATCAGATAATTGAAACAAAAAAAATTGTAAATAGACTTTTGCGTTTTGAGCCAAATAGCCCTTTTGTAAATATTAATATTCAGCTTAGATATACTCAATTTCGGTACTCAAGTTTATGCTACTTTGAGCATTGTATACCTGGTCGAATGTGTACCATACGTTACTTTACTAGACAATATACAATGTTCGACCAAAGAAGAATATATATAAATATATGTATATTCAAGAATTCACTTGTAACACAACAAAATCATGTCTAATAATTAGAGAAAATTCTTCAATGTACAAGATTTATACACTAATGTGATCATTTGAGCCCCCCTAGAAAAAAAATTAAAATTAAAAACAAGAAAGCCTAATTACACTCTCCATTCAATAATGGGGATCAGTCTTGAACCTACTTCTAAAAACAAAAATTCTTTGTCACGCCCCTTTCCTCAATTGGTGGAGCTTCTTATGGGTACCAACTTTAGTGCCAATGGTACCAACAAAAAGTTCTCCATTAATCAGTGTTTTGCCTCTTTCTAGCTGGTCAAGCCTATAAAAATTAACTAATTAATTTAAGTACGACCAAAATTAAGCTATAATTACATTAATTAATTAAATGAGGCAGGAAAATGCTTTGCATCTGCTTTCCAACAAGTTTCAATGTCTTGTGCAATGTTCTTAGCATCCATTGATGCCCCAAGAAGGCCGCGTTTGGTAAACCCTACTGCATATAGCCCACATTCTCCTTTCCAGCCATTTGGAAATGGTCTTTTTGGTAGCCCATCTTTCTCCGAAAACATCTCTCTTTCCTGAGGATAAAGAGGCCAAACATGGTCCTATTTTAGTTCTTTCAACTTATGAGTATGTTTGGCACGGAAGACTGAATGCATTCGACAGTTTCATCATACTGTCGAGTATAGTTCGGTCCAATAACCCTTACCAAATACACATATAGAATGCTATGTCTATTCAAGAAAAAAGGGATAGATACCTTTAGCCAAGATGGTACGTTACTTTTGTATCCAGTTGCTAGGATAATTGCATCAAAATTTTCTGATTTTCCATCTACAAATTCCACATATTGATGCCTTAATCTCTTAATGCTTTGACATACCTGTAATAATGGCAACCATTTCAGTATTTCAGGAAAATAATTTGATACTCATACATTGTAAATTTGGTACAGAAACAAGAAAAAGAAATACTCTTGGGGTCAATATTTATAGAACATCATAGTGTTAAAAATGTTCTTATTAGTGGAATACATTTATGGCATATTTGGTAACATATATTAAATAGTACAGATAAAAAAAAAAAATTCAAATGTGTGTCCACTATCATATCAACATGGTCTAATGCTATACAACAAAAATAAACTCGATTTTTTCAATAAGAATAATTTTTTTTTTTTTTTTCTTACCTAAGAAGACCAAACAGAAGGGTGGCAAAAGTAATAAAGGAATCGATTTGAAGTCCATGAATTCAACAACAACAAAAAAAATAAAGTACCAATTTTTAATTTCTTGCAATTGTTTGGCCAAATATGGTGATTTATGTCCATTTGAAATGTCATTTAACAGAGCAATGCAATCATGTATGAAGGCTAAAATCGTTGGATACAACGAATTAAACACTGTAAAAGGTGATGATACAATGAAATAAAAGTGAAGTTATCTGTGCAAGTGGACAAATTATATTACCCTGATATCTCCACTTTTGATCTTGGCTAAGGTTCCGACGTCCAAAACCGGTGTTTTCCCTGATAGGTTCTTTAACTCGAGAGGGCCTACTTGAGGCCGGTTGAGGCCAAACCGTCCTGTGTCCCCAAGTATCAGCCAGGACAAGACTAATAGGAACCGGTCGACAAGACGAATTGGCAGCCACTTGAGTAACCACATGGACAGCCCGAAAGTTGATCTCCCCAGCATCTCTTGTGGTAGAATATGCACCTAATAGTATCAACAAATTTGGGGTCATATATAAAGTTATACCTAAAGATGGGACTGACAGAAATAAAGCATAAAAGATGTAATTGATTGGAACTTCACCATTCATAAACTCCATATGATAAAGGGATTACTTTACAGTTAAAAATTAAGTATTTTGATTATGAAACAAAATCTTGAACTTTTCAAACCAAGGTTTCATTGCGCATGCTTGAGTATCCCAAGAAAGTGAAACAAATAACTGTATAGCAAAAAAAACTGTTGGAACTTTCACAAATCAAAACAGTTGGAACATAGACAAGAAAACCAAGATCCATCTTTCCTTTTCAAGATCTCTTTTGTTAAAAAACTTGAATTAGGGTTTTGCTTACCTTTCAGAAATGGTAATTTTTTTTTTTTTGCCAAGAAACAGTCATATACACACTTTTCATATTCATTAATATGCAGAAATATACAGTTTCTTGATTCAATTGGAAACACACTGGGAGTCAGAAATAAGTAACTTTTTTCTTAATTAAAAGTGAAAATCCGAATAAAAAATAAGTTGAAATGGTTTTGAAGGTGTCTTACTGTATCTCTGGCCACAAGAGAAGGGCTGGCGTTATGATTGCATAGATCCAAACATACTTCCATTCCAGAATTTCCACAGCCAACTACCAATATTTTCTTCCCTTTAAACACATCACCACTTTTATATCTGCTTGTGTGCATTATAATCCCACCAAATTCTTCAATTCCTTCAATTTGTGGAACCACTTCCACTGCATTTTCTCCGGTGGCGACAATCAGCCACCGGCAGACGTACTCAGTCTCCTCGTCCTTGAGCCCTGAGGCACGTACTCGCCAAAACCCAAGATTCTGATCATACTCAGCACACAAAACTGTCTGGCTGAAAACAGGCTTAATGTCAAACTCTTGCGCATATGATTCCAAGTATTGAATGAACTGCTGTTTAGTAGGGTATGTTGGAAATTCTTGTGGGAATGACATCAAAGGAAGCTCACAGAATTGTTTAGGCAAATGAAGCCTAAGCCGGTCATAAGTTTTAAGCTGCCATAAAGATGCTATACAATTAGATCTCTCTAAAACAAGACTTGGTACACCTTTTTCCTTCAAACAAGCTGCCACAGCTAGGCCGGATGGCCCGGCCCCCACTATAACCGGCCCTCGTATCCATTCGCATCGTTGAGACCTCAGAATCTTGTCACTAGGCCAGTTACAGTAGGGATCATGCACGCTTTTCCCCTCTATTTCCCTTAAATAATCCATGGCGGTGTATAAGTATATCACTAACTACTTATCCAACTGTAACTTTTTTTTTTTCTTTTCTTTTTTCTTTTTTGATTCTTGAAATCTTAACTACTTTAAAGATTCAGAATATGAAAAGGAGCAAGAATTGAGGAGAACCACCTGATCAAAACAACGGGTTGTTGATGCAAAAAAGACTTGAGAATTTTTAGGGATAAATCGATATCTACTAATATATCCAGAAGAGTAAGAGATTGAAATAAATACGTGGTGAATTCCGAAAGAGGTGGAGTGGATTAAGAGAAATTCTTAGCCACTTGTGAGAATGAATAAAATGAATGATTTCTTTTTTTTTTTTTTTTTTTTTTCTTGAATCAAAATGTGGGAGAGCGAAGACTACGGGACTGATCAATCAGCATTCATTTCTTCAAGAAGAACCTTGAGAGAGACACACACACACATACATACACGCAGAGGGGGGTGGGCACTGAATGTGATATTTCAAAATATATTCCTTTTGTTCAAATGAGAGACGTGAATTGAATTCGCTGTGAATATCAGAAAAAAGAAAACAGAGTTCACTGATAAACAGGAAGTAATGCTACCAGGGCATATTTATAGTGTTTGAGTGTGTGGGTGTTAGGGGTGAGGGAAGATTGGTAACATAATATTAACTAGAAACAAATTTTTGGATCAATTTTTAAATCCCATTTTGGGTTGAGTTTGACGATATATCAACCAATCACAAATTGAAAGAATTTTTACTTAAGGGGATTGGAAACTATTTTTGGCTTGTGCTACGTAAAAAAATGTATATAATGGATTACGTAATATGATATGGAGAGGGAAAAAATTAATTATATTTTAAATTGACAAATGGTAGCGTCATGTGATATTATATAATCCATTATATAAATTTTGATATATATGTAACAATATATCTCATTTTTTGGACTTAAAAATGAGTAATTATATTTTATCAAGAATGATTTCATGTGATTACAAGGTTATAAAAATGGGACCAGACTCACAAATTTGAATAGAATAACTAGAAAATCAATGGTCATTTTAAATTATAGATTCATGGATCAATTACATTACCAATGCCATGAGAAATTACAAAGAGAAAAGTAATTACTTGCTTAATAGTCAACTAAGATCACAAAATACTAGCAGTAAAATATGTTAACGAACCCATTGTTTTCAATCGAAACACTAGCAAAGTCTACGCATTATTTTCGAGTCTTTACTTAGACCTAATGGTAGGTTTGGATTCCCGACCCTTTCAATAAAGAAAGTAAGGTACAAATGGAAGGGGAACATGTCAACCTTACATCGAGACCTATATAAGGAGGAGAGAAAAGAAATTTGAAAAGCACTGAATAGGAGCGACTATCTCCTTTACAACTTTTGATAAATTGAATCTAGAAACAATGGGCTAGATTAATATGTTAATCAATAGGGTACTAGAATTGACAAATGTCGTTTGTTTAAGTTTCATTATCAGTCATTTATAAAAAAAAAAATTACGCAGATAATTTGTTGAACGAAAATAATTTATGTCTCTATTCAACATAAAATTTAAATAAATAAATTTATGGGATTTCTAGTCTTCAAACTTTTATATAAGATGAATGAGTATAGTATTAGTTAGAATCGTGAATTTCAATCTCATAACCTGTTTATGAAAATTGTGCTTAAATTATCGACATACATATAGTGTTAGTTATGATTGGCATTATACATCACTAGAGGTCTGTCATACGTCACTAAGTATGTCATAAACAAAATTTAGTAGGACTTATTAATTAGGTGATTGATCGTAATTGAATCCTACCAAATATAATATATTAGCAACATCATAGAATGATTTGAATTAATTATGAGAAGAAGTCAATTAGAAAAGTTGTTATTCGTACTTCTTATTGGTTAAAGACTAAAGGGATTAGTTATGATTGGCAATGGGTTGGACCATGCCGAGTTGGGCTGGCTGCATTGTGATCTTCCACTTAGGGCCTAAAACGGCAGTTTGGTTTTAAAAAAAAGTTGGACGACCATGAAATAA
The DNA here is from genome assembly GCA_019097785.1 of Fraxinus excelsior. Classification (NCBI taxonomy): domain Eukaryota; kingdom Viridiplantae; phylum Streptophyta; class Magnoliopsida; order Lamiales; family Oleaceae; genus Fraxinus; species Fraxinus excelsior. The sequence goes on from CM032644.1 coordinate 6,450,492, forward strand.
GGGAAGAGTTCACAAATCAGCTTTTAACTATCACTAAATCAATTTTCAGGTCTTAAATTTAAAAATGCAAAAATCAGGTATTTATTAATTAATTAAATATATTAAAATCATAATTATACAATTTATGGTCACAGTTGCATCCTTATAAGTCACAAATTATTCACTGGTCACATTTTATCACATTTATTGGTCACAAATTATTTCGAGATCACAAATCAAAATTTTTATACGTCACAGTTTATTTCATTGGTCACAAATCAAAAAAATTGTAAGTCACATTTTACCGATCGGTCACATATTTTCAAGTTAATTAGTCGCAAATTATTTCGAGGTCACAAATCAATTTTTTTATACGTCACAATTTGTTTCATTGATCACAGATAAAAAAAATTGTAGATCACATTTTATCGATCGGTCACATATTTTCAAGTTGAACCAAATAGTTAGTCACATACACCAAAACACCCCATTCCGGTCTGATCCACCACCCATATTTGGTCACAGATGACCAAATAATTAGTCACATACACCAAATAGTGGTCACGTACCACCGTCACCAACACTACAGCCACATCCACTGCCACAACGGCAACTCGGGACCACCCTCACCCTACCACCTTCGTCGCCGTCACCACACCACCACCACCACAACAACACAACTATCGCCGCCGCCAGAAATGCCATTTTACGACCCACAAACAACCGCACCTCTAATCAGCCACTACCACCTCACCACCACTGGAAACAACCATTTGCAAACTAAAAAATAAACCACCAACCACTAACATCAAAACAATCAGAAAAAAATGAACACGACCACCGATCGAACACTGCAGCGACTCTACATAAGAAGTCGGTACAGCGGCGTTGTGTTGTTCGCGATCATCGTGCGACTTCTCTAACGCTGCGAGGGGCACTGTGATACGGCGCTCACAGAGAAAGGAAAATGTGTGTGGCGGCGCACAAATCCACCATCACCGCACTACACCATCGTCGCTACCGCGTCAACCATTAGCCACCATAAATCAAAACAACCAAAAAAACTAGGCACGGCCGCGATTCGCACTAAGCTCTGCATTCAGAATAGATTGAGCGCCGTAGCTTTATGTCGACGCTAAATAGCCAAACCGATGACAGAAAGCATGGAGCAAAGAGAGGTGGCCCTCGACAGAGACATTGGAGAAGAAGGGAGAGGCGAGAGTGAAGAGTGAGAGATATTTAGGGTTTGAAAATGGGATTAGGGATGAATTGCCAGAAATAGAATTGGGGAAGGTTGAATAATTATAATATTATTAGGAATATTAAAATATATAATTATTACCTGATTTATGATTAATTAAACTCTCTTACCTGATTTTTGAAAATTAATCTTTAAATGCCGGTAATTGTGTAATTTTCCCAATCACATATAGGATTTGCTGAAATTAAGTAACTTGTTTTTTTTTTTTTTTAATATTATAACATATTATTTTATTAATAACTTACTACACAATTAATTTACTTTCAAGCAAATTGGAAGCAAAGTACTAACTTGTCCGGATCTTGATTTGTAACACTCCTTTGTATCTCACATTTTAAAAATAAAAATATTATCTCATGCAAATACTTGGACCCAATCAATTATATTGAAGTTGGGTGAAAAAGATCATTTTGTCGAGATAATTTATTTTCAAAATTTAGTTTAGTAAGATATTTATTTTATTAGAAGTTTTATTTATTAGTTTACCTAGATCAGTTTGTGTTTGTCTATAAGATCAAGTTAAATTTCTTATTTTTTTTTCTGTAAAAGCTAGAATTAGGGTTCATGTTTTGTTGGGTTTTTCTTCAAATATATAAAGGTGGTAAATTTTATCCCAATTTGATATCGTATTATGTGTGAATTAACGATATTACAATGAATGCAATAAAATAAAATAAAATAAAAAATTTGAAATTTGAAGAATTTACAGTTTTACTAACTTTTTAGAGACTTTACTCAGACAAAGGATCTCAACAAGCATTGAGAGTCTAATTGACTTAATTCGAGATCACTCTCTTGACTAAGAGTGAGAATCTCCACATAGTCGAGAAGAATTTGTAGTCTTGCATAATTCAACCATTAAATTAACTTCTATTACATTTAAAACTTTTATCAATTTTTTTAAAAGATCACAAAAAACATAAACAAAACTTGTCCTTAGGAATGACACTTCCTTCATTAAAGAATAATGTTGTATATCTCCATTGTTGTTTTTAAATATCACAAATGTTGAGAATCGGGCCAAATAATAAAGACGAAAAAATAAGAGCAATATGAAAAATAATGGTTTGCACAAGAACATAAGATTCATGTGGAAGATGAGAGAATTTCAATATATCAAATAACTAAAATTATTTTCCAAGATTTGATACTCTCAATCTAAATAATTCTCTTAGATCTTTAATGCTTACAATAATGATCTTATTGTTAGTTGAGCATATGAAGAGCTTACACCGCGTGGAGTATATATAGAAGTCCAATCATGGAGTTATGGTTGAAGTAGAGTACAAAAAACGCGGCCAAAATCAACTAGGAATCAAATTCTTCCCGTCTGTGGCGCCTTGATGCTAGGCTGGTGCCACTGTCCTCTTTTTGCTTCCTTGGCACCTGGTCTCAACTCCAAACCTTTTAAAGGTGTTTTTCATCATTCCAAAGTTCTTTTCTCTATCTATGATGAAATTTGATTACTTATTGTTAGAAGTTGGTTGTAATTCGAATTCCTTGTTGAAAATAATTGAAATTATAATTAAAGTGCATATTAAAATGAAGTCTATTTGAAATGTTATTGTGAAATCCTTCAAATTTGCTTGCCGAATCTTAATTGAATTTCTACTTGAAAGCCCATTGGGAGTAAGGATTTTGGTTGGACTTGAAGAGGACATTGGAATGAAGAAAATCAAAATTTTAGAATAAGTGATCCGAAAGTGAGCTTTCGTCGTGGGGCTACACGAGTGGCGCCGCCCTACTTGTTTCACCCATGCACTATTTTTTCTGTTTGACTCCATTTTAGACTTCGTTTCTTACATTCTACTTGAACTACAATTCTACTATGAGAGTTTGAAGATCCTATATTTGTTTCTTGTATATAGTTGGCTCTTCATTATGATTTAGTAAGAAGATAGAAACATTGTAAACACATAATCTTTGTATTATTTCTCCATATTATAATAAAATTTTCATTCTCTGCAAATTATACTCTTCTTGTGTTCTTGTTATCAATTACTTCATATTGTAGCTTAGTCTCTTATTTTCTCCAACAAATTGGTATCGCAGTTATCTGGTATCATCTTCCTTTTTTCACAATAAACTGATATCAGAGCTTTTGGTGTTGAAATTTTTGGGAAAGTTGAGATTTTTTGTGATGGCAACAGTAAAATATGACATTCTGTTATTGAATTGCAATATAAGATTCTCTTTATGGTAGGTAAAGATGCAAGCAGTACTCTCTCAGATGAATTTAGACGATGCGTTGTTGAGATTTGACAAGATACCCAGAACTTGGATTATGTAATAGAAACAACCAAGGGATCGTAAGGCCTATCTCAAATATATCTTCATCTAAAAATAATATTTTTCAGGACATTTCGAAAGAGAAGTCAACTTACGTTATTGTTAAAATTTGAGAAATTATGCATGGTGAAGAATCTTACTAGCAAATTACATCTAAAACATCCTCAATATTCACATCGTATGATAGAAGATACATCTCTTGAGGATGATCTAGCTACTTTGAAAGAAATTGTCGCTGTTTTGGAGACCTTGGATGTGAAATATGATGAAAAATGTAAACTATTAACATAATATAATAAACCACAGTAATTTCAAAGCAATCATAAAATATAATCACATACATACACGGTACGTAAATTTAGATTTCCGAAACTAATTCACTCATAATCTAAAAGTGCATTACCAAATTAGAAAATCTCACTTTCTGCAAATTTTGGTTACATATGCAAAATGAAATATGAAATTTCAGGTAAATGTCAACAAAATATAATCAAGAAATTCGTCTTGAAATTGTTGGATAAATAAGTGCATAAATTATATTCCGTTAATCAAAAATCACGTGTATACAAACACTAGAGTAACAACTTACCGAATCATAGTACATGCATAATAACAAGCAAATCACTACTTACTCAAACGTAGAAATTGCAGAAATCGAAAGAGATAAAATGGAGCGACGTATGCGAATGCAAATCTCTTTAAAACGAATTTGGCCCCTTGCATTTGTGCTAACAAGATCAAATAGATATCCATCTTCCAAGATACAACTCTTCTTTCAAAATTAATATGACACACTATTAATTTTATCGGGCAAACCAACTCTTGACTGTACTCTTCTAAGATGGAAGATATAGAAAAAACAAATTGCACACGAAACTCAAAATAATATGAAAATCATTTTAACACAATTTAGAGAAAGAAAGAATTAGAAATCAATTATTTGGAATTGGTTTGGTGTGGGAAAAAAATGGAATTAGGAGTGTTCTATTTATAGATTTGCATGTGTCTCTTTGAATGATCACATTTTATGGCCAAATTAATTCCAACCGTTAGATGACACCATTTCAAAATTGATGGTCTATATCACCCCTTATCAAAAGGTCACATCGTATGACAAAAGGTATATCTCTTGAGGATTACCTAATTGCTTTTACAAAATTGTTGTTGATTTGGAGATCTTTGAGGTCAAATATGAAGAAAAAAATTTGGGATTGATTTTGTTATGTTCATTGCCCACCTCATACATGTTTTTTAGAAACACGATACTATATAATCGTGATACTTTCACCATCGAAGAAGTCTACGATACTCTATATTTAAAGGAGAAGGTGAAACGTCTTATAGTATTTGGGGATCATGGAGATAGTCTCATTGTTCATGGGCAAGTCAAAATCTAACTTACAAATTTTGTAATTATTGCAAGGAAAAAGGGCACTTGGTAAACGATTGTTATAAGTCGTAGAATAAATCAAAATTAACTGCAAATCAACAATTAGAAACTTTAGGAGAAGCAACTATTACTGAAAATCCTAGCAATGATGTAGAGTTTCTACTTATGTCTGACTAAAACTCCAAACATGATGAGACTTTTATTTTTTATACAGCTTGAATATTCTTATGACTCCTAATCAGGATTTGTTTTCAATATATGAAGAAGTTTCAAAAGGTGTGTGATGATTGACAATAACACATTCTATCGGATAGTTGGTATTGGTCATGTTAGAATAAATATATTTGATGGGACGATTAGAACACTTGATGCAGTGAAATACGTTTTGAAAAAATTCAAAAGGCATTGGTACATTGTTGAAAGTGAAGTTCTGAAGGTTACTAAAGAAGCCTGTATTGTGCATATTGGCATAGAAAATCTCATTTATTTATCATGTAGGGTGATACATAATCTTCAATATTTTAAGAACTCCGATGGATTTAGAGTTAGCTTATGTACTGTTGGCATTTAATTTTGGGCATTCTTATAAGAATACATCTCAGTTGAATTTTGAAGATATGGGTAATCTATCTTGCTACCATTATTGACGGTGTCATCGTATTCAATTTCTAGAAATAGATCAGTTTTTACCATAAGATTCCACATAGGTACAATTCTGTTAATTTTGTTAAATGTTTTAATACATTTAATGATGTTGATTCTAGATAAGATCATTCTTTTGATACATTCAATTGTGATTCTATCACAAGGCTCGTTTTAACCGTGTTTGGTAGTCAATAGTTTACTTTTGCCCCTAGTTGAGGTAGCACAGGTGAAGAATATTTCTAGTTGGAAATTTTTTTATAGAGAAATTCGTTTGAGTTTTTCATTGAAAATGTCACGTTTATTCCTTACGATGTAATTCGTTTCTAGGTGGAAATTTTTTGAAATTTTGTTAATTCTAGTGAAATTCGTGTCAAATGTGGAGATTGTTACAATTTGGGTATGGTCTGAATTCCTTGTTGAAAATAATTTAGAGTTCTAATTAAAGTGTGCATTAAGAAGAATTTTGTTTGAAATGCTATTGTAAAATCCTATTTAAATTTATTAGCTGAATTATAATTGAAGTTTTACTTGGAAGTCCATTGGGAGTAAGAATTTGTGTTGGACTCGAAGATGACATTGGGATGAAGAAAATCAAGATTTTGGAGTAAAGACCTGAAAGCAAGCTACCTATTTTGCCCATGCGTGTGTTTTTGTTTCTTGCATTCTATTTCAACTATAACTCTATTATGAGGGTTGGACATAACCTATATATAGTTGGCTTTTCATTATAATTTAGTGAGAAGTTAGAAACATTGTAAACATATAATATTTGTATTCTTTCTCCATATTATAATAAAATCTCCATTTGACCCTTTGAAAATTCGCAAGTGCATGAAATCGTGATCAAATAATATAATAATGAATAGAGCGTCAAATTCACGAGAACTACATGTTTGACCGAGTTAAAATTAATTGCAACTTTAATTGAATAACAAACAAATTGTTGGGATTTTTCTATACTAATCCCTAAATTATCATTTCAATTAGTGAAAATGAGTAAATGTGTTTTTTCAAATATGTGAGATACATTGCTAAAATGTCAAATCTCTCTCATTATTCCATTTTTAGTGTAACAATTAAATTAAAAATTTGAAATAATTCATGTTAGTCAATGTTCCTAATTTAATTGAAAGTCTATCTCGATAGTGATCAAATATATTCTCCTCATATGACTATTCTATCCTTGATAAAAGATACAAACATGATAAATGCATTAATAGTACTATATCACTTTTAAAATTCATATAAAGTATAGAAGTATATCTCTATCCTCTATTGAACCTTGCGATATTTATTATATTGTGTTTAAATCATATTGTCTCTCTCTCTATAATAATAAAATCAACCAACAATCCAATTATTGATCAAGTAATTATAAAGAATATATTTAATTACTAGATTAAACCAAATTAATTCAAAAATAATTAACTAAAAATATCATAATAAAGGTTCATCTTATCATAGCAATGTATAAAATTAGCTTAGAATATTGAAATTACAAAAAATCATTTTTAAGTGAAAAGACATAACCCTAATTTTTGATAAATTGAGAAGATGGATATTGAAATATTGAATATCTTCAATAGTTCCTCGATGAATCTCCAAACTGCATCTTCACTTCTTTGCCCAAGAAATAAGTTTGAGTCTTCACTTGATTGAACTATTGCAAGTCCCCTTCAATTCTCTCACAAAAACTATGAATTTTCCTACTTTAATGATAATGATTGATAAATATTAGAGTATAATATGCATATAAGAGGTGTCTAATATGTGTTCTCATGTTAGGTATTTGAAGGAGTAGAAAATTAGTTAAAATCAGGTCCAAATTGATTTTTAAAAGAGTTTCAATCGAATAAGGAAAGTTGCATTCGCACACATGTTTTTGTCTTTACACAACAGTCAGTATTTATGTCATAACTTTATCTTCGGATATTCGATTGAGGCGATTCAAAGTGCATTGAAAATCTGCAATTTCGATAGAAATATAAATTTTCCAATTTAGATGTTAACTATAACAAAAATGGGTCTCATTTTTTGACTAAAAATATGGAATATAACTTGTGAGGTTGGAAATTGATTTATGATAATATTTTTAATCATATTCCATTCCTTTTTGGCTTCTAATTTCATCCAATTATCTTTAAAAAATCTTCAAAATAACGTCTCGTGGTTCAAATCAACTATTGAATATTTGCAATCCAGTCTTCAAACTTTGGACTTCGCACTTTTTCCTTTTCTTTTTCCAATTCCTCGTTCAATCATTGAGTTTTGCCTATATAATATAAAATACAACAATTTAGGATATATCTTGCTAAAAGAACTACCAAATATCGATATTTTAGGTCTCGAATAAGTATATAAATTACACTTATCACCGTTCTCTACAAATTATATTCTTCTGGTATTATTGTGATCGATTACTTCATGTTATGGCTTCATCTCTTATTTTCTCCAACAATTTGGTTACATGATTATCAGGTATTATCTCCGTTTTTTCACAACGCATGTCTATTCGGACTTTCAAACCAAAATCATTTAGGCTTCGTCCATGAATTTAACTTCCAAATCACATTGAATTTGATCACAACATAACAATTACTCTTCATAAAACCAATGGAGAAAAAAAATTATAATTTTTGTAGTTTATAACTCTTTGTTGGGAATGTATTTTGATCAATTCATCTAGACTCATGATAGAGACTCGTGATAATAGGTCGAGAAAAATTAACTTTGAGCCTTATGCTTGCTTAGTGATCGTGTAGCTAGTGGTGGCAATGGGCCGAGCCGGCTCAGCTTGACCCATCTACCCATGAGATAGGCTCGTCTCAAGCTCGTTCAAGCACGAGCCAAGCCTAGTCAAGCCCATGAGCTCATGTTTTTTTTATTATTAATTTTTTTAACTTTTCTTCAGATTTTTTCGTGAACTTTAGGCTCGTGGGCACTTTCGCGAGCTCGGCTCGGCCTCGGCCCGAAACGTGCCCTAGTCGTCTATGTGCTGAGCTTTAACGAGTCGAGCCGACGAGCTACCCGGCCCTTTTGCCACCCCTATGTGTAGCTATTAGCTTCTTGCATTTTTTGAATTTCGGATTTTTGTTCTCGACCTTAGTCAACACTTCAACTAAGAGTTAAGAAAGTGAGCTTAAGAAAAAGTTTCACACTTCTTTTGATGGTGCTAATTGTTAGGTTAATATTTGTATTTAGCGAGCATTACTTGTTGACTAGTGAAATGTTTGATGAAGAGTAATACAACTTTGATCTCCATATAGAATGATATATTTTCTAAAAGGTCAACCATCAATTTTATTGATGTAAGAGATTGTAGAAGATGTATGTACTCTGAAGTTAGAACTATTTCCTTCAATAACAATAGTTAAGCCTACGTTACATGCAATAGTACCTAGAATGGTATTAAAAATAAAAAAAAAACCCCTTTCTGATCCAGATGTTTTCCCATTCATATCATAGACCAAAGGTATATTTTCATATATATATATGAATTATTTGAGTTTAGCATGACTAATTCATAAACCTATCAATTATGTCTTCATACACTATGCTCTGTCGTTCTTTATTATCAAAAATAGAATAAAATAAAAAGTAACATAAAGACACAAATTAGAAAAATGAAAAAGTTGTATTGTATACCAACATAAACTCTTCAAATCACCTTGACCAATATTTTCCTATTTTGCTTTGGGCTCTTGTAAACTCCATAGGCCACCTTTTTACACAGGGATTGCAAGTGCACTACCATATATAATCGATATCCAATCCCAATTCTACTAAGTTGTTGAATGATAATATATATACATGTGGATGACACATTATTCCACAAATAATCAAAAGTTAACATATACTTGCAATCATTGGATAATATTTCTTGAAATCAATGCAATGATTTATAAAAAACAATACAAATCATTGTTGAAGGATGATATTATTTTCTCCCATCATCCATTTAATTCAACCACCTTATGATGTCTCTAACAAATCTAGATTTTTCTTTTAAATTTTAGCATTATTCTATGTATATTTATAACCTTATGTCGTTAAACAATATGAAAATCCCACAACTCTACAAATGGCAAACTTTGATTGTGCTTTCACACTGGAGGTGACCTAAAATAATAGATGTTATGATGTTTATGTTTGCGAGTTTATTTCTTGTCTTATTCTATAACTTTCTTTATTCTCAATTGAATAATAAAGGCTCTTTCATAGAAAGACTTTAGTGGTAAGTCAACACCTTAAAAATTTTATTTATAAGTTTACATGAAAGTAAACAAGATATATATATAAAGCCAGATTGATAATTTTACCTTGCTGTTTAAGTAAGTGATTTCTTTTTTATAAGAGTTTCATATTCAAACATGTATGACAGCAAAATATTTACTCAAAATTATGTTTGACTTACTTTTAAATTTAATCAAGCACGTCCTACGTTAATCGAAATTGTTCATTCATCACTATTAATTATCTAAATTTCATAGTAATTATTCTAGGTCACGCCGCAAGAAAAACGAACATCCAAATTCTATCCTTGATAGCTTGGTAAATAATTAATTAAAAGCAATGCAAAAAATCCATCAAGTCTGTGTCTGGGACCATAACAGGTCAACATTCATTCTTACTAGAAAGTAGTGGATTGAATTTAGTTCACAAGCCTTTATTGTTCCTCTACTCTCCACATATATGTTTATTCATTATGCAAACGTGCGTACGCACGCGCGCACACATTAATTATGTAAATATTGAAAATAAACTGTATTACTACACAAGATTTGTGAAATTGTATAAGGACTAACCTTGTGCGTTTGATCAGAAATGTGGAAACTAATGACAAAAGGTTGAAACCCATTCCAACGCTCAGTGATAGAGTTCGATTTTAGTACTAGAGGTTTGGCAAGACGTTCTAGAGTCGAAGTGAAAGAACGTGTCACTATTTTTTTGACATTTGATATGAAAAGGCTCTCTCTCCCTCCCTCCCTGTCCTTGTCACAAATTAGATTTTATCCTTATAGCTACGAATGAGTCAAACACTAAGGATTGTTCTCTTTGTATTTCACTTTTGAGTTTTGAATTTATTTTGTGTATTATGTTCTGAGTACATGTTTTGAAATTGTTGAAAATACATTCTTTTTGTCATTTTGAAAAACTATTTCTTAAAACATAAAATAGAAAACTCGTTTACTTTGAAATTTTTAGAATATTTTTTTATAATATTTTATTCAAGAAATTTGATTATTCAATAAACTTTAATAGTTTAATATTAATATAGTATTAAATAACATATAAATTTTGAAGTTAATGAATCTTGAAATATTTTTTTCTGGATATAAAAAATACATAACTTGTAACAAGAATTAACTAGCATCAGGTCACAACCAAACCTAATCAAGTTGCAAAAAAGGGAGTACTAATCTCATGTTGACATGGTAATAAATATTTTGAAATCAATCTTATCGAATTCGTATTAGTTCTCACAATTCTTGCCAAATACAATTTTGATCGTTTAAATACAATGACTTTCATCAATGATAATAAATAATATTACTCTTTGATTATAGATAAACCACTTAAAAGTAAAAAGGGAACATAAGCATTAAGCACACAGATTTTAGAAAATGCAATGATGCATCAACATGGTCTATTGCAATATATCTTTTCAAATTAGAGTTCCAGTTTCAATCTCTCACAAAGTAAAATTAACAAAATGTAAAACACAGTTACACTAGAATACAAGGATAGATGTGGATCCAAATTTACGAATCTTTCAACTGAAATAATCTACAACGTCGATTGATTTGAGAAACTGATTCACGATGCCTCCAAAGGGTGTAGTCACCAGAAGAAAAGGGAAATTTATCCATATAGGAGCATTTTCCTTTCTGCTTATATGAAGAGAATTTTAAATATAGCACCTTTTGTTTTTCTATTACCTGAACTCGCACATTCTATAGTGAAATTTCATAGATGCTCAAAAAACAGAATCTGATCACTGATCTCTAAGTAACAATATATAAAACAAGATGTGACAAAGCAATTATCATTGAAATTTGATCACGGATTCTAAGTTCGCCTTTAATTTTCATTTCAATGAAAGAGCAAAGTACCACATATTTTGAAGCATTAGATGATCTAAGTAGAAACAACAATGGCTTCACAATCTTTTTAATGTCCTCCTTTGATGTCATGATCCAGTGAACCACAGCAGCAGCCAGTACTAATGCACTAAAATGGTGATGTACACTATAACAAAGTCTTCGAATGAAACCACGTTCCTTTCAGGCATTTCATCAACACTCTCATTGCATCTTCCAAAACCTCACACTTTATGCACAAAAATACCAAATTCCTTATTCCAGATTAACTGGACCAAAAATTCAAAATTTGGAAATAAAACCAAATCAATATCATCAACTAGATGCAAAACCAAATAAATTCCATAATAATTGGAACAAAAAAACAAAATAAATTTCAAATTGTTCGAAAATAACTTACCGGACTGCTCCAACAAGCTCAGCCGATTTCGAACGAAATTGAGGCTGACTCATGGAAGAACTAGATGCGCCTGGTTGTGAGAAATGTTGTGTTGGTGCTCCACGATCGAGAGGGTGGCCAGATGTGGAAGTAATTGGCGAAAAATCATGACTACACTTACAATTTTGGATGGGAATTGGGGTTGTTTTCGACGGTCGGTGGCCATGCGACGATCAGAGGTTGTAAATGGAGATGAGGGAGTGTCGGTGTTGTAGGGGTCCGATGGCTTAGGTGGCAGGGGGTGGAAGTTATTGATGAAAGGAGGAGGTATATCCGTAGTTGGGGAAGAATTTTGCGGACAATGGAGAGAGGGCTGTTTTCTGCGTTTTTTATTTTTTGGGAAGGAAACACCCAAAACATCTTTATTTGGGTTTTCAGTTGATTTTTTTTTTCAAAAATTCATTTTCGAAAAAGGGAAAAAGAACGCGTTTTCACTATTTTGAAAAATCGAAAATAGAAAACGGTTCGAAAACAGCAAAGAGAACAGCCCATCAAATGCATAAAATGATGTTTCTAATAAATGTGGTTATAACCAATCCATCTGACATGCCTATTAATGTTATTTATATAAAATCTTGAATGATTTAATGTGCACAAAACACATATTTCTAGTGACGTTATGATAAGTGGAGTAAATACGCATTTTATTATTTTTGTCTTTATTAAGATTTTTTCCCATTGGGTTTTATGACAAAATTTTTAATGAGACAATTTTTTATTGTATTCAAAGGAATAATATTCTCTTTCTCCTTCATTAAGATTTTTTTTCACATATTTTTTCCTAGTATGGTTTTTAAGGAGGAATATTATTTGTGTAATGAATGTCCATAACCTATGAGACTGTCGAGACAACAAAATTTATTTTTCAATAGATTATCATGTTAAATAAACTCAAATAAGGATAGATGAATATATTGTATGACAAAAATGTAACTTGTATTGCACAACTTGAAGGAGACTATAAATGAGACTCGACAAAGCATATTTCTCTAAAATTCTTCTACACACATGAGATTCAGAAGATTGATGATATCGATGTTCAATAAATTCATTTAAGTGATAATGTGAATGATTTACTCTCACAAGCATTGTCAAAATCTACATTTAAGAAATTAGAACACGAGATATGAATACGTCGATGAAAAAATCTTCGATAATCAACATCAAAAGAATAGTTGTACTCTTCTCCCCTTTATCCCATTAGATTTATTTTTACAAGGTTTTATTGATGCAGCACTTGTTTTAATGCTCCAAAAATATAAATGCACTCTTTTTTCTTTTATTTAATATTTTTGTCCCACTAAATTTTATCAAATAAGATTTTTAAAGAGATTCATATTAGGTAACTAATCACTTAATGGGGAGTATTGTCAATTAAATACTGAATAGGGAATGTCCATTGTGCCCCTTCATTTCTAATTATTATGATTAATGTATTCTAATTATTATGATTATGTATTCCTGCATCCTGATTTCTACCTATAAATATTGTACTTTTATTCTCATTACAAACACAATTCTATTGGCTCTCTATTTTTCTGCTCCTGTCTTTAATTTATAACACAAATATGCTGGTACAAATAGGTACATACCTATTTAAATAACAAGTCACACCCAATACATTAAGTTATATAACATTTTACATTTTTAACATTTTATTAATTTTAAAAATTTATATAGTATTTTCTCATGAATCTATTATTAACATTTTTTTTTCATTTATAAGATTAAAATAAAATTACATATCTTTATTTTTAATTCTTAAATTTGTCTTCTAACTAAAAAATTATGTTCATTATATAAAATTACAAATGATTTTTGATATTATCAATAACAAGATGTGCTAATCAATGAAAGAGGGGGTGAGAATCATGTGATGAAAAAAAGTTGGAAACATAAAGTGTAATATAATTACCTATTAGGAAATTTAAAATTGTGAAGATTCGTGTCAATTGGAGATGAAATGAGGTCAAAAAAGATGTTACAACATGTAGATACAATTTTGTTCCTGTCAATTGGGAACTCCATTTGAGGAGAATCTAGGGACCTAGTCTAGTGAGGCTATAGAGACATGACTAGAGTAAAACCAAGTGACAAAGTAATATTAAGGTGTGGTGGGGGATGGGGTTGGGGTTGGTGGAGGAAAAGGGTCTTTCCATGTGGTAGAGTCCCACCAATGTGTGTTGCTGGCCACTCAGTTGTAAAATAAGTTGCTTAATTAATGAAATTGGTTTATTAGTGCCTTAATTGAAGGATCCTTCCATATAGAAATAAACTTTAGCTCATAGTACCATGGTCCCTACGGCACTGGAGTTACAGTGAGGTATTAGATAATACAATTAAAGTACAATTATTCATTTTCATATCCAGTGTTTAATACCGAGTAAAAAACATGATCGACATTTGTTTAGGTACTAAATGTCCACATATAACTTGTATACATATTTGTTTTAAATAAATAAAATAAAACGTCACATGCAGCAAAAATGAAAAAGTAGAAGAGAGAAGACACATACTTGGACCAAAATTAAGTGGCAATAATTTTTTGAAACAACATAGCAGTTACCAAAATATTTCAATACATTACTTGGCAAAGCCCTGGGTATTCAGAAGGATGAATAAATAATTGATGATATGGAAGAAAATAGCATAATACGCTGAAAAAGGAGGAAGAAGAATAAAAATTTAGGGGTTGCTTTCTTCGTATTTCAGTTTTTAGTTTTATGTTTTGAATTCATTTTGGATTTTGTGTTTTGAATGTCCATTTTGAAATGGCTAAAAATGTGTTCTTTTTATCATTTTGAAAAATGGTTTACAAAAATTAAAAGAGGTACTTACAAAAATACCCTTAAAATTAAGGATGTTTTGAAAAATCACATGAAAAGTTTTTAGGATGTAAAAAATACTGTGTAAAATGAAAAAGTGACAATGTCACTTTTTTTATATAAAAATTGTCACTTTTTTATTTTTTTTAGAAAAAGTGACACAAACTAAATAAAAGTGACAAATATCGAAATAGCACCATCCATTTGTGCAGCACCAGTAATCATGTTCTTAAAATAATCACCACATTCAGGTCAATTCACATGCTGATTATATTAGGAAAATATAAAATATTATTTCATTTTTTTATCTTCTTAAAAAGTGACAAAAACTTAAAAGGTGACAAAAAAAACTAAAAAAAAAGTGACAAAATTAAAAAAAAAAAAGTGATAAAATTCAAAAAATTGACGAATTCAAATAAGTGGTATAAGTTAAAAGAAGTTATGCATATTAAAAAAGTGCATATAATAAATAAATAAATAAAGTGACACTCAAAAAAGTGATGAAAATTTAAAAAAAAAAATGACAAATTAAAAAAAAGTGATAATCTTTTGACGAAATTCACGAGTTTCTCCTTAAATAACAATTGGAGTCTTAACTTTTCCTTGCAAGAAAAAAAGTCAACACCAAAATCTCTTACTACCACCAACCAAAAAAAAAAGTGATAGAAAAAATGACAAACAGTAAAAAAGTGACATGAATTAAAAAAAAAGTGACAAACGTTCAAAAAAATGACAAAAGTTGAAAAAAACCTGTAAACATTCGAAAAAAGTGACAAAACACCAATTGAAAACATTCGAAAAAATGAAAAAACCTCAATCCAAAAAATGACAAACCATTCATTCACAGTTCTTCTTCTCACAAAATCTTACAAACAATCATAATCCACAATTTTCATTTCCAAAATAAGATAAAATCATACAAACTTATCTTCTAAACAATTATGCAAGAATTTAGTTATTGTCCATCAAGAACTACCAAAATCATTACACAAGAGTAGTGCGTGCTCTTCCTCCATTGACTTCCATTAGAAACAATTCTCCAAGCTTGCTTCAGAGTCTTGTGCAGCCCTTCTTCAAACTCCTACTGATATTAAGATATTGTTAACCACTCTTCTAATCTATCACGCTACGATTGGGATGAGCTACATTTTCATGGTAAGGATCAACATTTTTGACCAAAATGTCCCTTTCATCCTCCAAACCTCCTGCCAATAGATCAAAAGTTTAGCAGTTGCCTTTTGGTACCTCTCTTTGGGCTTCTGCGTGATCTCTACGTAATTTTTCCATCTCAAGTTGATGTATCCTCCTCTAAATCCCTTCCATCTGTTGAACTTGTATCTACCTAGGAATTCTTGATTGCTGCATTGTCATGATAAATTAAGATTGATGGCTGCTCTAATACCAAAATTGATCGGGAAACAAGATTAAACCGACAATGATAGAAGATATTGAAGAAATAAAGGGACAATAGCAAAGATTGAAGTAAATACTATAGATTTAGTGCTTTAGACTTAAATCCCAACAAACCAAAGTTTCTGGACTAAAGAATAAAGTTCTTCAATCAATGTTTTGTTGGAGAATAAAGTTCCACAAATTGCGTCAACTGAGTGTTTATGTGTGTATATTTTATGTATCATACCAAAATCAAGGTATAATTCACACAAAAATGTATTTGGAGCAATTAATCGAACACTTGATATGCACAGTAATTAAAAGGAGTAAAATTTTCTTATGATTCTATGCTAAACCCAAATATTCCACAACCAACCCACAAAACTAACATCAACTACGCCAATACTGCTAACAAAACTCAAAAAATTCCAACCATGGGCAAGAATTTAAGGTAAAGAAGAAAAATTTCGAAACCATAAAGTTGAGTCAATTTACCTTTGATTTCTTCAGATTTTTATGGATAGAAGTGTGAATTCGTGGATGAATGATGTTGCAATATAATTAATCTTCAAAACCCACCGAAATTTGGAGGAAAACGGGATGATGTGGATGAAGAATTTGAAAAAATAGTGAGCGAAGCCGTCTCTGTGTCTACGTGTGTATGTAATTGAATGAGGTTGGTTTTGGGACGTATAAATTACGTTGATTAGAGGTTTAAATTTATGTTAAGTGTATTAATCTAATTGGTTTCTTTTTTAGAGTAGTGGGCTAAATTTCCCCAAATTAAAAAAATGAAGTTTTGGCTTAGTTTTAACTGAAAGCAACGAAAATGACATTTTTAGCATTTTTCTTTTTCCTTGTAAATTTTAAACTTATTTTTGAAAATTCATTTCTGAAAATAGATAAGTAAACATGTTTTCAGTATTTTTAAAAACTAAAAACTGAAAACGGCATGAAAACATCAAAGAGAACATGCCTTTAAATTTCAAGAAAAAGCAAAAAAAAAAAAACTTGGGATCAGTGGGCCCCACACAACCCCATGTGGCTCTACCACTGACCATATTTCTCGTCTTATAGAAGCTTACACAAAATATAAAAATATTAATTATTTATCTTATAGATCTTAGATATGACAAATAAAATAATCACTCATGTTCAATTTTGTTCAATCTAACATATTCAAAACATCTAAAAAATTTGAAGTCCAAAATAAAGATGGAATGTCATATATAATGGCACCAATAATTATTTACGATAGACAATAAGGTGAAAACTCTTCAATAAGTACTCTACGTAGAGCACCCACTACTAGACCGTCTATCATTACAAGGTCCTCTACGTCCACATTGGGTCGTCAACTACTATGAGGTCCTCTACATTTGTGCTAGGTCGTCTACCACTACAAGGCCTTCTACGTCCACACTGAGCTGTCCACACTAGGTCATCAACTATTATGAGGTCCTCTACATTTGTGCTAGGTCATCTACCACTACAAGGCCCTTTACATCTACACTGACCTATCACTATAAGACTCTACATCATGTTAGGCCGTCTACCACTGCGAGGCCAACACACTTAACCATAAAAACATCCTTGAATTGGATGGGAATCGCTCCACGGTTAACATGGACACAACTAATTGCTTGATAGGTGGAGGTCCCCCAATTAGACGAGAGGCTAGTGGGAGGTGCTACGTGGGACACGTGGCGTGATAATCACCCAACAGTTAGATGGCTCTAGGCGCCTATAAATTCTATGGATATGGAGATTTTTGGCTATCTAAATATACATTTTGTATTTTCTTCCTAATTCTACATTCCTAAATCAGCTACTAATTCTCATGTCGGAAGTACAACGGAGAAGAAAGCCCACTTTGCAGGTAACATTCGTTCATCGAAATAGCATAAACGCCAAGTGCACGGAGATTTATTTCATAACTATTTGCATCTTCTCATTTGGGACACTTTAGTAGCGCTCCTAATCCCTAGTCTTCTTCATTATCAGCTTCTCAAGCTTTTTATGCATGGCTCAGTTAAAATCTCACATTGGCAATCAGTATGATTGCTTAGCTTCTAAAAATTAATATACATGCCCTAATTGATAATATCCTAATCTTTTTGTTAAGATAATGTAATCATGAGATATACATGTATGATTATATGATCAATATTAGTGGGTCCAAAGATTATTCTTACCGTTTAAGTAGACATGAAATATATATAAAATCCTATAAAAAAAAATTCATCAATAACGATATAAAAGACAACAGATTATATGTCATCCGACATGCACCAAATTAATGCACAAACTTTTTCGTTTCTAAGATTTTTTTCATGTCCAAGAAACTTTTAAGGTTAACACTTGACTTTGCATTGTTAAAATCTTCTCATTATTAGATTTTTTTGAATAGAACCTATCATGAGTTACTAAATACAAGATTACGAGCCCTTTTAGCAGGAATTTTACTTCTGCTTTTGTGAAGTCACTGTAGACCAACTTCTTTAAAAGCTCTTCTAATCAGAGAAAAATACTTTTCAAAAAAGTATCCACACAAGTTTAAATGCAGTTTTTTAATTTTAAAAGTATCTTTCGACTTTTTAAAAGTCCTGACAAATAGGCCATAAGATTAGTTGTTCTTTTCTCTTGGTAGAGGGAATTTCCGTTTGTCCTTTCTTTTAGAAAACAAATTAGACTTTATACTAAGGACATATACAAGGCAAGATGGTCCCAAATAAATACATAATGAAAGTTGAGTTTGCTATATTAATCGTTTTTTTTTTCCTCTGACCCAATTTAGTTCATCTTTTTCTTAATAAAAACGGTACTTTATTTTCCATCAAATAATTGTTCATAATGAATATCTATTTGATAAAGACATAGTTAATTAAATAACAACATATTAAAAAGTATTATTACAAGCGAGCTATCAAAGATTGAGAATCCAATACGAGAGCTTTACCAGAATAATGTCTAAAGCTTCTTCTTTTGCTCTTTATTTTTCAAATGGCCATCGAAATTTGTTTAGAAGCTTGATTAGACAGGAGTAGGATCTTTACTTTATATGATATAAAGCACTTTTGTAGTTTGGACTTAATTAATTTTTAGTATATTAACCATTAGGGCATATAATCCTTAGTAGTGTCAAATCAACATCAAAATGTCTTATTTGATTAATGACATTACATTTTGCTAATAGAGAAAATATTCTCAGTAAACAACCCCAATCATCCAGAATATATTAAACTACAAAGTGCAGCCAATGGGAGAATAATAATATAATTAAATCAATCATCTTAAGAATATTGAGAAAGATATTATCATTTAAATTAACTAAATTGTAACCAATGGAGGAGAAGAATGATCAGAATATAATTAAATATGTGTTTGAACCGCATTATTTTGAAATGATGTATTTTAGAACAGTAAATTGATGGAGAATGTGTGGTTAAAAAAGAAGGAAAAGTTATTGATACGATGGAAAATATTATTTTATTGAAGAATGTGTTGTCGAAAATGAATAGAAGAATTAAAATAAAAATTTAATATATACCAAAAAGGAGATAAATGAATTTTTATATCTCATGCGCGCTCTCTTTTTTCATTTATATATGTCCATAAAAGATACTTCCATTAGTATGATTTGACTAATTAAGATATATTTATAATAAATTTGAGTACTACTTGGAAAAATAAATTGGATTAACAATTCCTTTATAATTAAGATATAATTGTATACATTTCATTGAAGTAAACAAGGGTTTGTTTGGCTCTATTTTTGAAAAGTCAAAAAATGCTTCTTAGACTAAAAAGTTATTTTTTAACATGTAAGATTACTTTGTCGAATAAGAAGAACTTTCAAATTTTCAATAAAAAATAGAATCTCTGCCAAATGGGTCAAGAACAAAATCACTATCAAATTTTAAAAAGTTAGTACTCAACCCCCCTTCCCCACGAAACCCAATACCCCATGTTCACATTTGCTTTTAGAAGTCATAAATAAATAAATTTTTTGAACAAAATCTGGAAGTCTGATACAAAAAAAAACAAGAATTAAATAGTGGATGACAGAGCCTCAATAATTAGAAATTTGAGTCTTGAATATGTTTTAAAGGTCATTTTAGAGAAGATATTAACATTTAGTGAGAAAAAAGGAAGATTTTAGCTCCACCTGAATTTTGGCATTACATATGTGAAAATGAAAGTTTACCTTTCCCACTAAAATATATGGTTGGACATACTTCAGCCATGATTGTTGATACTTCAGCCAACCACATCCCAACATATCAAGCCTGCCCATAATATGGCCTTTATTGGGCTAGGCTGCGATGATATTGGATTGGATGACCCAAACTATTTTTTGTGAATTCCCTTTTATATGGAAAAAATTCACAATTAAGGCATTAACTATGCACAATTCAAAAATCAAGTTTTATGTTTAATTAATACAAAAATCAGGTATTTATTTATTAATTAAATATATTTTATTAGTTAAATATATTAAAATCGCAATTATATAATTAATGGTCACATGTACATAATCATAGGTCAAAACTTATTTATTGATCGTGTTTTAAATAATTAATTGGTCAAATATTAATTCGAAATCATAAATCAAAAATTTTATAGGTCACATTTTATTTTATTGGTCACAGATAAAAAAATTATAGGTCACAATTTATTAATTAATCGCGTATTTTCAAATTTGTTGGTCACAAATTATCGAATTTTAAGGTCACAGTTCATTTTATTGGTCACAGATAAAAATATTATAGGTCGCAATTTATCAATCATTCACGTATTTTCAAATTTATTGGTCACAAATTATCGAATTTTAAGGTCACAGTTAAATAATTGGTCACAGGTAACCAAATAGTGGGTCACATACGATCACCACCTACACTGCCGATGTCGCCGCCGTCATCAACACCATGATATCACCACCAACAAATCGCCACCACCAGATCCAGTAGACCGCTAACAAAAACCTTAACAATCAACTCTATCATATCTCTAACAACCACCATGTCGTCGCCACCAGATCCAACGCCAACCTCATAATCGCCACCGCCACTAACACCACCACAACATCAACACCAACAAAATCGTCACCACCAGATCCAACAAAAAAAAAAATCTTAAACCTGCCACGACTTCAATTCCCATAGCCAACAACAACAAAGACATCACCACACCACACCACAACCACCACCCGCCACCACCTCCAACCACGTCGTCGTCGCCAGCAAAGCCACTACCCCACCAACAAAATCATCAAGTCTGCTACCACACAAACAACATCCCACCTCCACACAGAACACCATCCAACAACCCCAACGGGCATGACGCCGTGGTAAAGCATGAGGATTCTCTACGAAGCATCGAAGTTTCGAATCCTCGCAACAGCTAGAAGGCAACATTTAAAAATGTTGGAAGGTAATATATATGTTGGATGGCAGAGGTCCACAGGGAGGAGAATCGCAGAATGTCCTATCCAAGTGTGTATAAGCTGTCACTACATCGGGATTAGCTCAAGTGGCAAACCATAGGGAAAGGCTGTCACTCCTCAATATTAGTCAAGCGTAGCTTGGACACCTGAATTATAAAAAAAAAAAACCATCCAATGATCAAAATAACAAATTATGGGCCATAGAAAATCGTCGAAGGAACGCCACAAATCAAAGAAGATTTCACATCATCGTCCCTGCACTTCCGCGTGCAGAGGCTCCGATCTCTTCCTTAAGCAGCGCGATGCTGCTTAAGTGGTGGCGACGGCGTGGTTCCCATGGCGGGTGATCCGACGACGGCGGTGACGACGTCTGCAGAGAGGAAGGCATGAGAAGGAGATGAAGAAGATGGGGAGGGAGAGTGAGAGTGAGAAAAATGAAATAAGATTAGAGTTTGTAATTGGATTGAGTGAAAACATTTAATATATAATTATTATGTAATACCTGATTTTTTATTAAATAAAGTTTAGATCTGATTTTTGAATTTGTAAACTTCATTGCCGATTTTATGTAATTTCCTCATTTTATATAGTTGTTACCAGATGAAAAGAAAGTGTGTAACTCCATAAAAATAAAGTTGGGGTACTTACAAAAACACCCTTAATTTTTGGATGGTTTTGAGAAATCATTATAAACATGGACTAAAATATAAATACTACAATTTCAACAATTAAAACCGTAAGCAATATGGTGTAAACTTCTGATAGCAAAAAGAGGTGAAATTAGAAATCTTTGAAACTTCAAATCAAGGAAAATCGAAATCATAAGAGAAAATCAATCACAAACAAGATCGAGGGTTAATAACTCAACTACCTTTTCTTCAAAGTTTTCTTCTCCAAATCTGTAAATAATCAACCAAAATCTATAGCTTTGTATGTTTCTGATTTTTATTCTTTTAGTTTATATTTTGTTTGATTTTAGTATTGTTGAGATTTTTTTGATTCTAATATAAATGAAACTTTATCGTTAAATTAATAGTTTTGAGTTCGTATATACTAAAATTCAAAATTTTATGAATTAGATTGAGTTAGTGTATACAAAAAATCAAATTTGAACCAATTCAAGTGATGCATGCAAGGTGTTTGTGAAAATAAGAATGAGAAAAGTGATGATAGTTGTCACTTTTATCAAAAAAAAAAAAAAAAGAGGTACAGTGTATCTCATTTGAATTTCTTTGGAGCAATTAAATAGACGTGTGTTTTTGAAAATTTAAATATGAATATGAATTTAAACCTTGTTTTATATTAAAAATTGACATGATACTTTGTAATTTTGCATATGAATTAAAAGTTAAAACTTGAAAATGACATTCTCTATCACTTTTTTCTAAAAAGATCGCAATCTATCTCTTTTGATTACTTTTGAATTATTTAAATAGACTCATACACGTGTATTTGTGTTGTTTATATATGAATATTAATTCAAACCTTATTTTACATTAAAAATTGACATGATATGACACTTTATTTGTGTTTTTGCATATAAGTTGTGTGCTAAAACTTGGAAGTGATATTTTCTATCGCTTTTATTTAAAAATATCGTAGTCTATCTAATGTAAATTCTTTTGGATCAATTAAATGGATGCATACATGCAGTGGCAAAGCTAAGATTGTAAAGTTGTAGGGTAAATTAAATGACCAAAAAAAAAAAAAAAACTACAAAAACACGCATTTTAAGCTAGCACAAAAATCCCAAAATTGAAATCCCCAAAAGAGCAATTATTTTTTATCCAAAAAAATGTAATCCATTAATTTACCAAAAGAAAATGGAAAAGTAAACTCACCGTCACCAAAAATTTCTCGATATACCATTCTTTCTTCAAATTTCAAATTACATAAGTTTCTCTTCCCATAGCTTTGTTTATTCTTCAAAGTTCAAACTTCAAAAAATTTCTTCTTTTTCTTAGTTTACAGTTTACACCGTATATGAGATTGGACAAAAAGGAAGAGTACAATGGAAGCCTTGGAAGGTGAAAATTTAGAGAGGGAAAAAGCGATGGAAAATTGTATAACTAAAATTTATTTAATTTGTTGACCAAAAATTTGAAATTAAGTATGGGGACAGACTGCCCCCATAGTATATCCACCCCTGCATACATGTGTATTTATGAAAATTTAAATATGAATATGAATTCAAACTTTGCTTTACGTTAAAAAAGTGATATGATGTAATGCTTTATTTATATTTTTGTATATGAATTAATGTGGTGGAATTTAAAAGATATATACTCTGTCACTTTTTTTTAAAAAAAAAAATCTAATACTATTTTATTTGTATTCTTTTTGTAGATATGACTAAAATTAGTGTTTTTATCTATAATGGAGGCAAATGAAAACAAGATAACAACTATAAAAGTGACAAAATGATTGAAATCCTTGGCACGATAGAATGCACATACAATGCTCACGAAAATATCCTTCAAATTAAAACCATCGCAGGTATATGATTCGTCAACAAGTTATAAATGGATTTGAGTTCAAATATCGTCCCACAAAGATTGATTTAATTCAATTTTAATTAGCGTGATCTTAACTGAAACAAGAACAATATGATGTGTTTGTTTGTAACACGATTATAACTAAAATAAGTTAATTTTACAATTATGAGTAAATTAACTAAACTAAATACAAATTATGATAAATGCAAGTCAATGTGTTTTAATGAATAACAAGCGTATTAGGATCCTGAGTTCTCGTGTAATAATCTTTTTTGAAATTATTCTACACTTTGACAACACGGTTTAATTTTGAAAAATTAGTGTTCCTATTTTATTTAACAATCTCTCTCGAATAATGTTAAAACATAATAACATATATAACCTGACTATATTTCTATGATAAATGCGGACATAGAAAAGTACATAGTTTTTTTATAAACACTTAAATATTCACATAAAGCATATATGTATATTTCTATCACCTAACGGACCCTATAACGATTTACACTATGACAAGCATATTTTCCTTCTTCCGAATGCATAAAATAAGTCACCAAATTTATACAACTATTGTGCACAATAATTGTAGAGAAAAGATAATCATGTAAATCATTCAAAATCCAAAAAGTGTTTTCAATGTCAAATATGTAAAACTAAATATTAAGAATTCATATTATAAGGTTTATCGTTCTCCTAACACAAAGAAATCTAGTCTAACATGATATTGAGAAAAAAACAAAAATTATATAGAGTAGACATCACTCAAATTATGAATCTTGATTAGATCTTGACGTTGTGGAATCTCTATTGATGTTTCTTGTCGTCTCCTATCCTTTTAATGCATTGTAATGTGTGGTAATGTGTTTCTGGATGGTCCTAGATCTTTAAAAAGGGTCCCAAATAATGTTTCCATAAGAGTTGGAGTCCTACTAGAAAATCAGAGATTTTCCTCAGGAAATGTACTATACCATAGCATTGTTCAACCAACTTCAGCCTTGGAAATTCTTGTTGCCTACCATCCGCATGGATAAATGTACTATACTATAGCATAGTATAGGCAAAGATCCAATTTTTGGATTTTAGTCCCACGAAGCCCATTTCTCGATCTCTTTTCTCGTTTCTTCTTCTTCCTATACTTTATTCCTTTGCTTAATTGGTTTTTGACTTTTGGCATCTTCGTTTCTTCTTCCGGATCATCTTTTGACTATTTTTACTTTGGTCCCTAAACTTTGATTTTTCTTCCATTTTAGTCATTCTTTACTTGTTTCTCCTAAGTTCTACCATATTCATCAATGTTATCCTGCAAAACATAATTTATATAGGATTAAGCCCTATTCCATTATATTTACTTACAATTATCCATGTTTTGTGACCTGAATAAGTGTATAAAATGCAATTATCAAATCCCTCAGACTTGGACAATTGTTTGTCCTCAAGCAAATTGTAACTTAACTCCAAACAAAACATGGTTTGACAACTACCATATCTCGGGATTTTAATTGAGCAATCAACACAATTAATAGTTTCAACATTACAAAATCAAATCAACCTCCACCTATTACATGCAAAATTCTATATGTGTTGATATAAATTCATGTAAACCTATCAAACTCATGATTGGTTCACACTTCAACAAGTCGAGATTTAATCTTTAAGACTAAATTAAGCTACTTACTTCGTATCAAAGGTATAATTCTATCAATCAAATGTCTTAGGGCTTGATTAACGCAATTGTGTATTTTATCAATATTTTTTCTCTCTTTTTCTCTTTTTTGAATTTCTTTTCTTCCAAACATTTTTTCATTTGCTTTCTATATAACACATGTAACGAGTTTTAAGTCGATGACTCCCTATTCAGCTGACTTTAGGGCTCCAAGTCTTAAACCCTTGCAAGCTTATTCACTCGAGTTATACATGCTCGAAAAGATGATTTTATTCATACATAGATTACTGTTATGTCCCTTTTCTTTTAGACATTTCAGTCTCTAAAACAAATCCCTAACTTAAGACTTTCACCTCATTTTCTTCTCATTGGTTTTATACAATCCACGCAAGATAGTTTCATGCACGAAACCCCTACTCAACTCAATATTCCCTTGTAACAACTCAACCATCTCCAAATTACTCTATAAATAGATTATAGATAAATACAATATAGGTTGTTTCGGGTTTACTTACTATGTTCAACTCTTCTCTAAGTAATGAACCAAATCACCAATTTAATCTGTAAAACATTAATGTTGTGAACAGAGAATGTCAAGTTTTACATAAACAAGTATTGATTAATCTAATCATGCAATATTTTCACCATTCCTAGTCCATACCTGTTTAAAAATTCAACATCATTATCGACAAGGCCATCAAACCCATATAAGCACACAAAACAATGAGCAAAAACTAGAAAATAATTAAAAACTACTAATTTTTTCCACAAAAACAGTAGTAAATTATACAAAAAATATTGATGAATGTCAGTGTCATGAAGATTCCGTCACCTCCTCCCCCAAACTTATACAAAACATGGTCTTCAATGTAAAAGCAAAAATAATGAGAATAAAGTAGTAAGGATCAAAAACTCCTCAAGGATATATGCGAATAGGTAGAAGGATTAGGCTGGTCTGGTTGGAGTTATATAAGGAAACCAGATATTTTCCTCCAAAAATGTACAATGATATAGCATAATTCAATCGCATGCTCTAGCATAGTTCAACCAACTTCAGCCCTGAAAATTCTTGTTGCCTACCATGCGACCGCATGGATAAATGTACTATGCTATAGCATAGTATAGCCAAAGATCCCATTTTTGTGTTTTAGTCATCTAACTTCGTTTTCTCGTTTATTGATCTCTTTTCTTACTTCTTCTTCTTCCAATTCTTCATTGATTCACTCAATTGGTTTTTGACTCCTTCAAATCTTTGTTTCTTCTTATGGGTCATCTTTTGACTATTTGCACTTTAGTCCTTAAACTTTGAGTTTCTTCCATTTTAATCCCTTTTAGCTTGTTTCTCCTAAATTCCACCATATTCATCAAAGTTGTCATATAAAACATAATTTATATTAAATTAAGCCCTATTTAAATATATTTACCCACAATTATCTATATTTTGTGGCCTAAATAAGTGTATAAAATGCACTTATCATACAACAACCTTTGTTGATAAGTAAATGTTCACTTTTTAAATAAGCTAAATTTTGATATTGTCAAAAAGATACTATGTTTTCATTGTTTTCATTGTTTGATTTCATCAATAAAACAACTAGTGTACACTTATTTTTACAAATAAAGAAATTTGACAACAATTTTATGATGTTCCAATATTATGTCACTTTTTTGAAAGAGTGACTGCTAAAAAGTATCATATAACTTTTTCATTTAAAAAGGTGACGTCATGTCCCTTTAAATTAACATTCATGTGATATGATTAACTCTCAATTTTGTAAATAGAAAAAAAAGACTATTAAATGAAAAATGACAAAAAAACTAAAAAAAAAAGTGACAAAATCTAAAAAATAAAATCACAATATCTAAAAAAAAGTGACAAAATCAATTTGTGGGCTTCTGAGATTTTAGGCATAATTAATACAAGGTTTTGAATTTCTAATTAATTTTAAGGGTATTTATCCAATATTTTAATTTTAGGAGTTACTATCTACATATATCATTGTTATATATCTATTTTACTCTATATCTATCATTATTAAAATTTAAAAATTTTAAAAAAAATACTATTTTCATCAACGTTATACAACAATATTGTCTTTATTGAATTCATGCATTTAAACAATATACGTCCACACCATTTTTACGTATCTATCTTGTCATGATTTTTTCAGTCCTTTCATATATCTATCAACACCATTTTTATATATTTATCTCATCATAATTCCTTCTTAATTATTTCATATTTTCAGTCATTATCATCGATATGAATGGTCAGATTTCTTAACTTATCCCACACAAGTACGGGCAAATTCAGCATTGAAGTTCAGTCCAAGCGGACGTTGATCGGTCAATGTCGAGAGTTAGTGATCATAAGGGCGAGTGTTTATTAATATTTAAAACTTAATGTGTGTGTGTGTGTGTGTGTGTGTGTGTGTGTGTGTTAACAATAATATCAAACTCAGCAAGTGTTCTAATGGTAAGGATTCCAATAATCTTTAAGGATAGTCACCGGTCGACTCCCCCCTCCCTATTGCCATTCATTTTGGTAAAAATTGTAAAATGGTAAAAATTAGAGAACTAAAAATATATGAATTACAAGCTATAGAATCGAACTAGAGATATTTTATAAGAATTGCAAATTCTAACCAACTCAACTAAATGAGACGCTTGAAAATGAAATGAAATAACAGTTATATAAGCTAAAAAATTCATCTATTGTCAAAAAAAGTTCCCAACAGATACAGCACGGGGGGCTAGCCAGGTGCTAGATCCGCCCCTACACACAAGCACTAATTAAAAAATGTGGATTGTGATAAGGGTAAAGGTTCATGTTCCCTAGAAGATTTGAGATTCAAATATTAACATAGTTGACAACTTAAAATGGATCCTCAATATTTTATAGATAACATAGAATATGAGTTATTATAGGTTACAACGAGAACAAAAAATACGTGAGGTTGTAGACTTATTCAGTTTCCAAAATAATATAAACATTATAATCTCAGCCTTGGAAATTGTTGAGCGGAATATTGACTCCAAGATTTATGGGCTCAGTATTTCATATAAATACCGAATCGACACCACGAAGTTCCAACACCCAAAACAAACCTATAATCCCATGATCCCGGTTGCTTGGTATATGTCTACAAAGGACAAGGTATGGAGTGATATATTGCGGCCACAATAGTGGCCATAAAGACTAAGGAAAATGAAAAATGAAAGAGAACGTAGAAGCATAAAGTAGAAGCAGCCTGTTTTTCACTGAAAGAAGGGCAGCCAATAATGCACTTTCACACACAACCACAAGCTAAAAACGAGAGTCACATATATAACAATGTAGTGGGCTTTTAGGTTAGTAATAGGTAGAATGGGCTATCAACCAAAAGTCGTCTAAGGGATAATGGTTGGGTCATGAGTAGTTCTAATTAAATTAAGCTACTTCTAATAGCCCAATTAGGTTATAGGTTTATGTTGGTACAATCGTGGTGTCGATATTTCACTTCAGTCATTGGTCGATGCTGACTAAATGATTAATGATTAACATCATTGCTCGAGAAGTTGTTTGATAACAATTTGTCTAACAAACCTTCACCTTGGTGTCAAAGGACTTGCAAAGAAAATTATTCTAAACTTCACCATTGGTAGCACCTTAGTGCTATGTTTGAGGGATTATATTGTGTGCATTCTTTCAAGTCTTACAACTTCTTGTAACCCAATATCTCTAATGAAAGTCTAATATCAATGTGTTTGGTGAGTTCGTGAAAAATAGGATTTTTGCATAAATGTATAGAAGACTAACTGTTAGAATATACTACCACGTAGTCATTTAAAACACAAAGTTCATGAAGTAGACATCTAAGCCATAAAACTTCTTTAATAGCTTCAGTGGTAGCAATGTATTTAGATTCTGTCGTAGATCGTGCAACTATGTATTGTAATTGTGATTTTCAACTAACACAAGAGTTAGACAAAGTAAACACATAGGAAGAGGTAGATTTCTTATTATCTCTATCCACATCATAGTCAGCGTCTACAAAACCCTTCAGTTTCACACCCTCATTATTAACACCAAACATTAGACCTACATTACTAGTTCTCTTTAAGTACCTTAACATCCATTTCAAAGCATCCCAGTGCTCAGGACCAGGATTAGACATGTATCTACTAAGAGTGCTAACAGCAAAAGCTAAATCTGATCTAGTGCAAATCATCAAATACATAACAGAACCAATTACATTGGAGTATAGGATTTTACTCATGTATTCTATTTTTTTTTTCATTACACGAAGCCTGATCTTTAGATAATACAAAGTGATTAGCTAAAGGTAATGTAACACATTTGTAATCATGCATGTCAAATTTCTTTAACATCTTTGAAACATACGAGGACTGATGTAAAAACAACCTTTTTAATTTCCATACGTAGGATTCTTTTAGCCTTTCCTAGATCTTTATGTCAAATTCACCATTCAAATTTGTTTTTATATTATTTATTCACTTAGGTGAAGAACCAACTAAGAGTACATCATCCGCATATAACAATAAAAATACATAGTCATTATTAGCATATTATGTTGGAAATATAGGTAATGATCAAACTTACATCTTGAAACCCTATAGATAGTACAAAAGAATCAAATCTTTTATACCAATGTCTAGAAGATTATTTTAGACCATAATAAGTTCTTTTCAAGAAGCACACATGATCAGGTTTTAGTTTATCTTTAACACCCGTTGGTTGATACATAAAGATTTGTTCATCAAGTTCACCATGGAAAAAGGTAATTTTACATCAAGTTGTTTAAGTTTCCAGCCAAAATATACAACCAATGCAAGTATGAATCTAATAGTAGTATAATTAACAACAGGTGAAAGAATCTCGTTATAATCAACCCCCTCTTTCTGAGTGTACCCATTAGCCACTAACCTAGCCTTAAGTCTTAAGGGTTCAAATGCGCTAGTACCCTTTTTAATCTTAAATACCTACTTACGGTCAACAGCAAATTTATTCTTAGGTCTAGGTACTAGCTCCTAAGTTTGATTCTTTTTAAAGAACTCATCTCATCTATCATTACATTAAACTACTCTTCAGATTATTCACTTTTCATCGCCTCCTCAAAGGTCTTTGGCTCTTTATTAGCTAGCTCCTCATAGCCTGCATGAGCAAAAGCTAGTTTAGACTCATATCCAAATCTTATAGGTGCTCTAAACTGTCTTATCTCTTTATCCCTAGCTAAGTTATAATCTGCTAAAGGATTTTCCTCTTCATGATGTTCTTCTATCACTACTTCCTATCTATTCTCCGTGTTAGGTTGTTGTTCTCGAATCTCCACCTCACTTTGTGTAACAGGGATGGATGTGCTAAGTTTCCTTAACTTCACTTTCAACTTATTTCTCTCTTCGCCTTGTTTTTTTCATCACAAGCTCAGATACAGTTTTAAAGCATGGCATTTCGCCCTCATTGAATATAACATCTCTACTCACAATGATCTTAACCACATTTTGGCTCATATCCTACAACCTGTAACCCTTAACACCTTTAGGGTAACTTAGAAAAACACATTTTCTAGCTCTAGGTTTAAGTTTTTCCTCACTCTGATGAGAAAATGCAGCGCATCCAAAAATTCTAAACATAGAATAATCACTTATTTTACCAGACCATTTTTCATGCGAAATATCACCATTCAATGCAGCAGATAGAGTCAAATTAATCAGATAACAAGTAGTCATAACAATTTCTCTACAAAAAATACGTTGGGACTCTAGAACTTTTATGCAACGCACTTTATCAAGTATGGTTCTATTCATCCTTTCCGCTACCCCATTTTGTTGGGGAGTGTAAAAAACATTTTATGTCTTGTTATCCCATTTTCTTTACAGATATTGTCAAATTCAGTGTTATAAAACTATAGGCCATTATCAGTTCTAAAAAACTTGATCTCTTACTAGTTTGGTTTTCAACTTATCTTTCCAATTATTAAAACTATGAAAAGTGTCAGATTTATCCTTTAAAAGATAAACCCATGCTTTTCTAGTATAGTCATCAATGATAGAAGAAGTATTTATTTCCACCCAAGGTAGGGCTGCTAGAAGGACCCCATAAGTCCGAATGCACATATTCAAGCATGTGAAATCTCAAGATTGGCTAACCAAGAGGGGTGAATTGGTTTTTAAAATTTTTTCGAATAATTAACTAAAATCACGTAAGTTAAAAACACGTTGATAAATTAATAATCGTAAGCTAGTTCAAACAAGCAGATCAACCAAATAATAAGTGTAAATAAATGAAGACAACTAAACACAAGTAAGCAAATGAGTTAGGCAATGTAATTTGCACAAAGTAAAAGCATTAAATAAAAGGGATAGAGAGTGCAAACAATATAGTTATGGAGGTTCAATCTAATGCAATGATCTACGTCCCCGTTACCAAGCTCTCCAACATGAGCAATACATTTTTCATTATGTTGATTAACTTATGGTGCCAACCCTTTACAATTCTTTCGGTGACTTACAAGCAATGAGCACCTGTAATACCCTGACCAGGAAAGCTTAAAAAGATTTGATAGGTACTACTCATACCAACAAGGTGCACCTTCTTTTCCGGAAGTCCATCGTTAGAAACTCCACAGTTAAGCGTGATTGGCTTGGAGCAATTCTACGATGGGTGACCCCCTGGGAAGTTTTCTCGGGAAGCGTGCGAGTGAGGACAAAGTATGCTGAAAAGACTCATGTTGGTACAGTGAGGACAGTACATGGTCGATCTAACTGTCGGGACAGCTTGTTAAGTAGGACCCGGGTCGTTACAAATGGTATCAGAGCCCAGTTACCAGCCGAAAATCGGGAACTAAGTGCTATGCGGGACAAAGTGCTACGCCATAGGGTGGGAGTCACCTCTTGAACCCGTAGGAGCCACCTCTAGAATCCTAACGTCTGGCAATGGATCCTCAGATAGATCAAGCGCGACGAAGACGTCGCGAGTCTAACGAGGGGTGATTGTAATACCCTGACTAGGAAAGCTTAAAAAGATTTGATGGGTACTACTCATACCAACAAAGTGCACCTTCTTTTTCGGAAGTCTATCGTTAGAAACTCCACAGTTAAGCGTGCTTGGCTTGGAGCAATTCTATAATGGGTGACCTCCTGGGAAGTTTTCTCGGGAAGCGTACGAGTGATAACAAAGTATGCTAAAAAGACTCATGTTGGTACAGTGAGGACAGTACGTGGTCAATCAAACAGCTAGGACAACCCGTTAAGTGGGACCCGGGTCGTTACAGCACCGATCCTTATACAATGTTGAGCTTTATGGGACCTCAACACAACCCACATTATTGAGCTTTACGGGACCTCAATATGACTCACACAGTGACTTACAACAAGGAGCACATATCTTTATACAATATTGATCTTTAAGGGACTTCAACACAACCCAAAATTCAAATAAATTTTACAAATGAAATCTTCTCTTCTTAATGAATGATAAATTCAAAGTTGAGTACAAGAAGAGAAGTAAGCTAACACTTTAATAGATAACAATGAATGAAACTCAAGTGTTATGTTAGAAAAACTTTGATGAATATGATAATCAAAACTTAGATTCAATCGATCAAAGTGTTTCAATGAGAAGATGAAGAAATAAGTACAATGTAAGTTCAACAATCTCTCTTTTAATGAATGATTATAATAAATTAAGTGGTAAGAAAAAATGAGAAACTTTGATGAATAAGATTGATTTTTCAAGTTTGATTCAATCAATCAAAGTTTCAATATGAAGACGTAGAAGAGTTTATACAATGTAAATGCCAAAAACTTCTTCAAAAATATATTTTTCTTTTAAGATAGATATAAATAAGTTAAGTACAAAGAAAAATTAAAAAACTTTGGTGAGAGAAATGATTTTCAAAGATAAAGTTAATCAAAAGTTTTTCCAAAACAAATAAATTGATAAAGATAAAATAAAGAGTAAAAATCAATTATTTTATCTCAAAAGAACATCTCTATAATACTCTAGAAGTGTATCTTTTGAATGCAAGAAGAGGTGGTATTTATAGGAGCAAAATAGTCAAAACTCTGCCCAACCGGACGCACCGTACTAGACGTCTTCTATAGTACCGGACGGTGAACTAGCCATTGCGTCGAAAATCAGAATGGTTGAATTTTTTACTATTCGTGCTAAACTGCTGTACCAGACATCCGGTATGGCGTACTGGACGTCTGGTTGACCATTGATCGTTGACTATTGACTTTTTTTTAGATGTGATCTAAGTTCAAGAATCACTTTGAAAAAATTAATCTTACTTTTGAAAATAACTCTTTGTGCACAAAATGATTTTTGAACTATTGTCATTCATTACTAAAGATCAAAGTTTTATACATTTACATATGATCTCGAAAGCCTGGTCTTTGATCTTGTTTCAAAGTTTCTTTTATATTTGGCTCTTAAACTCTTGATTTTGGTCTTTCTTGATATTTGACTTTAATACTTGACTTCGATCTTGATCTTCTTCATGAACCCGATTTATAATGTGTAGATTTTGACAATGCTCGATTGGTTTTAACATTAAATTATCATCACTCAAAATCAATTGTTAGAAATAATATTAATCTTGTTTGTGATAATCAAAAGATTAAGGATGAAATCAACCATAGGTCAACATCATGCCTTTTGTTTTACGAATACTCGTGGAGAAAGTAATTCTATGATATTTAACAAGCACACAATGGTCACATAAAGATAAATCAGACACACGATCATTTCCAAATGCACATTTTTCATTAAGTCTTATCCCCTTAATACCTACATGTAATAGTCTATTGTGTCATTTATGTGTGTGATCAACCTTAGCCGAAGAGATAGAAGAATTTAAGCCTCCCATCACTTCCCACTAGTGATATAAATATCATTTTTCCTTATTCTCTTAATAGAGACAAGTGCACCATTAACTAATTTCAAAATTTCATTTCCAATTTTACTAGTGAAGTCAGCTTTCTCAAGTCTTCCTACTGAAATCAAATTTCTAGATTATTCAGGGATGTATCTAATATTTTTTAAAGTACGCACAAAGCCAGTGTAGAAACCGATAATTTTAAATGATATAAAATCATTTTTCTTGAAAAACGTGTCGCTAAACTTTAACCCCAAATTTTAAAATGAAAGAGTGTTCGTCTAGCCATTGTAAAACAAATTTAAATCTATTCAAATCGAGTCCAATCTCGAATATTTTAAAATATCGAATTCCTTATCATTTTTAAATCCAAATTTTAATAATTTTAAGTACAATATTTTATTAATTAGAGTCCAAAATTTTGTTAGTCCAAATCTTGATTATTTTAGTCCAATTCACTTAAATCCAATTAGGAAAATTCTTATAGCCCAAATTCTAGGCCAATTTAACTCTTAGAATTTTGTGCCCTAAAAATTTTACTATTCATATAACCATCATCCATCCCCTCCTCACAACCTCACGCATCCAAGGTGGGTAAGAAAAAATTTCATTTCCCACAAATTTCTCTTCAATTCGGTTTTTACAGCGAAAACTCACGTTGATGCTAGAACCTCAATTTCTAGCACCAACAACATGATGATTTCACACAATCCTAAGCCTCCAACCCAGCCCAAAACCCAACTTCGAATCCACCATCACCGATTTCTAAAACACACCACCCAATTGACAACCACCACATCACCCCAAAAATCAACACCAATCAGCCATAAAACCAAGAAATAACATGACCCATAAACTTACTTCATCCCCCGACCCATTTCCAGCTGGATTACCGCCGGTAAACCCAAGAATCCGATCCCTTTAGCTTTTGGTCTGTACACCAAATTTCCCTAGCCATATCCACACACGCATCGGCGCCACCACGAGCGACGATGGCACTGACACCAACCGTCTGTTTGACGGTTGAATCGGAGGAAGGGGCAAAGCCCCTTCCCGTCAATAACTCCCATCCTCTCTGTATTTCAAGTATGAGAGAGAGAGTGTGTGAGATATATATTTATTATATATTTTGATTTTTTTTGGAAATTATCCCTTAAACCCCAAGTTTTTAAAAGTTATTTATTTCGATCCCAAAGTTTCAGTTATTAATAAATTAGCCCCTGTGGTTCTTGTTCCCCACAGTCTACCCACTAATTCTGAAAAGTATATTTTCAGTTCTTAAACTTTTCAAATTTCAGTTTTAATAAATTTCCAATTAAGTCCCTAAATTTTACTTTATAATTTAAATCTTTAAAATTTTGAAATACTAATTCAAGGCTTATTTCCTACTTTAGCTAGACGAAACGTACGGATGATTAAGAGATTGATGTTACTTCCCGCTCCACTTCTTACGTAACTCGAGATAAATTGAGGTAGACTCACCCCATTAATTAGTTTAAATTATAATTGCATGTACTATGTGACTTTACGTGATTTATATGCTTTAATGCATAAGACGAGAATATCTCTTATGAGATAAATGATGTGGTTATGTTTGTTATAACTTATATGCTTTAATGCATGAGAAGATACGAGACTATCTCTTATGAGATAAGATGATGTTGTTATTCATAACTTATGTGCTTAAATGCATGAGACGAGACTACCCACATCCTATGATTTTAAAAGAGCCTATGATTTTTAAAGAAAATGAGCCTATGATGATGATGTCACTGTATAAATTGCATAATTTATGTGTTCAATTATTCTGTAAATTAATTATTGGTGATGAGTCTACTGAGTATTTTTTCGTTCTACCAGGAAACCATGGATTTTTTAGTTTTCGCCATTGGTTACTGGTTGGCTCTTTATTTTGGAGACGTATATGATACTTGGGCTCCAGGAGGGGGAGATGTAAGAAAATTACCAACTTGACCCTAAAAATTGTTGAGGAGGATGCACAGTTCTAAAACCCCTCGTGTGTAAATCTTTTTTGCCTTGTTTATATTAGAAATTAGAATTAGAAAAGCTTGCATCCATTATTTTAACAACATTGCAGATTTCGAAGATGGTCGAATTTGATGGGCAGTGGTGGCACGATTTAATAAATGAAGTTATTTACTTTTGAAATTTACTCATTATGAATATTATTAACTTATTTTGTCATTTCAGTTATTTCAAACTTAAGATTTAAAGTTTAATCAATTATCCTAAGTAAATCAAATGAGTTTTGTTCCCGATGAGGTTCACAATTATAAATATGATCTTTAAAATTTAGTTATTTTCGCAAATATTTTTATTAAATTCAAGACAAATGAGGATTACGTGGCACTTCGGGTTCACGGAACTCGGGGCGTTACAGCTAGTGTCAAACTTTAAGGTAATATCACCAATTCCAACAACATTATAAATAAAGTTGTCGCACATCACAACATGCCTATCACTTGAATCATGCAAATTTTCAAACCAGTCCTTTTGTGATGTCACATGGAATGATGCACCAGAATCAAGTATCAATTCATGCAAACGAGAATCGACAGTCAAATTTAACTCAACGGGATAAGCTATATGACTTGTAATCATATGGACCTCATCATCACCAATATCGAAAATAGAAGACAATACGTTTACTTCATCTCTCTCTTTACACTTGTACTTATTTTTCTCATTATAGCAATCTTTTATAAAGTGTCCCGTGTTCTCACAGCCATAGTGTTTCTTAACCTTGGTACTAGATTTGGATCTAGGCCTACCCTTGCTCTTCTTTCTACCTCCATTACTATTTGACTCGCCACTACTTTGGTAACCATCGTGACTGTTTTACCTAAATTGAGTTATACTCCTCATCACGTGAATCTCACCACTCTTCTTATCATGTTTTTCAACTCTAATTTCTATCTCCTTATTTTTAAGGGGGTCAATGATAATTTCAGACGTCAAAATGTCTATACCATAATTAATAGCATTTCTTACTTCCCTATAAGTATCAGGTATGGAATTCAGCAAAATAATAGTCTTTTATGTATCAAGCACTGACTCTTCACAGTTAACAATATCTTGAACAAGTTTGATATACATGTTTAAATTGGCATCAAGATCTTTTGAAGAATCCATTTTGAAACTGAAAAAAATGCTCAAGTAAAGTTTGTTTGGAGTATGTTTGAGCAAATACAAGTCTTCCAACTTTTTTCAAAGTTCTTTAGTGGTTTTCAATTTAGCCACTTTTCTCAAAACTGTATCAGTCAAGTGTAAAATAATTGAGGTATAAGCAAGCTCATTATCTTCTTCTTTTTACTCTTTTGAAAAATCAGCGGAAAAATTATCATCAATAGCTTTTAAAACTTTTTTTTGAACCAAAATACCTCTTATTGTTTGTTGTTAGATTGAAAAATCACATTTTTCGTTAAATTTCCCAAATCAAAATTGTGTGTTGTCATTTTTAATAATTATTCAAAAATACAAGATCATAATTAAGCCACACAAAGAAGACTTAGGGTCGCAAATATACACCATTTTAGATTCACATGGTTTCATAAGATTCTCGATCTTAGATCAAGGGAATGTTCAAACATATAAGGTCTAGGCATTCTAATAACTTAATAGTGTAACAATAGATATATCAACCAAAACAGTTTCACACAAAGAATATCACAAAGATAGTATGCTAGAACTTATCAAATAAACAATTTACTCACGTAGCAACTAAAGACAAGTAATTCCTAATTTCTAGCACAAGCAATGGTTACTACGTGAGTAAATTGTTTATTTGATAAATTCTAGCATACTATCTTTGTGATATTCTCTATGTAAAACTGTTTTGGTTGATATATCTATTGTTACACTATTAAGTTATTAGAATGCATAGACATTATCCGTTTGAACATTCCCTTAATCTAAGATCGAGAATCTTATGACTCCACACGATGACGCACTATTGCTGAAAATTACATGGGATTAGCCATTACTATAGCGGACCTATCTGAGTCCGTAAATTACAAAAAATATGATTTTAACACTTTAAGGCCACTATTATTCGTCCTAAAGTCTCCCACAACTGATCAAATGCAAAATTGAATCAACAATGTGCAGGGGGAAAATTGTCCAAATTTCACCGTATCACCTGAAACAGAAATTAACACCATAAACATGTTAACAAACTCATTACCAAAATATTGTCTGAAGAAAACTTCTTCAGATTGTGCCAGATACGCCTCCATACGCCACTGTAGGAGTTTTCACGCGCCGTCATCGCCACCGGAGGTCGTCAACCCCACGCGCGATGGACCCAAGTACGCCTCCACCTACTGATTCTCTCTGTGATATTGGGTTCTTCAAATAGCCACTAGTTTGGCTAGAAATCGAGATTGCAGGTGCGGTTGAACTTATGAAAATCGAACAGAATTTTTCGTTCCTTCCTCTTGTTGGTTTCTGGTTTTAGCTGGAGCTCTCACACTACACCACTAAGACTCTGATACCAAATGTTGAGCGGAATATTGACTTCCAGATTTTTGGGCTCAGTATTTCATATGAATACCAAATCGACACCACAAAGTTCCAATATCCAAAACCAACCTACAATCCCACGATCCCGGTTGCATGGTATATGCCCACAAAGGACATGCTATGGAGTGATTTATTGCAGCCAAAATAGTAGCCACAAAGGCTAAAGATAATGAAAAATGAGAGAGAACGCAGAAGCACAAGGTAGAAGTAGCCTATTTTTCACTCAAAGAAGGGCAGCCAATAATACACTTTCATACACAGCCACAAGCTGAAAAGGGGAGTAACATATATAACAATGTAGTGGGCTTTTAGGTTAGGTAATAGTTAGGCCTAAGAGCAAATAGGTTGGGCAATGAGTATCTCTAATTAAATTCGGTTACTTCCAATGGCCCAATTAGATTATAGGTTTAAGTCGCTACAATCGTGGTTTCAATGTTTCACTTCAGTCATTGGTCGATGCGACTGAATAATTAATGATTAACATCATTGCTTGAGAGGTCGTTTAACAACAATTTGCCTAACAGAAATGATATTGCATAATTAGATGAACTTTTTAAACAATGTGTATTGTTTGGGGGAAAGACAAATACATCATAGAATTAATCGGAAGGAAATTGTATACAGTGTTGTTTTGACTCTTTCATTGTCAATCCATACTTCATACACAATATAGAACTCTAATAGTGTATGGCCTTGTGCAAACTTACACAGCTCTTAAAAACATGATATAAGTCTCATTTAAGATCAGAAGTCCCTCAGAAGATACAAATGTTATAAGAGCAATTTCTATTATATAGTTCAGGTCCTACTGGGACCAATTTGTGCATCCATGGTTTAGCCTCAACATAGGAAAGGGAGTGGGATATCAAGAACTCTGTGAAGTGCTGTAATGGCAAACTTTTCCATATTGTTGTCCCCAATAATTTATGAATATTATTATTTTATAAAAAGATCCAAAAGAACTTAATGAGAACAAGTATTTGTGGATGGAATTATAATGATATATTTTTATTTAATTTTATATATGTCTGTTTAAATAAATTTACATAAATTTAAAATATAATATTTTTATAAACTAGAGAGAAAAGAGAAGAAAGTGAATAAGTCAATAAACTTGTGTGTATTTCATTGAGAACTAAAATCGCATATTTATAGGAAAGAATTGGGGCTACAAGGGATACAATAGTAATAAAATATAGGGCTGCAAAGGGATAGTTGTCATTCATAAATATTACTTTATTTACAACACTCATTTTCAAATGACTATTTACACAATAACTGTTTCGTTAAAACATTATTTAGCAAAAATTCGATGGGACAAAAATAATAACAAAAGAGTACGAATAATTTGATGTAATAAAATGATGTCTCATTAAAACCCTATCATGAAAATCTAGTGGGACAAAACTTGACCGAACGAAAAAGAATACATTTGCTCCCCTTGATTTCAATAAATGAAAATCGAGTCATCCATGTTTTGTACATCAATTTCTTCAATAATGCCATTATGGTTAAACATGCCTTATTTTATCTTGCATAGTCTTCAAATAACACCATCTTCATAAGAAATATTTATCAATCTTTGATGATTGTAGTAATATGATGATTCAAAAAATATATATTGATCTCTTCAAGAGTCTCATACATATAAGTATATTATTTTGAGGGTGATATCTTATATATTATGAACATTCATTACACAAAGAATATGTCTAGTTAAAACATTATTAAGAAAAATTCTGTGAAAAAATTGTAATGAAGGAAAAATAATATATTATTCTTTTGAGTACGTTACAAAAGTTTTCTCGTTAAAAATATTGTCAGGAAATCTAATGGAATAAAAAATTGATCAAAGGATGCATATTTACTCCATCATAATTCAAGCATATTAAATATTTTAAGGATAATATAAGTAATCATGTTAGATGAATTGACTATAACCGTATTTTAAATTTCATGCATCGTCGCAATAATAAGATATGGACTCGTGATTACATCCATTACGGTCTTTGTAAAAATTATAATTTTAAGAGTCATATATTACATATTAAGACTTCGTTTTTTCATTTACTTTTTGCAGAATAATACACCTTTAGATT
The DNA here is from genome assembly GCA_019097785.1 of Fraxinus excelsior. NCBI lineage: Eukaryota > Viridiplantae > Streptophyta > Magnoliopsida > Lamiales > Oleaceae > Fraxinus > Fraxinus excelsior. Next base: position 6,491,940 of record CM032644.1, read on the forward strand.
TTCGGATTGTAGGTCCAGAAATTTCAATTTTCTCTAGTAAATTCAATAAATTCAAATTTACTAGGATCGTGTCCGTTTAATGGCTAATCATTACTTTGCTTCGACAAATTTATATCAATTTCTTCATATTCATAATATGAAGCAATGTATCATATACAAAAGTGTAGTCGATAGCTTTTTCTCTTCGATTTTATTTCTATAACAACATAACTTATTGAGATATCTCTACTTTCAATATTTCAAGTATGGAACCTTTTCTAGGATTTTATAATTAGATGCGTCTATATACTCTCTAAGAGTACACGCATTCTAAATGAGACCATCTTCCTTATTTGTTCCATTTTTTTCGAGAGTTTCTCTTTATAATCGAATGTCACAACACTTCAAATGTGTTATTAATATAATGCTAATAGTTTGTCATTCTTAGACACTAATACGAGATGGAGCATCTAAAACTAATATGTGAGATTTTATAAATCTCTTATAGGTTGGTAAGTGTATCTTACGATTGAATTATTTTTCCTATTGTCAAGTGCGAGAATATAGATAACACAATATGATGCATTTTGTATGATTTCCAGCTACTAATTCCTCTTCTAATGCTAAGAAAACAGTTCAATTAAATTGAAAATCAACAAATCGTGTTCTAAAATATCACTTGTTAGGGCTTAAGATATTTTGTAAGGATTCCAACTAAACTTCTATTCTCAACATTCTTTAATAAATTAATTTGAAGGCACTTAACAAATAATAGTGTTAAACTATTTATCGATATCCCTATGAAAATATTGAGATTTAAGCTCACTAGTATCAACAAGACACACAATCTTGATTGTATAATCTAAAAATTATGCTCATAATTTAAAATTTGAACAGTAATTTCGTAAACTTAAGGTTGTGAACACCATGCAATCTTCTAATAGATGTATCATTTCTATTAAATATAAATAATATCTAGATGGTCAATATGGATGGTAGTGATGCCCCATATAAGACCCTAATTAATTTTCAAGATTATAGGGATTTGCTCTCAATTTTAGCTGGTGGTGGTCAATGATTAATTAATTTATAGCATAAAGAAAAACATTATATGTGAATTTGTTGGATTGTTTGATTCTTCAATAAATATTCATTTGAATTCTAATTTTGTATCATTATGGATCCAGTGATGGTCTAAGTGGACATACCGTATAATAAAATACTAGAATTATTAAATTTCTGGTTCAATATAATATTTGTTTCAATTGTACTAATATTAGTATAATGTACCAATTAAGAAACAATGTTAGAAACTTTGTAGGTTTTTCTTTTAATCTGTGGAGAACAAATTATTGATAATAGTAAGTTTGTCACTCTATATCATGCAATATTGACTCGTTTGGAGCCTTGAATAAGAATTGTGCTTTTTTCCAAAGCAACACAATATTCTTTTAAAATATTGATTTGTATAAATTGGTTCAATTCTTCTAGAATATTTAAATATCTGAATCATGCTTCAATCCAGAACGATAATTGATTATTCATCTGGTATTTGAATTTAATACAAAAGTTTGTTTCTTATGGAGCAATATGTCAATATGTTTTTTTGGAATATTGAAACTGTAATGTCATGCTCTTTAGGAATAGGTAATATTATACTAGAATATTAACATAATATAAAATTTTGTTTTGGATAACCAAAAAATATTCTTCCAGAATATATATAGATTTGTAGAGTTGTGATTCTGCTAGAATAAGTTACTTATTTTTGTACAATTTCCATATAGATCGTATCTCGGACCGTATAATTTTCTTCAAGACATGTGCTGCTTTGAGCACGAGAAATATAATTATTATCATTTTTTTTTTTTAAATGATATTTTTACTATTACTTCTTCAAGAGTAATATATCAATATTCTTCCAGAATTTTGAAATTGTAATATCATACTTTTCAAAAGCAAATAATATTCTTTTAAAATGTTAATATTGATATGCTACTTGAGGAACATCAATAAACTATTATTTATAAACATTAATTCTTCATGAGCATGTTTTCTAGCAAAATATTAATATTTGCAAAATAATGCTTCTTTAGGAGCAACAACATAGTATATTGTCGATTTAAAGGTAAAAAGATTCGACGACAATAATAATATATATACATTAAACAAACATAAAGAACATTAATATAAAGAAGAACACATGCAAAAGGCAGAAGTCATAGATAAAAAATAATTGTTGAAAAGAAATAATTATAGCCCATGAAACTAGTTTTACAACCCAACACAATAGAGTACATGATTCCTCAAGCATTGTCCTAATAAAAAAAGATTGCACACACCCAAATTTACAATCAAGATTGTATCCAATGGATTACCAAATTTTGAAATTTTTAATGTACAAGATTTCTTTATAGGAAAAAATATCAAGTAAAAAATTTCTTCGTAGCCCAAAAAACCCTAAACACATAATGTGAAAAGAATATACATTCATTACAATCAAGAAGGAAAATATCGACGAAATAACATGTTAGCATTCGAAACAGGGAAAAAATACACAGAAACTCTAACTTCAATCAATCTAAAAAAAATAAGGCTCAATTAGTAATTACAGACACCTTAGCAATGAAATTCAAAGCTGTTAAAACCAAATCAAAAAATTAAATTTTGGACGGAAAAAACATTTGATTTGGATTTAGTAATTATCTTGCTAGTAGTTTTCTTCGTGAGCACAACTTTGAATTATTAAAAAAAAATCGTACTGATAACTTATTATAAACTAGATTAAAAAGTGAGAAAGTACTGAAGTCAATATATTTGTGTGCATTTCATTGAAAACTAAAGTCTCACATTTATAGAGAAGAATTACGCTACAAGGAATACAATAGTAATGAAATCTATGCCGCAGGTGTATAGTTGTGATTCACAAATACTACTTTATTTACAACAAATATAGATTTGTTGTAAAATAATGAGATAATTATTTAGTATTATTTAGTATTATTATAATACATAAATAAGTCTTATCTAGTGTAGAAAGTATATTTAATTCTAATTGTAACTTTCATTTTGGACCCTATAAATACAGGGCATTGGTTCTCAACAAAATACGTACTAGAGTTTCGACTCTCATATTCTCTTCTCTTTTCTCTCCTTTTATAACACATTATGAGCACGATTTCTCTCCAAAAGATAGTAATAATTTTATGTGCATGAATTTCTCCCCATTCATCAGTGCGGATTTTTTTACGCCTCCAGAATTATCTCTCCCTCTTATCATGATTTTCTCTCTCTAAGGAAGACAATAATTCACTACAAGTAGAATTATTGAACATTAAATCACACACAAATTTATTACTTCGTAATAATTTATGATTCTTTCTCTTTTTTTAAATTTGTTTGCACAATTTCCCATAATCATTTGAGTATGTTTTCATGAAATCAAATTATCTAGTTTTTCAACATCCTGTTGGGTAACGATAATAGTCATATTATCATTCGAAACTATAGCATGAGATTTGGAGTTGATTAGGAATTTCTCGAAGGATGATACATATGCATTAAGTTTTTTTCTATGTGTCACCTCCTTCAATTTATATGGATTACGTTTGCTTATAATCATTACTTTTGTATCAATTTTTCTATGTGATGTTTGTATCAATGTTTGCCGAAATCAATTTACGTTTGAAAATTTTCTTCCCAACAAATATTTGATAATTAATGTTTATATACAAATTCATATCATCTCTGTATAGTAATTAATATTTTTAAAATGATTAAATATTTTGATATGTTCTTCTATAAATTTTAAATAATAATTTATCATGTTGTTGCTCCTAAAGTAGCACAATATTATAATCAATATTTTAGAAGAATACTAATTGAAGATCTATTTATTACAAATAGTTTTTTGTTGCTCATGAAGTAGCACAATATTATAATTGATATGTCAAAAGAATATTCTCTGCTCCTAAAGAGTGTGAATTATAATTTTCAATATTTCAGAAGAATATTGATATATTACTCTTGAAGGAGCAATAGCAAGATACTAATGTTTATTCTTGAAGGAAAACATATAAATCATGTCATGTTGACATTGACTATATGATTAAATTTTATGTGATTATAGAGTAATTAATCATATTTTTCGAAACTAATTACATTTTCTTTTACTTTAGTGTGTAGTTAATTAAATGGAAAACCCCACAAAACTTAAGTTTGTTGCACTTGATATATCTGGCAAAAATTATATGTCATGGGTACTAATGCTGATATTTATCTTGTCTCAAAAGGTCTAGGAGAGAATAAAATAAGGAAACAAAGAGTCTCTGTAGGATCGTGCAAAACCATTTATCTTCATTTGTTATCACCTTCATGATGGATTGAAAATTAAATACCTTACTGAGAAAGACCCACAGGTTCTTTGGAAAAAATTTGACTAAAAGATTTGATCATCAAAGAATTATAGTCCTTCCCAAAGCCCACTATGAGTAGATGCACCTTCGTTTGCAAGACTTTAAAACTATTAGTGAGTACACTTCTGAATTGTTCAGAATATATTCAAAATTAACTTTGTGCGGAGAAAAAATCATCGATGAAGATATATGTTGGAGAAAACGCTTTCCACCTTTCAAGTCTCGAATGTGCTCCTGTAATAGCAATATCGTGAGTGTAGTTTCAAAATTACTTAGAATTTATATCTTGCATGCTTTTATCTAAACAAAATAATGAAATACTGATGAAAATCATGGATCACATCCAACTAGTTCTTTACCATTCCCTGAGGCAAATGGTACTGCATTGTCTAAAGTAAATATAGTATCAAGATAAGGACATAGACGTGAAGGTCGACATGGACGTGGATGCGGACGTGGACATGAAATAAACCATGGAGATAAAATAATCAACAAAACTATCAACAACAAGGCAACGATTTCAAAATGTACAAAATAAATGAAAATAGCACATCCAAAAAAGAACACGAAGAAAGTTGCATTAGATGTGAAATGAATGGGCATTGGGCATGTATCTATCGTACGACAAAATATCTTGTAAGTTTTTACCAAAAATCAATCAAGTGAAAGGGAAAAGTGGAGATAAATTTTGCTGATTATGATGGTCCCATTAATGTGATTCATTTAAATGTTTCTGATTTATTTGTTGATTCAAGTGAGAATATTGACCATTTAATTGGGGGTGGTGTGATTGAAGATATAGAGTAGTTTATTTTCTATATTTCTAGTATTTCACTTCGTTTTAGAAATTTAATTTGAATTATGTTTTTTTCTTTTCACAAATATTTGAAACTTTATTATGTATTGTTAATTTCATAATATTGAATTATGCTTACTTTTTTAAAATTTAAATTCATGTTTTTAAAAATATATATATATATATCTATTTTGTTATATATATAAATTCATTTTGGATTGTCAAGACACATAATTGATTGATAGTGCAATTATACATACTATTTTTCAAGACTAAAAAATATTTTTTTGAACTTAATATTAGCAGACAATAATGTTAATACGATATTGGTGCATCGAACATTGTTAAAAGTTCTGGAAGAGCTTGTATTATTTTATCAAATAATACAAAATTTTATATAGGCGATGCACTTTATTTTAGCAAATTCATAATAAATTTGATTAGTTTTAAAGATATCCGCTAAAATGGATATCACATTGAGAAAATGCAAGAAAATAATATTGAATATTTTTACATAACTTTTTTTTGTATATGGTCGAAGCAGATAAAATAAAGATTTGATACACTCCCATTTGGCATGTACTATACGTTTATAAAAATGATTGAATCAAATATTGTCAAAAATCAAAAGTTCATTGACCCAAAAAGTTTTATACTTTGTTATGATCGATTTGGACATCCAGAAGGTATAATGATGTATTGACTAATAAACAACTCATATGGACATCCTTTAAGTAACCCGGAGATCTTTTTACCTATTGATTATCCATGTGTAATTTGCTCACAAGGCAAGTTAGTTATTAGACATTTGACTACAAATGTCAATATGGAATCTCCATCTTTTTTGAAAAGAATCCGTGGAGATATATGTGGATCAATACACCTACTATGGCATTAATTGATTATTCTACTAGATGGTCACATGTTTACCTACTTTCCATTAGGAATATAGCGTTTACTAGACTACTTGCTAAAATCATAAAATTATGAGCTCAGTTTTTCGATTATTCAATTAAGACAATTCATCTTGATAATGGTGATGAATTTAGATCACAAGCATTCGATGATTATTGTATATCAACTGGGATTGTTATTGAACATTCAATTACACATGTCCACGCACAAAATGGTTTAGTGAAGTCGTTTATTAAACGTCTACAACGTATTGTTAGACAATTACTTATGAAAACAACTCTCAACTTCTGTTCGGGGTCATGCTATATTACATGCTGCATCATTGGTTCATATTAAACCAACTGATTATTATCAATATTTACCTTTGCAATTGAAATTTGGTCGTGAACCTAATATTTCTCACCTATAGGCTTTTGATTGTGTTGTCCAAGTCCATATTTCACCCCCACAATGTATTAAAATAAGTCTCCAACGAAGACTTATATTTATATGGGTTTTAATTCACCATCCATTATTAGGTATCGTGTACCTTTAACTGATGATTTATTTATTGCATGTTTTGCAAATTGTCATTTTAATGAAATGACTTTCCCAACTTTGGGAGAGGAAAGACTATATCCTGAAAAACAAGATAAAATTTCTTAGAATGAAATAACTTTATCTTACTTTGATTCCCGCAGCAATCAATGTGAGCAAGATGTTTCAAAAAATTTCATTTGTAAATAGTTACAAATCAATTACCTAATGTATTTGTTGACACAAAAAAAAAAGGTGAAGTCATATATTCTAAGATAAAATATTCCAACAAAAATTGATGTCCCTGATCGATCGGTTAATTCAAAAAACTCTGCACCTTGAAAAAGAAAAACACAAGATAAAAATCAACTAAAAAATTGATCGGTCAAATCTTGAAAATTTGATTTCTAAAGAACCAGAAATATCTAAAAAATAATGAGATTTCGATAAATTATATGTTCTCATAAATTATGGGAACGAAAAAATGTTATTATAAACAATATTTTCGTCTTTAACGTAACTCTTGATATCTTGCAAAATGAGGATCATAAACCACAATCTCTTAAAGAGTGTCAAAATAAAAATAATTGGCCAAAATGGAAAGAAGTCATACAGGCGGAATTAAATTTCTTAAGAAAACGAAAAGTGTTTAGACATGTAGTTCGAATACCTGAAAATTTAATCCCTATAGTATACAAATTGGTTTTTGTACGAAAGAGAAATAAAAATAAAGAAATTACAAGATATAAAATTCAACTCGTAGCTCAAGGTTTCTCACAAGAACCATGAATTGATTATGAGGAAACATATTCTCATATAATGGACACCATTGGTGTGCTGTCGTAGGCACTCAAAAATAGTCCTTAAACCTCTAAAACTAATGTAGTAGTGGAAGGGTCGATCCCACGAAGAGTGTGCAATTCAACAATTTATGCTTCGTATAACGATTGGGGGGTTTTGTTTATAACGAAATCAATCTTATAACAAATAACAATGTAAATTAACGAGTTGTATTGAATCAATGAAACGAGTCTTGATCAAAGTCAACTTCCACCATTTGAGATTTATAACCATTCATCAATCCACAAAGAATAATCAATTCACATTCACAATATTCATCGTTGGAATAAATTCTTATTTCTCCATAATTTTAGATAATCAGAAACCAGCGTTCTAATTAACCCTAATTATCAAATATTCTCAGACCAGCGCTAAAGATTCAATTTAATAACAGCTTTAAACAATAGAGAAATCGATGAACTAAATAATACAAACACCAGCAGTTGCATTCAATCTATTTAAACATTCTTCTTAAAATTTAATAATCTCTATCGCAGAAAATTATCAAATCCTAGTGCTTCACAAGTTAAATGATTCAAACAATTGTGGATTTGAGATTTAACTTAGCTATAGATTGCAGTATATGAAAAACTAATAGATCTCAAACATGGCGATCATAAAATTATGCATAGAAAAATATTCAATACTGAAAATATAAATTAAACAATGAAAATAGGTGGATCTCACAGTTGTAATATTTTCCAAGGCTTCGGTATCCTTCAATCAAGCACCAAGAGTTAGTTACACATGATAGATCTAAGAAAAATAGAGAGAAAATAGGTTGGAGGCCTTGTGGTACGTTCTAGTTCTGTTCTAGGGTTTATAAAGTGTAGAAAGATTTATTTCCATAGGTAGTTGACTTAAATTAGGAAACCAGAATTTTTTACCCTGATTTGGCCTGGGCGAGTGCCCAGTAGAAAGTGGGGCGAGTGCCCAGGCAAACAAAATGGTTGCTATTAATCATTCTGATGGTTGGGCGAGCGTCTGGGCGAGTGCCCAGTACATTGCTTAACATCTTTCAGTGTTTTGGTCATATCTTTCAATACCAATATCCGATTGAGATGATTCAAGTTGCGTTGAAAAGCTATCTCAAAGGGATACAACTTTGCTTCAGATACCATCTTCAAATTCGATTGTTTTCTATGCTCAGATCTGGCCTCAATAGTAGGATAAAACCCGATACAAAACGTTTCAGCTTGAAAGTTGATATGTGATAATGTATTGGCTATATTTCATTCCTTTGAATCCTTTCTTCATCCAGTTGACCTCTAACACTCTCGAATCTTCATCACAAGATTAGAAAAAAGTTTAGAATATTTGCACTTTAGTCCTTGAACTTTCACTTTCTTCCATTTTGGTCTTTTTTCACCTATTTCTTCCAAATTACGTCATATCCATAGAATTGCCACCTAAATCAAAATATGAGCGTAATAAGTACATTTTGGCACAAAATAAACATACGAGCGCATAAAATAAGGAGGGAAAAATATGCATTTTACATTCCTATCAACCATCACTTTTAGATTCTTAATTAGTCTGACTATTTTGCAAAAGCTCGACATGCGACTTATGAATGTAGTAATTGTCTATTTGTATGGTTCACTTGATGGTGATATATCTATGAAATCCCCGAAAGACTTAAAGTGCCATGAATAAATGATGCATGCCCGAGAACCATGTTTTCAATTAAATTGCAAATATCATTATATGGATTGAAACAATTCATGCGTATGTAATATAATCGCCTTAGGGAATATTTGTTGAAGGGGGTTATAAAAATGACGATGTCTGTCCATGTATTTTTATAAATAAAACAAAAATTGGATTAGCAATTGTGGTTATTTATGTGTGTGATTAAAATTTAATTGGAACTCCTGAAAACTCAACGAAACTGCTGATTATTTGAAAAATGAATTTGACATGAATGATTTGGGAAAAATCAAATTTTGTCTCGAGTTGCATAATGAACATTTCCCAAAAAGATTATTTGTTCATCAAACAACATATACAGAAAACAATCTAAAAACATTTTTTATATGAATAATGAAGATCTATTGCCATCACCTATGGTGATTCAATCAGTTGATGAGAAAAAGATCAATTTCGTCTGCTTGAAGATGAAGAAAAGATTTTTGGTCATAAAGTATCATATCTTAGTACAATAAGAGAATTTATTTATTTTACAAACTTCACTTGACCTAAAATAATTTTTTCTGTAAATTACCTTTTAAGATAAAAATATACACAAACTCAATGACATTGGGATAGTGTTAAAACACATTTTTCATTACCTAAGAGGTACTATTGATTTGAGATTATTTTATTCTCAAAAGTCGAGATTTACTTTAGTGAGATATGCAACTGTAGGTTATCTCTCCGACCCACGTAAAGCTAAATCACAAACGGAATATGTGTTTACAAGTGGATGAACAGTTATATCATTGAGATCTGTGAAGCAATCCTTCACAGCAACATCCTCAAATGGTTATAAAAGTATTGCAATCTGTGAAGCGGGCTAAGAATGTATACGGTTGACGAACATAATCATCATCTCCAAGCATCATGTGAATTAGTTTCAACAAAAGATGGTCCAATAATTTTGTATGAAAACAATGATGTTTGTATTGCACAACTCAAAAGAGGTTATATCAACAGTGATAGGACGAAGTACAAAATTCTTTCACACGTGAGTTTTATAAGAATTACGACATCAATATTCAACAAGTTCGCTCAAGTGACAACGTGACTAATTTATTCACAAAAGTATTACCAACATTTTTAAGAAATATTTCACAAGATTGGAATGCTTCGACTTAAAGGTTTTCAGTGATTTTCATCAAGGAGAGTAATTGTACTTTTTCCTTAATCTAGGTTTGTCCTATCGAGTTTTCCTAACAAGATTTTAATGAGACAACATTTTCTTTATACTTCAAAATATTAACAATTAACAGTACTATTTGTTTTCCTCTGTTTGACTTTTTTTTCCGCTGTGTTTTTATCAAATAAGATTTTTAACGAGGCAAATATTGTGCAAATAATCATCAAAAGGGGAGTATTGTAAAATAATAAGATAATTATTGATGATTATTTAGTTTTATCATGATATATAGATAAATCTTATTTTACTATAGAAAGTATATTTCATTCTAATTATAACTCGTTTTCGACCTATAAATATTGAGACTTGCTTCTCAATAACACACGCTTGAGTTTTGACCCTTATATTCTCCTCTTTTGTCTCCTTTTAAACGATTACACACAAAATGATGAAGGTAAATAGTTACTCCTTCAATATTTTGAGGGTAATGAGCCTAATTTCTCGTATAAATCTTGGGCCTAATCAGGTCAATGAAGCCTCTTTTATGAACTGAAAGGTCCAATGATACAAAATCTTTGAAGGACCTTCTCTGTTTGCTCCAAGAAAATTTCTTGGGAAAATTTGACATAAATAGCCGTCAATGGGGACAATAAAGGATTTTTATATGTAAAATGTAAAATACTCCACATTTTACCAAAACTTTGGATGATTTTGAGTTTTGGGGAGAGAATTTTCACTCCTCTTCCTAGTCTTATGTATACGCCAGATGTCATCTATTTTTATCTTTCCTCGACTAAATGGTATAAAAAAATATTTGCACCTTGCTCGATATTTTTAACCCGACCGGGAATTTCCAGTTGAGTTAATCGGTCCGAGTTGGTTACAACTTTACAACTTGCTCTTTCCTCGAAATTCCATCTCCTGAGTCTGTTTTTCTAGTTGTTTCTTGACATAATCCCTTGTAGAATCATGCTCTTTTCATCCACAACTTTAAAGAAATAAATGGATCAAACGGCAAAAGTCATTTTTGTAGCTTCAATGGAAACTATAAAACATAAATTTCGTTCCATGTAAAATTTATCATATAAAATACACAACACGTGCCAGGGAAGTAATTTGTTTCAACCTCCAATTTTGCAAGGCAATTATTATTATTATTATTATTACCGAAAATACTTCTTGTAATCTCTGTGAGCATTGGCTGCTGTGATTCACGACGCGAGGGGCAACTGCAGAAAAAATTGAGCGAACGAGCAAAACCCTCAGACAAGTCGGGTAACAGCAGCATGTATAGCATCCGCAAGGTGTGGTACTGTCCTGGAACTCAGACCAGCCATACTAATTCGCCTGTAGGATTAAAAGTCGAGCAATAGAAAGTTAGCAAAAGCTATTCTAATAGAATCGTAACTCTCTTTTGCTTGGCAGGAAGTTAACTAATTTATAAAAATTAAAAAAAATTAAAAATTCCAGTCCAATAAATGTATCAAAGCTGCTAATATCTTTGACATAAAGGAGCTAAATGATTAAACTTTCTTTAAACTATTTTTAATCATCTCTCGACTTTCCATTTTAAGAAGATCAATTTTTGTCTAGTGTGTTTACGAAGTTTATTTACAAGTAGATAAGTAAGTTCCATTAATTTTTTATTGGTCAAAGTTAGAAAATCATCAGCAAGTCAGTTATTTTGACAATAAGTTAACCAAGAATATTTAAATTTGCTTACAAGTAACTTTTACTTATTTTTAAGCTTAGCCAAATATTTATTTCTCAAATTTATGGCTGTCCTTCAATAAGTTTTCCATTTCTAGGTATTATATAAATTATAATTTTTTATTTATTTATTTTTTTGGGGGTGAGGGGTGGGGGAGTGGGGATGCAATGTTCAATGTTAGAAATTCTCAGTAGACAAGGTTACCCATCAGATGTCATGTAGATGTGGTATTCCTTCCTCATGAAGGCTACTTGCTCAGAGTTGAGCCCAGTGAAAGTAAACATTCCAATCTGCTTGATAATGTGGCTCCAGTCACCAGGTGTGCCTGCCAATACATACAAATGGTAAATACATAATGATTTTAACGTGATTCTAAAAGATCTGCGAACTTTTGTGATGGGGGTTGGTGGGGGGGGGGGGGGGGGGGGGGGCAGTCCAGCTTATGGATATCCAGCCAGGTGTTTAGTACAGATGCAATTCAACATTTGAGTCAAACACATTCTTTACGTTTAAATTTTCTTTTGACTATGGAAATCAGATTTTTCAAAAAAGAATAATCAAGCAATTTGCCATCTAAAGGAAGGCAACACTTGATCTAATAATTTGGAATTGGAGCTCAAATGCCCAATCAGATGGTAAAACAATTCAACAGCCTGAACTGATATTGCTGGCATAAGTCACTTATAAACACAAAAAAAAAAAAAAAAACTTGAGGAGAACTTGAGTTTTTGCACCCATTAGCAGAGCAAAAAGGCTCCTAAACAATCGAAATCACAGCACATCAAAAGACTGCTCGAGGAAAACCTGAACACCAGGAAATTACAAAGATCTAATCACTAAAAAGGTGGACGAGAAACAAAAATAGCAATTACCTCTAGAGAGTAATGCATCAAATAATTGCTGTCGCATGTTGATAATACGATCAGCCATTGCCTTCAGCTCAATGGTCCACTCTTGGTACATATTTCTGCAGACATGTTACTAATGAACATAAATTATCTTGACCACAGATTAGCAATTCTCACTTTCAAATAACTTTATATGTTCAAATACAGTAAGGTGTAAATATACAGCATATTTCATGAGTTTAATGCAAAATAGTATAATACCTGTCCTTAAGGATTGTAGCCACAATTGATGCACCATGAATGGGAGGATTTGAATACATTGGCCTGATCACCAGTTTCAACTGACTCTCTACTCGGCTTGCCACATCAGCAGACTTGCAAACCTGCAAAAATGAAAATATATTGAGTAATTTAACGTCTCTCAATTTACCGTGGAAATGACAATTTATAGGCTTGGACAAGAAGAAAATTGGATAACATTACAAAGATCACAAACTTTTCCACCACTCTAATTAACCTATCGTCCTTATTATACATGCAGACAGAGTAATGCCATTGTGCATCCTCAACTATAAGAAGGTACAAAAGACACTAGTAAAAAGCTAAACGACAAATCGAATTTTTTTGCTCTTGTATAGGTGTACTTTCATTTGTAGATATTATGATTTTCTTCATATACAGCCATAATTTTAGCACATCATAATAATATAATCCACTAAAAAATTTCACTTACAAATTGCTTTTCAACGTAAATGCAAATATATTGGAGCTTGGATTCAAAAACGAAGGGATAGTTTTCATATATTCTACACAAATGTGATATCTGACGAAAACAGAAATACGGTTCTTGGCGATGCAGGTAAGTCATTACTGAAACACACAGGTACAAATAGTTCAAAAAAGTTCTCAACATAGAATACGTGAAGAATGTGGCCATGCTGTTGATTTTTTTCTCCTCCTTTTTCTAAGGCAGAGGGGATTGTAACCAATGGATATTTTGACTGACCAAAAAGTCAAACTCTAGTTAAACTATAATATAGAGATCCTCCTAAAGATGACTTACAATGCTTAGGGCACCAACACGTTCGCCATAAAGCCCCATGTTCTTTGCATAACTTTGAGCCACAAGACACTCGCCCCCATCTGCCACAAACAACCGAACAGAATGTGCATCTGCATCCAGATTTCCACTAGCAAAACCCTACAGTATCATGTTCAAAATCAATATAAAATGAATCGTGTGATTTTGAATAGATCGGTCCATCTCTCTGAATCAGATGCCATTGATGTAACGATTAGGAGTATGCTTGGCTTAGCTTAAAAAAATGTAGTAGTTACTTTTAAGTAACTCTTTATCCAAATATATGTCCAGATAACTTTTTTCTTACTTCTAAGGAAAAGAAGATACTTAGCCCTTGTTTGAGCCTCGTTTTTCCAGAACCCATATTTTCCCAAAACTCATTTTCAACCATACATTCTTCTAAGAAAATAATTTTACAAGTAATCCCAAAACTTTTCCGTACTTTTAATCATTGTCCAAAAAATCACTATTTAACCCAAAAATGGGGATCAAACAAGTGATTAATTTGAAAGCACCGCCGTCGAAATAAATAACTCACCAGTGTCCAAATTTTACAGCTAAGCCCGTTTGGTGGTAGCTTAAAATTCTGATAAAAATCTAAGTCAAAATCATAATTAATTTTAACTACGCATTTTATGGGACCCACAATTTTTATCAACTTTTTCACCACATATTCCATTTACCTTTATCAAAATCTACCAAAAATTATGATTTTTAACTACACCAAACATGGGCTAAAAAAATATAATGAAACTTATGTATAGGGTATCTGGTGGAGATTAAAATTAAATTTTTAGTAGATTGTGATATAAGTTTTTGAAATGTGTGGTCGAAAAACTGTGGGACTATGAAAGTTGTCAATACTAATTGTTCGACTTTGACTTAGTAAACTTTTTAAGCTTAGCCAAACATGTTCTTCTTGCGACTTTGATGCGAAAAAGTTCTCCCACCTGATAAGCACTATCGAAGAAAGGTAGCAATGCTTTCGATCTCATCAACTGTCTGATTTGTTCCCACTGTTGAGGAGTTGGATCCACACCGGTTGGGTTATGAGCGCATGCATGAAGAAGCACAATGTCTCCTGAAGGAGCGGAACCAAGGTCTTCCAACAAGCCTGTTACTTGCCAAAAAGGATATGTCCGACTAATTAATAAGAATCGCATAATACATGTAAAAACTTGAGCATATAAATACTTGGATGCACGGACTCTTCGAAATGACCAGAGTACTTGTGTCGACATGACACGACAAGGGTAAAAGTACTCCATCCGGACACGGCAATTTATACTGGGATTTATATCTTTTAGCTGTTACACAATTTTCATGATTTTAGTCAAATGTGTTATCGTTTTCAGTGCTACTAATGTTTTTAGGTTAATCAAGTTGACAAAAAAGTCATATTAACAATGTTGATAGGTTAATCAAGTTGACAAAAAGCCATATTAACGAAATTTGAACTTTTTTTGCTATGTCCTTGTATCCTACATTTTAAAAAATAAAAAATTTAACACTTAGATACATACCAATACCTAAGTCCGAGCATCACAGTGTATATGATTACTAATAGTACTTCTGTTTAAATACATATGAAGTAAAAGAATAACATGCAAAGCTGGCAAAGACAAATCCATCAATCAAATCTTCAAATTTTGATGCACATATAAAGAACATGAGAGACACACACAGAGATGATTAAAATGCTCGATCCAAAATCCTCTGCAGGTCATGCTCCATAAAGTAGAAGCAGAAATAGATGAGCAGAAAGAGTGCTTTTATCACTCACTCAATCTATTAGCAATTGCTCCAACAGAATATTACTCCCTTGTTAGTTGACTATGTCCTCATAGTTCTATTCACGCAACATTGTCCACAAAGAAATATGCTCTACATTATGAGATTCCATGCTTTAAAAAATATGATGTTTTGTAGTCAAGGATTCAAACACGGAACTGCCTTCTGTCCTTGTCTATATGTAGGTAGAGGCAAAATTAATATTTGTCGGCCAAAATCACCAATGGGTGAACGTTTAGTTAGTTCGATTCAGAAAATTTAAATAGTTTATCTAGCAAAAAGTTTTCGAACCTTGAAAATCGAGTCCACGAGTTACTGGATCATAGTAGCGGAATGTCTTTACAGATAACCCAGCTAAAGTGAAAACTTTTGGGTGGTTTCCCCACGTTGGCTGTGGAATATATATAGTACGCTGCAAACAATAGTACAACAGGTAAGTTCAGGACATATATGCACATATTGCTATTAACTTGAAAAGGGAGATAAAGCAGAGGGTGGATGAGTAGATCTACACTTACTTTATGATAATGTCGAGCCAAAAATTCACCTCCAACCCTCAATGAGCCAGTACCAGACAAGCACTGAACGGTTGTGACCCTGTTCTCTTCGATGGCAGGACTGTCCAAGCACGTAAATATTGAGATTACATAACACCATCCATGATATGAGTCATATGTAATGGAACTAAGAAATAGGAGCAATGAAATAATTTGACACACAAGGATTTTTTTTTATAAAAGGGAAAAAGGAATTGAAAATGTTGCAAGAGGATCATCATCCACCTAAAGTCACCCCGAGAAATTGCAGCCAGAAACCATAGAGAAGAATAGAGGTTAGTTATACTGACACCAGTATTTGTTGATCAATCAACTACGAATAGGGGTGTCAACCGCCGAGCGGCCAGGGCAGGTGCAAAAATGTTGTGGGTGAGTCAGGCTGTAGAGGCACGCAACCCGCATCAGCCAGCTTACACGGGCCTTATTTTTAATAAAAAAAAAAAATGAAAAAATAAAAACCAATGCAAACTTATGCAAATAAAAAATAAAAAAATTGGGCCCATAGTTCCAGCAAAGGCCGTGTTAGATTTTAGAACACACCAAATGAAAAAGCTTGACAGGACCACCTAAAAACCGAACCTAATCCAAAATTACACCTTTACAGAAGATAACTTTTTTCTCTCTTGACAACCGAGGTATACCTTTGGAAGAGAAAATTCATTGTGGTAGAAACTATAGTGGAAACTGAAAATAGGTCTACATGACAGTTATATAATCTATGTATGAACTTTTACCCATTTCGTGTAATTATAGTTGGTAAAGAAAGCAAGATAAATACTGTTTTAGAAAAAGAAAGAAAAGGTAAGCATCAATAATAAAAAAAAGAGAGAAATTACAAAACTGATATTGAACAATTGCATGTTTAATCGATAAATAGCAAACCTCACCCACCATTTTATCTTCAAGTCACAATTAAAACTTTTGACATGAATATGTCCAATGATTTGGAGTCAGATAACAAAATTCTTTTGAGAAAGTTTATACACAAGCAAAAATAAAACTTTTCAAATCATAATTAATCTTTTCCTAACATTCTGACAAGCCATCTACAATATGACATGCAAAAATCAAAATAGATAATTTTGTACCTGTCGGCACCAAGTATGAGCTTCGCACTCAATTTATTGAAATCTGCCAATCCAACAATTGGAAGATACTCCTTTACATGAGAACTGCTCATAAATCAGACTTCAGTCACCAAATCAACAAATTGAAATCTTTGTAAATGATAGTAACAGAACTTTAAATGCACCTGTTATTCACTAGCATTTGCTCTGCTCTTCTAACGACATTCAAAACAAGAGGTTTTCCTTCCTGTTATAACACATATCATGTAGGCGATCAACTCGAAAACTAGCCAGGACTAGATATGACTGATTGCATAATTAAAAGGCACAACATTAAGCACGAAAAATTCACCTCTGTCCGATAAGCACCAACACCCAAATTCAACTTCAACGGGCTCGTGTCTTTATTGTACGCAACAGTTACCTATTAATTCACATGTATAACACCGAAAACTTTATTATCCATGTCTTGTCAGAAAAGAAGATAACCAAAAAATTAAAAAACTTTCTTTACATAGTTGGATTTTCTGAATAAAATTAGAGTAAAAAATTTCAAGCATAACTAGTTCAATTATTATTTTGCACAGTCACTCCATCAACAGATTGATTATTAGAAAAATTAATTCAAGACGTGACGCTGATAAAAACTTACATTCTGATTACAACTGTTTCTTCGAGTTGAAGTTATAGCGAAATTCATCATTTCAAAAATTAAAAGATCGCAAGTATATAACTCATAATTAATTAAAAATAAACAGAAATAAATCAAAAGATTTAATCAGCATATATATTCAACAAATACACACGGACACAAGAAAAATTAGTAAATTACGCCGAGAATGGGATCTTCGGGGGCCCGAACAACATGCTCGAATACAGAATTTCGGGCTCCATGAAAGCCCGAAGTTGGAGAGGCTGTAATGGTATCGGAATCCATGGCGTTCGATGATCCTTCAAGGTGTCTGATCAGTGCACTTAACCTCCGATCCGCAGGTGATGCAGCCCAGGAGTGCATTTTAGCTTTTATATTTCTTTTCGTCACTAAATTACGCTGGCGGGTATCGCTTTACTTTTTCTAATATTTTGCTTTTTGGTAATTGACCAGCTGCGGTGCCGAGTTATATACTAACGTGTGACGTGGTGAATGCTCTCGATCTGTTTTGTTTTTATCAAGGGATAAGGTTGATGACACGTGTGGCACGATTAACAAGGGAGTGTTGCTGTTATTTTTGGATATTGATTGACACGACCCTCAATGTTGTTGATAATAGAATTGAATTTAGTTGTCAGAAAAAAATTTCAATCCCACTGCGTTACCGGAAGCCCTTGACATAGGTTTTGACAGGATGATGTGGCACACATCGTGACAATGACGTGGCCGATTTCTCTTAAAAGTTATTTTATCATTTTGAAATTCAAAATTCAATTTAAAAAAACCCGACCCTGCCCAAAGGCTAAACCAGTTCTCCCCCACCACCTAAACCTAAATCATTCAAATCTGTTCCCCCTTTTGGAACCCTCAAAATCGCACCAGACTCTCAATCATCCTTCTCCTCTGATCCATCTTCTCCAATAGCGCAAATCCAACCTTACAATGAGAGGTAAGAATTACGGAGTTTGCCATAGTTGTAGAAGTAAGGAGCATTTTTTTTCTGAATGGCCGAACAAACGCCCCTGTCCATGGTGCAACACTGGCTTCATAAAGTGTTTTGAGGTGGAGAAAAAAACGAAGAACCAAGGTAGACTCTTCAATACTTGCAGCGTGAACTGTGGATTTTGGGATTGGGTCAATGCGGGTGAAACGAGTGGCGTATCAAGGTCCATTAATGTTGCGAACGCAATAGCTGAAGATTTATCTGGCTTGTTGAAATCACAATGCGGCCTAACTGATGAAGAAGAAGTTGAAATATATGTGACGGTGAAAATACGCAATGGAAGAGCAAGCGAGATTTCGAGGGTTGAATGAAAATATAGTGTTATGGAGTCGTAGTTAGGAATTTCGAATTCTACTATTCTGTAAATATATGGAGATTTTGAGGGTTGAATCAAATCCTTAAATTCTGTAAATATTTGAATTTCGAATTCCAGTACTTAGTTCTTATTTCTGTTATGATTTCCTTGCTTGCCAAATTGCCCTTGTGGTGGTGAGTTACTCAGGAAAATGGTGTGGTATGGTTTATGAATTTTGCTAATTTGCACATATGTGATTGGAAACATTTTGGTAGTGGAAGCTGAAGCTAGAATACTTAGAAGTGTTGTGATTAGTTGGAATTGATGTTGTGCAAGTTTCTTGTTGGAGTCAAGATGGTCACTTGTTTGGAATATTCTAACAAGAGCTGGAATAAGTTCATTCTGGGAGTTGGAATAACTCAAAGAAATTGCTTATGGGAGCTGGAATACTCAAACCAATATGAGTTATAACTATAAATTGCTTATACGTGAAGATGTCATATGTGCTTTCTGGTTTCTAGAATACTCAAACTAGTAGGAATTATCTCTCTAGGTTTAGATGTTTGTTTAATACCTGAAGAGCAATGGCTTGAAGGAAGACACATTATATATTTCAGTAAAATGAAATCTTACTACTGGACAGCCAGCAACCAATATAAGGACAACAACCTGTATTATAAGTTCTCTTTTGCAAATGAATATGAGGACAATAACCTGTAGTATAACTGTCTTTGCTGAGTTTCCTACTTAAACAACTAAATTATTCATCCAATCAATAGTTAATAGTCAAAGAACTGGAAAAAAAAAATATGACTCTGCCTCGTGCTATGTGATCAGGTTTGTAACCTTCTCATCTCCTCAAAGTGAAATATGGAATTTTGGAAACCAAGCAATTCATAACCAACCAAATAGAATTTCCAAGAAATATATTTTCATAGATCCAATCTCAATAGAATTTAGTACAGAAGAGGAAGACCTATCAACAAATATATAGAAGCTTAGATCCAACATTTTCATCTAAAATCCATACTAAATTGAGCTTAACAAAAAACTTTCAACTGCAAATGCCTAGACCTATGACCGAGCACCTAATGTATGAAGGTCCTTCATCTGCAGGTGCATTACCAACTCTTTCATCATGCAAACCTGAAGATAATATTCCACTTCCAACACCATCATGCACTAGTTGTATACCCCAACCTGTAGACAACCAAATATAATTTGAGATTGATAGAATAAGTCACCTTAACTATAGCCACATATTCAAGTTTCGTGTTACTTTACCTTGAGGATTCAATATAGGATTGGTTGACGATGGATGGATCAAACTTGAGGTATGTAAGCGTTGCGTGAATTCAAGACATTGATTTCCACCCTATACAAAGAATGTTATAATTACATCATATATGTATCGAATGAATGAAAATTGTATACCGTAACGCACCAGTAGTAGTTGTGTATATGACACCGGTATCTGCGTAGCTACTTGTGCTTATTGAGGGGTCTGAATAACAGTCGCAACATCTTCTAAATTACTTGCTTTAGCCTTCGGTCTCATGACTTTATTTGAACTGAAGGTGCCTACAAAACATCGAAAGTTATTATATATCATACTAACTTTACGTTCTTTGGTTTTAAAAAATTTTGGAATTACCTTAACTTTGTTTGAATGTGATTCCAATGGACTCTTCTTACGTAGTTTCCTATGTGCATCCTTTCGTTTCGCACGGTCTGGATCCCGCACGCTTACACTTCCAGCCTCCTGTGATGCACCGACACATTTGCTGTCTGCGAAATCTGCGGGAGCACACTATTACTACCACAACTTGACTTCGACGTCATAATCTGTTTAAACTACATGTCGATCCAATCAATTATACCACCAGCTCTTACTGCATCATCTGCAGTCATGTTCGCCAACATAGCAAAATGGCGACACATTTTATCATACATCAACTGTCCTGGAGTACTAACCAAACTGTCGTAGTTCACTGCAACTCTTGAATGTGCTCTACTCACATCTCGTCGCCATCGCCGTATTATATATCGGTCCGACACCTTTTCACATCATTGCGGATCAAAACTGCAATACTATGTCTGCAAATAATTCCTCAAAATTCGAACAAGTGACAGCTGCAAGTGAATTCACATTTGTCTCTTTGAAATGAGACAAACATTGTTTTTTTATTAGAGAACTCGTCATGTATGACATCCTCGCGTACCTCATACCTCGTTCCCAAAAATCCCTCCGAAGAAGATATGAGATCACAATATACCTTGCCCGTGAATTCCTCTTAAACCTCCCTAAATTTTGAAATTGTATACACTGTCTGAAATTGCTTCTCCATTTCGTACTTCGTTGCACAGGGCACCATTTGCGAGTAAGACTTGAAATCTGCTTGAAACTCCTTTTCAACCTTATTTCTCAAAGCTCGTTCGTATTGTTCAACAAATTGCTTCAATGTCGTTTTTTAATGTACATAACCATCGAAGAACGCATTCATACTTTCACTGCGCTGTGTTGTTGACATCCCTGTCCAAAATGTAGTTTTCAAATAACACGGAACCCAACGTTTTCTATTCTCATATAGACCAGACAACCATTCATGATCATATAAATCGTGCTTTTCAATCATCGCCAACCAACCTCTTTCATAGTCTTCAACAAATTGACAATTATATACCAATTCGTGAATAGAGGCAAATATTGAACCCTTGTCCATGTGGTATCCGAACTTTTCAGGCAACTTCTTCATAATATACCACAAACACCATCTATGCTATGTGTTTGGGAACACTATCTGGATTGCATTTTGCATAGCCCTGTCTTGATCTGTAATTATCCCATTCGGAGCTTGGCAGTGCATGCATTCTAACCATGTCATAAATAGCCACACAAATGTATCTGTATCCTCATTTGATAACAAACTACATCCAATGAGTGTTGATTGTCCGTGGTGATTCACGCCAACAAAAGGGGCAAAAGGCATGTCATATTTATTCGTTAAGTATGTGGTGTCGAATGTGACAACATCTCCGAACTCCTTATATGCTTGTCTACTTCTATTATCTGCCCAGAAAACATTCTTCAGTCGCAACTCTTCATCCAAATCCATACTAAAGTAAAAGCCCGAGCACCGTGCTTGCATTTTAGAAAAGTATGATTGTATTGTTGCGGCGTCTCCTTCTCCAAGTCTTAAACACCTAACTTGTTCAACATAGTTTTGACAGTCCTTTTCAATGCAAGTCATCTTCTCATACCCACCAGCTTCAACGACGGCAGAGTTGTAACTTTTGTGCAACGGAATTCCTGCGATGTCATTTACTTGAAGACGTCGTTTCACATGTGCACTCAATTATCGATTGCATCGATATAGCCTTGACTTCGTAGGACTTGTTCTATGATTATGCTCGAGGTGTACTGTGTTAATCCTCCATACTCTGAGACTATCTAAAGATGCAGTGATCCTGGCTTTATATCCACTCTGAATGGTTGGCTGAGGCTTCAAAGTACTGCTTCTATTTCTTGTTCTATTCCCTTCACGACTACAGACAAATGTAATATATCTCAATACTCCATCATCGTCCTTTTTCGAGTTTCTTTTTCTAACTGGAAAGCCTATGTTGTAGGCATATCTTTTGTAAAACTCAAACATTTCATTTTCATCACCAAACTTCATACCCACCTGAGGCACATTCGCATCATCTTCTCCTACCGTATCGTCACCCAGTAAATCCATATTTTCAATAGCATTCTCGTTATCGGACTCCACCAAAATAATGTCACCCACATATTCTGAAATTTCTTTCCCTACAACAGAAGAATCAATTGTAATGTAAAACAACACATAACAATGAAATCATTTCTAACACAACAATCGAAAATTACACAAAATTGAAAAATTTTCAGATAGGCAGGGTAGCAGCCAAATCATATGACTTTCATAAAACTTGAACTTTAAATTATAAAATGCATTTGCACAAAAATACAGAGGCGAAGCTTACCCAAACCAACCCAAAATCCAAAAAATTAGCAGTCAAACCATATGAACTTCATACCCCAAAACCAAAAAATTAGCAACCAAACCATATAAATTTCATAAAACTTGAACTCTGAATTATAAAATGCATTTGCTAAAAAAACAGAGGCGAAGTTCTTGTTCTACAACCCAAAATCTTAGCCCATGTCCATATCCCGAAAAATTAAACAACTCATAACAAGGAGAAAAGTCTGCAAATGAGATATGGAATACCCCTTTCTGCCATCTTCATGTATTCTGTCCAGCGAACGAAATTGTGTCCCGAAGTACCTGACACCGCCGAATCCAATTAATGTTGCGCTCTACCGGAGACGAGGAAGATGGATTCAGCTGGTGACGAAGAAGATGGACTCAGCTGGTGACGAGGAAGATGGATTCAGCTGGTGTTGGAATTCACTGATGAAGTTGCCGCGAAATTGTTTGGTTTGCCCGCCTCTTCTGTCATTTTATTTGATATGGGCTTCACCCGTTTCGTTTCTAAGACCCGCCCCAATTGCCCTTTTCAAACCCTTTTTTCTCCAATTTCAATTTCAATTTTCCCCCCATTTTCACCTCATTCGGTCACCGACAGTGTCACCTAAACTGGTGAAATAGCATTTTCCAAAAAAGTTACACCTTTGTTGACCTACATTTATATGTAGGTCAACGAAGGTGTCAAACTTTTCGTAGCAGCATGGTAGAATAGATGATAATAAAAATGAATTAAGCTATTAGTATACCTTTTTTGACACCTCTTTTGATAGATCTATAACTTGAAAGTGTTATAATGATTGGATTAAATGTTGATATGTGAAAGTTGGTATGAAATTGATAATTCAATATGTTAGGGTGTAAATAGCAAGATGTACTGATTATATTAGAACATCAGTTTAAATAATGTTATATAATATGTTCAATTGAAAATGAAATTATATGATTAATTTAATAATGTTATCTAACACTAGCGATGTTGAATAATGTTATTTAGCACTACTAATGTTTAACAGTAGTATAGGTAGCAACATTAATGATATTAAATTGCATGTTCAATTAAATACAATGAATTATAATTTATTTAATAGGACCACCTAAATTGGCGTTCAATATATCTTATGTTTGTTAGATAACATTATTTTAAAGATAAAAGAAAAGAAAAATGGTTTGCTATCGTATTTGAATATATTTTGATCTCTTGTAGAGATTTATCAAAAATTGATTTTGTGAAAAGTCACTTTTTTTTTTAAATAATGTGTGGCTAAAATTATGAGTGATGTGTTAACAACAGTTTAAGTAGCATTAAATTACGCGTTCAATTAAATACAATTAATTATGACTCATTTAATAAGACATGTAACAATTTTGATACATAAATTAGTGTCCAACATTACCGATGTTAGATAACACTAGCAGCGTGCAACGCACGTCTTATGTATGAAATGAATAATATGCATAATATTTTTAAAGTAAGGTAAATGATAATGTTAAAGAAAAAATTAATGTGTGTGTGTGTGTGTTAATAATTTTTTTATGAAATTACGTACATAACGTGAAAATGTTGAATAAATTGAAATGTAATTTTTTCTTTACTTATTTGTTTATGCTAGACATTGGTTGGACCTCCATTTTCAATCATTACAGCGGCGTCGACCAGCTTTTTGGTATAGATGGGCACGAAGAAAAATCGAATTAAGAGATGTACATTTGATTAAGTTTAAAATGTTTACTTGTAAGTAAACTAAAGGTGCATAAATGATTTCAAAATAAAAAATTAGTCATTTTGTTTGTAACGCAAAAAATTTTTACCTTAAAAAGTAAAAACAAAAAAATATTATATCTAAACAAATTTAGAAACAAAAAATTACATACTAATCATGTTCGTCATATTAATCTATAGCATTTATTTTAAATTAAAAACCAAAATTGAAAAATCTTAAAACAAAAGTCTTCTTTTTCTTTTGAACGTGATTAATACAAATGGAGTAATAAAAATTCTCCCCTTAAATGTATTGAGATAAGAATCTTTTTCTTTTTCTTCTTTTTAAACAACACATTCTTCATTAAAATAATATTACATGTAAACTCAATTTCTTTTTCTTATTTTTAACTATACAATCTTCATCAATATATTCCAAAATGCATTTTTAGCCAAAAATAGAGCTAAAACGGACTATTAATAAGCAACTTGATTACCATCAATTTTTATTCTTATACAAAAATGAACATGCAATAATAATAAAAAAAACCCATTATTTTATTTTGAACACATGATATTAACTTTTATTAATACTTAAAAATTTAGTTTTAGTGAAAAATGCATAACGAAGCTTGTATTTAATGGGATGGATACAAATATGTGAAGGGTAAGTAAGTCATAATTATTAGAGTAATTAGTAAAAAATTTAAGATTGATGGATAATTTCTCTCATATTTGACTCTTTCCTTCCTAACTAGTGATTACATTTAAGCAATTTTTTTCTTTTCAATTTATTGTCATTTGTATTTAAATAGTTATATTATCAAAATTTACTAAAATCTAATTTTAATCCTCACCAAACAAGAGTGTTAGTCTCCTTTTAAATACATAGCTCATTTTTCAGAGTACTCATAATTTTATATTAATTAAATTTAGTTTACTAGTTAAAACTGAAGCTCACATATATAGATATAATTTTATTATAATTATATAATATAATATATTAAAGGTTGAATTAATAGAATGGTAGATTAATTGCAATATAAAATAAATATTTATTATAGCTTCAATATAATTACTAGCGAGCGCACGTGCCGTAGTATAGTTGGTTATGTAATAGCGTTGACTAATTTTTCGAGACATCACTAATTAAATCTTATTTTGCAAAACTTCAATAGAAAGCTTGAAATTTACAACTAAAAATAAAACACGATTGCTAAAACTTCAAGTAGTTAGCATAACCCTTATCTGGACATCATGAAAGTTCAAACCAATAAAACTCGATTGCTTGCTCAATTTTAAAGTCAATCAATGCGCATCTTATATATTATTATATTAATTGCATGATAGTCATCATTTCAAGTTCAACCGCAACTCATAGCAAACATTTATCTCATGACTTTGAGGCAACGACCCCAACTGTGATCAACCTGACTCGTGAGGGTCTGGGGGCAACGTCCCAGACGGTGATTGATCGATCGGTTGGGTCACGAGGTCGAGGGGCAGCGCCCCCTCATGGAAAAAAAATAAATGAAATTAAGTATTTGGCAAAAATTAATAATAATAATTGATGAAATAATAATTCTGAAAATCGCTACATGTCATACAAAGTGTTTTGCCCTTTTATATTACAGGGATGAAATATAAAAAAAAAAGAATTTTATATACATCTTATTACAATATAATTATCAATTAGTACATTGCAACAAATTTACATTTATAACCTAATCCAATTTATAAAAAAGAGAGAGAGAGAGAGAGAGAGAGAGAGAGAAAAAACAACCCTCTTGAATTTACTCATCTTATTTCATTTATGTGGAACAATTTTAGGCTAAATGTATCTAAAAAAAAATTGGGTTCGCACGTAGACACGAGCCATGTCTCCGTGAGGCACGGAGACATGGCCCGTGTCTACGTGCCTCACTGAGACATGGAACTTTTTTTTCACATTTAGAACCCGATTTCCATACAATCAATTCAATTCCAACAACTTCTTAAAATTCATCATTAATTTCATTATTCATTCATATCAATTCACAATACTAAATATGTAGATCACAAAATATCATCTCTATTTCTGATGTTTTATTCTTTACTTCTGGCATCTCTATTGCTACAATTTCTCTATATACATCATTGTTATCTAAACATATATAGATAAGTATACACATTCATCATCATCATCATCATCATCGCCCATTTCAAGAAAGTTGTGAAATTTCTGGTTTTGAATTTGATGTTGAGTGATTTTTGGTTTTACATATGTAATGCATAAGAAAAAATCTAAAGTGCAAATCAAAATAGAAAGCAGTAACATCTCTTCCGATTTCAACCTCACCCCACCTTCTCTTACTGAAAAATATCATTCACTTTCTCAGAATTTCCGATCACCTATCCACCACAAGTTCCCGTCGAAGAATAGCGCCTCCACGATCATCGCCCATTTTAAGAAAGTTGTGAAATTTTTGGTTTTGAATTTGATGTTGAGTGATTTTTGATTTTACGTATGTAATACATCAGAAAAAATCCGAAGTGCAAATTGGAACAGAAAGCAGTGGCATCTCTTCCGATTTCAACGTCACCCCACCTTCTCTTACTCAAAATTCCCGGCCAACTCTCTACCATGAGTCGCCATCGAAATAGCGCCTCCACAATCTTTCTAAGAATGAAACAAATCTAGGGAATATAGATGAAAATAGGGATGACAACGGGGTGGGTATGGGACGGGTCGCTCATTCCCACCCCTGTCCCGTCGGGTATTTTTGTTACCTAACATCATCCCCGTACTCGATTAAAGCAGGGCGGGGGCGGGGTCCTTGCCCCATTTATTTTTACTTTTACTTTTTTATTTATTTTATTTTTTGCTTTTATTTTTTTATGTTCTTAGTTAGTAAATATTATTATTTTTTAACTAATTTGTTAAAAATAACTTATGTTCTTTTTAAAATTGATGATAAATTTATTATTTTTGTTCGATAAAAAACTTAAATTTTAAATTAACTTCAAACGGAACGGGTAGCGGGGCAGGGACTAAATTTTCCGTACTCGCCCCGTACCCACTTCGGGGTAATATTCTCCTCTCCGTTTACCCGATTAGACAAGTAATCATCATCCCATTTGGGGCGGGACCTCACGAGTATCGGGTTGAATGAGTTTTTTTGTTATTCCTAGATGAAAACAAATGGCAAAATTTTAACGACGTCGTTTTGGTTTACGACGGGAGAATTCAACACCTGTAAAAAAAAGCTCACTCTTTTATATTGTTAGGATATGTAGTCTAGTTTCGTGATTAAACTTAATTTGAATAATGTAATATAAGTAATTAAACTTAATTTGATTAATATAAAATTTGAAGTACTTCAATATAAAATAACGAGCATTACACTTTAATGGATATTAAATGAAGTTAAATTATATTAAATGGTACTTTATTAAATATACAATGACATAATTGACTCATAGCTAAATATATAAGACTAAAATTGGTATTAAAAAGTTTCTCCTCAATCCATACTTTTAATATATTGTAGATGTAGATAGATAGATTATTTTAAAAAGAAAAGAAAAAAATTGTTTTTATAGCATATTTGAATATATTTTAATCTCTATTTGGTAGAGATTTATCAATAATTGATTTTATGAAGTCGCCTTCGTTTTTAGGAATGTAGGGCTAAAAATATGAAAAGTTATGACTTTACGTGCAAAATTATTTCTATTTTTTTTTTCAATGGGTTTACATGCAATCACAAAAAAAATAAAAAATAAAAAAAAATTGAATAGCCAATTTCAATGTGTATCTTTAAATCCCTAATAATCTTTTCGCATACTTGTACTTGTACTTGTCTAGATCAATTAGAGATCGTTGATTTCACAATTAAGGTCGAGGGTTCAGGAATTGATACATTTCTCCCTTCCGTTCTTCCCTTGGTGCAAATATGTAGCCCTTGAGAGCTTGCAGTGGAAAAAGTGGGGGGGGGGGGGGGGGGAATTCCACAGTGGATGCGTTGTCAATTCTTTATGAGCACCTTTTAGATTTTTTTTAGAATAATTTTTGTAAAAATAGATATTTATCGGAGAATTTGTAGTTAAAATAGGAAAATTTATGAATTTATGATGTAATTTTTTTTTTTATAAGAAAATATGTGATTAAAAATCATGTTTTATAAATAAGTTATAAAGATCGTGCCAAACATGGACTTAGTTTAAGACGATAAAGGGATTATTTAAAAGACTTAAAACTCATGTTTGATGGTCATTATTGAGAAAAAAAAAATAATGTTTTAAATGATGATTTACTTTTTTTAAAATACGAGGTTAAAAAGTATGAATTTTTTTTTTATTTATATGTAAAATATTTTTTTATTTAAATGTATAATTAAAAATAAGTATAAAAATTAAAGAATTTTGTTTTGAAAGAAAACAAATATCGGCTGACATGAGAAATGGAAGCAAAATCAATCCGCTAGTTTGGTAGGGATTAAAATTAGATTTTTAGTGAATTGTGATGGAAGTTTTTGAAATGTGTTGTTGAAAAGATGTGAGACCCATGAAAGATGTGGTTAATATTAATTATTTGACTTTGACTTAAATTAAAATCAGATTTTAATCCGATCCAAACAGACCATAAAGATGTGTCTAAAAATAATAATAATAATAAAAAAAATAACAACAACAAAGGTGTTGACCTTAATAACTTCTAGATCACAAAGCATTACTATTCAATCACAATCATGCCTTATTTTGAAGGCCATTTCGTCAAATGTGCACGTTTCGCTTAGCTCGAAAAATTTGCTTACAAGTTATTTCTCTTTTTGTATAAGTAACTACTACCTTACCCTTCAAATACAATTTTTACACTAAGGATTAAAATCAATTTTTTAATAAATTTTGATAAAATTTGATGAAATATGTGATTGAAAGGTTGTGGATTATATAAAATATATGATTAAAACTAATTGTTATCTTTAATTTATATTTTAATTTCTGTCAAACACTGGTTCAGTAAAGAAACGTAGCACGTAGCACATAATACTAATCAATCGTGTTCGATTTGATATTTTGTTTACATTAATGTACGACATAATGTGTATATTTATATACGCTTAAATATGTTCGGAATTTACAATTATGCACTTGTTTGAACCCTATTTTTTCCCGTTAAAATGCATTTTTTTATAGTGATTTGATTTGATTTCAACGATGCGTTTTCTATACGCAAATTCAAAATTTTTTATTATTTTTTAACAATACATTCTCCATCATAACACTATTGCAAATAATTTTTTTGAAAAAAATAAAAATCGGGGTTCAAACAAACCATGTGTCAAAATGGATATGAGGTAACAATTTGATTTCTCGATTTATATACGAAATGTCGATGCATTTCCAATTCTACAATATATATATAAGAGTATTTAATATTAAATTCATGAAATTCATTAAAATTTATAATCCATTAAAATCTCAATTGAGGACAAGGCCATCTCGGGCATCGGAAAGAAAGGCTTCGATTCTAGCTCACAAGGTTTCCTCGCTTATCAGTTTGTCCTAGAATCAATATTTATGATAGGTTGGGACCAATAGTGCAATTCTCTTATTTATTAATAATTCGAAAATCAAATCATTAAAGTCAACAAGTTGTGTGGACTGTGGGACCCACAATGATGACGTGGCCCACCCAAACCACTAAGCAAGACGTCAAAAAGTCGGCGATTCGACGCACGTCTCGTGACAAAATATGGCTCCACGCGGTACCGTCATATTGACGATTATTTCACCTAAATTCATTCCAAATTTTCCTCCTAAAAATCTTTACAGGAGTTCAAGAACTCATTATCTACTATAATCCTTGGAGTCAATTCCCGGTTTTTCTTTAAACTCTGTAGGAAATTACCTGAATTTTGTTGATCAGTTTGCACCGCCGGTGAGTTTCTGACCCCGATTGAGATTTCCGACTGGTGTTGTTATTTTGAGAAGGAGTAAAGATGGGGAATTCGAAGGTGGATAGAGCGACGAGCGACATGCTGATCGGTCCCGATTGGGCTATGAACGTCGAGATCTGTGACATTTGCAACCGCGATCCCGTGTAATTTATTAATTTCTTCCCACTTTCTCGATATATTTCACTAATTTGTTATATATTTAGATGAATTTGCTGAAAAGGGTGAAAAGGAAATCGATGTTGACTATGCGTTTGGAATTGAATGTGTTTTTTTTTACATGATTTCGAATTTGTGGAGTGATGGATTGGTTCCTTATTCTTTCTCGAGATAAAAGAAGAAAGAATCTGCAACTATTATATCATGAATTTAACTAAAGAACTATGTTGGAAGTGGAAAAAATCTCTCTTTTTAGGTTGCCTAGTCAGCAAATTGATAATACCAATTGTCCTCGACAGTTTTTAGGAAACTAGAGGAACCCATTGATTGGGTGCTGTCTACTTTGCAACAATGACGTGGGTGTGTGTAAGGCAAAGAGAAGAGTTTGGATTTTGAATACAATATGCGATTGGATCAGAACTGTTTTCATCATTCTGATATGTTAGAATTGGTTACTAACCATGGTTGTAGTGTTGGATTTATAAGGTTGAAAATGATATGATAGGGTCAAGTTTCACGTGGTGATATTCACCAATTGCCTACTCCTTCACAGTCATAGCCACTCGCTTGGTGTTGAGTTCACTGACTAGAAGTAGAAGTCCATAACAAATGAAACAAACTACAAACTTGAATTTAGCATACTTTGACTTTAAATGAAAAGAAATTCAGATGAAAGAAAACTAGAATGCAAAAGACAACAACAAAAATGTAATAGAAAATGAAAATGAAGTTATTTTTCACGTCTCCTGCCATTGGCCATTTATTCTCGAAAAGATGCAACTTCATTTGTTGCGTGATCAGGGGAAGTTGCACTTAAGTTGTCAGAGGCAACATATACCTTGCTTTTCACTTGTTCTTTTCCGAATTTTCAATTGTTTATTTCTAGTTTTTAGGGTTGGGTTGTTTTTATTGGAGAAATCCATAAACCTTAAAACATATAAATTATAAGAGAACCAACCTGAAAAGCTTTTCCAGTTCTAAATGTACAGAACGAGCAAGGGTGAAGAGCTCTCACCTTAGTTACTTCGAGGTTTGTGCCTCTGTAATTCAAGGAGTGAGCCTTAACAAATGGCACACCTAGAATGTAAGCTTTGTGCATGAGCCTCAGGCATTTTTGGAAACAGTCAGTATACTTGCTTCTCTTCACTATTAGCTTCACTTTAGATGTATTTACTGATTGATGTTACTTTCACTTTGCTTTTGTATCAGACAAGCAAAAGACATAGTAAAAGGCATAAAGAGGCGTCTTGGCAGCAAAAATCCAAAAGTCCAACTTCTTTCCTTAACAGTAAGAATGATTTTTTTTCCTTAGTTTTTGTGATCTTCCTTTTATTACATGTGTACAGGCTTTGTGCTCCTTTTTTCCCTAATCAAGCATATGCTCTACAGTGTGATTTCATGTGAAAGATATAGCATAGCAAATTTTGAATTCTTTTTGGGTGTATCAATAATTTTAGGAGAAAGAGCTTATTAAAAACTAACAGAAGGTATACAATACTACTAAGTTTGTTAGTAAGAGTTGTCGCAAGTAAGTCTTTTCCTGTTTAATTTCGTTGAATTTCTTTTCTGCGTTGGGAAACCAAAACTAATTCCTTGGCACATGGCTTCCCAGACTTCTCAAAATTGTCCTTGAGTAACTCTATTATCCAGCAAGGTGGTTCTTAAGACCTTTGGTGAAGGGAGGAAATTTAATGCTGTGGAGATTTTGCTATTTCTGGTTTTCTAATGTATTAGCTTGTAGTTATCCATTCACATTTGGTAATTCAAAAAATTTGGGTGCAGTTTATCAAAGATTATAAGGAATACTTTCATCAAAGGATTGAACATTAAAGAATAGAGTGTGGAGGAACTTGCTGGAGGGAAGGCGGAAAGAAATATTACTTGATAGAAGAATTCTCTATTCTAATTCTTCATGATTGTCATGAGGATTATGTACTAGTGCAGAAGCTGAGAAAATGGCTTCTGCTGCATTTCAAAATCAAGAATTTCATTTGTGTGCCTGTAGAAAATGAAGTACTAGTTGCTAAGAAAAAAATGTAACACTTACTAATGTGAAGTACAAAAGAGCCACCATAATAGAAGAGATAGAAGACATCATGTTGGTTGACGTAGAGTTCTTGTTTACTAGTTAAATGGATCACTGAAATTGACGTTCTCAATGAGCTGCTGAGAATAATAGAAAATTACACAGGTTTTCAATTGAAGGACACCAAAGCTATACAAATACTGCAATCAGTTGATGAGTATTGTACTGTAATTTCCAGATTTAGAGTTCATCAATTCCCAGATTTAGAGCTCATATTTATGTGCTGGTTTTAGATAGTCATTTTAACTTTGATAGGTTGCACTAAATCTATATGCTGATACCCTTGTTGATTGTGTTGTTATCATGATGGCTATCCAAGTTACCATTGTCTGGGACTTGTCAGGTTGTGTGTTATGTTTGTTTTTAAGTCCTGAATGCCTTGGTACCTCATACGAGAAGACAAGATCTTTCTTGATATTAACATTTAACAGTTTCTTACTCGATATATTTTCTCCCACTCAATGGAAGTCCTTAGCCTCTCAAAGCCACAATTAAGTGAGAAGAGTAATATAATTAGTTTTCATACAATTTTCCAGCTG
This sequence comes from Fraxinus excelsior, assembly GCA_019097785.1. Classification (NCBI taxonomy): domain Eukaryota; kingdom Viridiplantae; phylum Streptophyta; class Magnoliopsida; order Lamiales; family Oleaceae; genus Fraxinus; species Fraxinus excelsior. The sequence goes on from CM032644.1 coordinate 6,525,659, forward strand.
TTGGAGACAATTGTGAAAAATTGTGGGGAAGTTGTCCATGGTTATGTTGCTGAGAAAGATGTGCTTCGTGAAATGGTGAAAATCGTCAAAAAGAAGGTATTTTATTGTGTATCATGCAATTATTTTGAAGTCATTGTTACTGAATGCCATCTGTCATTGCAGCCTGACTTCCATGTAAAAGAGAAGGTATTAGTTCTGATAGATACTTGGCAAGAAGCTTTTGGAGGACCAAGGGCAAGATATCCTCAATATTTTGTAGCATACCAGGATTTGTTGGTATGTTATGCAAGGCCTATTCCTTCTATTTTCATTTTTTATTGTGTAATTTTCCTACGAGGATATTATTTGTTTATACTTTCTGAGATTTATTGCATATTGGATCAGCGTCTTGGGGCAGTATTCCCTCAAAGATCTGAGGGGTCAGCACCTGTTTTAACACCCCCGCAAACACATCCTCTGACATCTTATCCACAAAATCTACACAATCCAGAATCCAGACAGGATGCAGCTGTGTCTTCTGCAGAAGCTGAATTTCCTACATTGAGGTACCTTTTCTAGATTGGCAGTATTTCATATTCTTTTTCTGCCTTTGTCTCATCGAAATTGACACATGAGAGTCATCCTCTTGGAAAGAATGATAATAAATTAAATGCTTTAGCAGAATGTTACAAGTGTCATGTATTGAAAAATGAAACTCAGCTCTTAGGGCGAATACTTATTTTCCAGATCTCACTCTTCCTTCTGTACACTTCACAGAGAAAAAATTATGCATAATTTCTGGATAAAGAAGTGATTGATAAATATATTTCCTGCTGCCTGGATGATTTACCATGGATTCATTTTCTTTGTGAGCTTTTCTGGATAATCCATGCAATCTGGAGGATACTATGTACAAAGTGATTGTATTAATTTGTTGAATAGGAGCTCAAATGGCTTAAATTTGTCGAAGACACTGTCATTGATTGATAAGCCAAGAATATTGCCTCTACAAGTTTCTCTTGATATCTTGTCAATTTCAAATGCAGATAATTATCCAATTAAGACATGTTTGTAGAAACGATGTTAGTGAGGTATTTACCTTTGATTTCACTTATATTTGTTATGATGTTTACACATGTATGCATTGAACTTGTGAATCTTCTTCTGCCAGTATTTTAGTGAACTCTAGCAATAAGGGCTTGTGATCCTCTTTCTTGCCTTGATGACTGGTTTTGATGATTTGCTATCACTTTCATTGCATGTTTCTCAGTTATGAAAACCAAATGACTCTCTTTCTTAGAAGTTTGTGAATGCGAAATTGTCACCTGTATAAACTATTTCCCTTATTGACCAACTTGTTATGCATATACTCTTAGATTTTATGTTCTTGAAGACAGCTATATGCATTTTATTTATGATGTCCAATTTTTTATGTTAGCTTGACAGAAATTCAGAATGCTCGGGGTATTATGGATGTCCTTGCAGAAATGCTGAGTGCTGTGGATCCTGGAAACAAAGATGTACAATCTCATTATAAAATTTGAAGTTTTGCTTATTATTAGCCATTTACAACATTTTTATTTCTTGAGCATCATAACTTAGCTGTTAATTATGATGTACAATGGATAATTAATGGGATAAGAACTGTATTTCTTGCAAGATTGGCGAGTCCATCCTTATCTTATTCAAAGTCATATTTTTATTTTTTTAAATCCATTGAGATATTTCTTTATTGCAAAGTTTGCATGTATACGTCACTTAATATTAACAATTTATTTCTCGCTGAGTAGCAGGAAATCAGGCAGGAAGTTATTGTTGATTTGGTGGAGCAGTGCCGTACATACAAGCAAAGAGTGGTTCACCTTGTTAACTCTACTTCGTAAGGCCTTGTTTGACTTTTAGTCCTAGCCACCATGCATAAGGCATTTTTTAGCTTCTTTATATTCTGTCTCTCTTTTGTTTTGGTCCTTCATTGGTTTATGGAATGGGAAAAAGGACGATGTCTTGACAGAAATACTTCGCATATTGAACTAGTAAATGTCACTAAATGTAAGAGAAAAAATATCAGATTAGATCATTTGTGGGAAGGGTGGAATATTTCTTATATGTGGTGGGTCTCATATGGCTTTTCAGCGTATGTCCTTGATAAGAGGTGTAACCTTCCATAAAGCTCGCATCTGATTGTTTTACTTTATTAAGCAATTGTTGTACTGAATTAAAACAATTGTTTTGGTGGTTAATATTTCCTTCTAAATTTTTTTGGTGTAGCGATGAATCACTATTAACCCAAGGATTAGCGCTGAACGATGATTTGCAACGTTTATTGGCCAAGCACGAAGAAATCGCTTCTGGAACCAACACAGTTCAATCTGACAAACCTAAACCCAATACTGTTCGAGCCCTGGTTCCCGTTGATGTTCCTCTTATTGACACTGGAGATAGCAAACAATCGGCCAAAGGGTAAAATTTGAATTTGCTATTGATTGAGTCAGATTATTTTGTTTGCATCAATAATGTTTGTAGTTTAGTTGCTTGTATATTTTGTGAGTTTCAGCGTTGCTTAAAATTGCTCAAGTGTTTTCCACAGGTTTTTCTCGTGTAACCCTGAGAAAGTAGGAATAATTTGAACTGAATGTGTCAATGTAGACAATATGAATTTGTTGAGTTTTTTATTTTTCCCTAATAACTTAATGTATATGAACAAAGAGCATTGGTGTAAATTGTTCAATAAGAAGCCCTCACGGCCGACCCACCATCCACCCAAAACGAAAGCAAATTCCAGTGCTATAAAAAATGAAAACCTCCTAGCCTGTTCACAATTTTATGCAGCCAAAATCTTCTTATTCCCATATTAATAATGGCTTTTACCCAATAGAAATAGAATATTTCATGCTCCAGACCATATAGTTTTGACTTTTGAGGTTGAGCATTTGGTAGACCCTATCAAGGCAGTGTTTTAGACTCTTATCACAATTTTATCTGCTATTAGTATATTTTCCACTTCTCTATCTAAATTGTTGGCAATGCCCGACTTTTCATTTTCAGATCTACATCCAATCTGGGGTCAGGTACACAATCATCGCTTTCTGCTCCACCTGCTACTCGTAATCAATCAGCAACTCCACTGATGACGGTTCCTAAGATAGACCTTTTGAGTGGAGACGACTTTGGCTCACCTACACCAGTAAACTTGCTGGCAATTGTTCCAGTCGGAGAGCCTCAACCTGCCAGTCCCATTGCATCTCAGCAGAATGCCCTAGCTCTTGTTGACATTTTTGGACAAAGTAACAATAGTCAGTCTCCTAATTCTGTTGGTCAAGCATATACTTCATCACCCCAATTTCAGCAACAACAGAGTTTTCAATCCTCTTCATCTCCATTATACCCTAATGGACGAGGTTCTGGCACAATATCGTCCCAATATGAACAATCACTTCACTCACAAGGCCCAACTTTTGCATTGAATGGTCCTAATCCCATAATTCAGCAACAGCAGCCACCATCACCAGTTTATGGTGCATCTCTTCTTTATCCTTTAATTTGTTATTTTGAAACTTGCTCGGTTTTGTTGTTCAATGATGGACTGTTGGTCCCAACATATTGTCCTAGTAGTAAATTTGTCAGCAACCATTAAAAAGGAGCAAATGGGGGACCGACTATATAATATAGTTGCACAATAAGTCCCAGTGACAAAAACTAACCAAATTCACGTTACTGCGTGGCCCTCATAGAAGCATGTCTTACTTAACACCAGCTCAAGTTAAAAAGGAAAATCTAGCTTTATAAACTTGGACATTTGAGGCCCACTTGATGGTTTAACAAAGATTTGGACAGTTTGTTGTGATTGGGAATTATAGCTAGGTCTGCTTTATCACAAGCCATCTTTTTTCTTTTGCTTCTCATTGTAATTACGACTATTTTCTTTGCTAGGTGCTCAAAGCAGTGACACACTACCACCTCCACCCTGGGAAGTTTTTCTGGATAACAGTCAGTTGGCCAATAATCAGCCTCCTCAACAAATGCAAGTCCCACAAGTGGGAGTCTCTAACGTGCAGCCAATGCCCAATCGACTATATCCCCAAGGATCGCAACATGCGGCAAATAACCAGGTAGGCGGGATGTATTTTCAGCCAATGGCAGTAATTAACAACCAGACCATACCAAGCAACCAAATGGTGGGCTTGCACCCTCAAGCAAACCCTGGTTGGCAGCCTGTGGGTATGTTTCCTCAGCCAATGCAATCTGGACAAATGGCTTATATGTATCCTCAGCAGTTTTATGGAAACCCAATGGCAGCCAATGGCTATGGCCAAGGCCAACAACAAAACGCCTATGGCTATGGCCATGGCCTACAACAGAACGCCTATGGCCATGGCCTACAACAGAACGCCTATGGCTATGGTCAACAACAAAACCTTCAGATCCTCGAGAAAAATGTGTCTGGGTTATCTTTAAGAGATTATAGTGTCATGAAGAATTCACCTTTTCCAGTTTCAACTCTCTCCAATGGGCCATCTGGAAAGCCATCGAAACCAGAGGACAAGCTGTTTGGAGACCTTGTTGACATTTCTAAATTCAAACCTACCAAAACCATTCAAGGTTAGAGATGTGGGCATGTGACAATGGCTTGTTTGGGCCTCCATTTTAGTTTGATAACTTGCTCAGGCGCCGTTTTCGATTTAATTTTTTTTGGGATTGAATTTTCATTAATATATTTTTCTTCTTCATGGATTGTGTTGGTCTTTTAGCATTTGTTTCCCTGGTTTTCTTCCCATTAGAATGTACATTTCTGTAGAATCAGAACAGTATAAAGGCTTTCTTTTTGTTAGGGTGAATAACGTTATCATCTATCTTCTCCTCATACAGAGGCGGTGTATATCAGGTGACTAAACATTGACTACTTTTGTTACATGTCTCATAGCTATGTTTCTTTAGTTAACATTATACTTCCATTACAATGCTTTGGTGTATGGTAGTGGATACAATAACATAGTGGAATTGGCAATCCATGTGTATTCCAATTACCTTTAAAGTGTAATCAAGTACCTCTGCCTTGCGAAAGCAAACAGAAATTCGAAAAGAAATGGGTGCTCTTAGCAAATTTTAATCATCGAATATTTGGAGTGTTAATCAGCTTCCCGTTTAAATATGTTGCATCACAGCCTATGGCTGTGGCCAACAACAAATTGTTCAGGTCCTCAGAACCAGAGGACTTGCTTTTTATAGACATTTCTAAATTTAAACCTACCATAACCATTCAAGGTTAAGAGTTTAGGGCATGTGACAATGGATTGTTTGGCCCAGCCTTTTTAGTTGGATAACTTGATCATGCTCCTTTTTCGATTTAAGAGTTTTCAGTGATATATATTTTTTTCTTCGTTGTTCCTTGCCATTTGTTTTTCTTGTTTTCTTATAGGGATGACAAAATCAACCAACCCCCCTCGCTCCGTTTAGTAAGCAGGGCAGGGACAGGGAACATAGTTCACCCCGAACCCAACCTGACTATTATTTTAATTCTGTTCTAATTTATTTTATATTTTGTAATTTAAATCGTACATAAAAACACATGTTTAAGCCCCATTCTTTCTCATTTTTTCCTATTCATTTTTCTACCGTACTCATTTTCAACCACACATTCTTCAAATAAAATAATATTATACACAAATCTAAAACTTTTCATCACTCTTCTACCACACATTCTCCCATCAATCACTATTCAAAAACTAATTTTTTCTAAAAAAAAAAAAGGGGGCCAAACACATGCTAAATAAGTAAAGATGACAGTAAAAATGGTTTTTATTATCCTCGATGGTGAGGAATGCCCTTGCGCCTACCTCCATCCATTAACATCCCTATTTACAGATAGGGTGTTCAAAGATTGAAATAGTGACAAACTTGACCAACATTATACATCTATACTAATGCTTCAATGCAATGTTTGATGTACAGTAATGGATACGATTGCATAGTACAAGATACAATCCTTTTGTATTTCATTATTAAAAATATTACACAATTCAGTAATCAACAGTTTAACAACTTAACAAACATAACGAAGATGTTATAATAGGTAGCGACTTTTTTCCTTCATGATTTGAGATCTCGGCTAGAGATGATTACTGATGAGTGTTCCACACTCATGATATTTATGTTACTTAATTCGTTATTTTGTTATCCTTGAGAGAGTTTTAGGGGTGTTTTAATGTGTGTTTTGATATCGTGATATAGATTGATGAAATTGAAGAAAATAAGCAAAAATTGGAGAAGACCGGCTAAATTGTAAGAGATCCAAAACTCGAGGACTAAAATCTAGATACTCAAAAGTTGTGTTGAACCTCAAAATGAAGATTTGAGAGTGTTTAGATTCAATTGGATGAAGAAAAAAAATCAAAGGGATCAAATATAATCAAAGTATGATCACACATCAATTTCCAACCAAAAAAATTATACTCAGAATTTTTAGTCTCATATTGAGACTCATTTTTGATATAGCAAATGCTTGAATTTGAAAAAAATATCTGAAGCAAAGTTGCAGCTCTTTGAGTCAGTTTTCCAAAGCATCTTGAATCACCTCAATCGGATATCGGGAGAAAGAGATGATAAAAATACTAAAGAATGCGCAAGACAGTTTTTCCACCCGAAGATGGGCGTAGCGGCGCCCGTTTTGCTAAAAAGCAGCAAAATTCACAGCACTACAGCGCTGCTACAGTGCCGCACGTGCGAGAAATATGTTTTTGATTATTTTGGATTCTTTTCTTAGCTCAATACAACTCGAACCCCTCCAAAATTTCATGATGATATAAATACAATCCCAAAGACCATTTTTTAGGGGGGAATTCAACACAATTCAAAGAGGAAAATTGGGCATTGTTCAAGAAATCAAAGGGAGGAAAAAAAATCAAGGAAGATGATTGAAGATCTATCCAAAAAACTAGTTTTTCTATTCTCTTCTTTATGTTATTTATTTTGAATTGTATTGATTTCATGTTTCTTATCATGAACTAAACTATTCTTCTAGGGTTTGACTGTAACCAAAACTTGATAGTATGATTTGAATTTATTTTAGTTATTTCTATGAAATTTTTCATTCTATTTATTTGTGTTATGATTTTAATGCTTTCAATTAATTGACCATTATTTGAATGAGTAGATGTCAATCAATTCCGACACTCGATAGATGAGAATTTAGGCGCGATCATAAGATTAATACAACATAGATTTTATAGGTTTCGAGAGAATGTATAAGATCTATGAAATTTACTTCATAAAAAAATCATGAACTTGATAATTTCTAAATTTTAATTCAAAATAGAGATATTGAAATTAATTTCTAGAATTATTTTTTATCCGGCACTCGAGAGAGAGTGTAGAATTAAATTTGGGTTCTTTCTTATAAACATGGAAAATTGATTAGAGATAACTAAGTTTTTGATAATCGTATTTGATAGTTAGGTGAAATCATAACCCTAGGCTTTCTCACTTGATTATTCTTCTAGCTTGCATTTATTTGTTGAATTCGTCACCATATTAGTTTTAAAAAAAAAAACATTGATTATAAAATTCATTCATCTAGATAAAATAGATATTACATAATTATAGTACTTAGTAGAAATATGAATTACAATCACTGTGAGTTCGACACTCTTAACTCCATTACTATATTACAAAATTTGACACCATACACTTACGGTATAAATCACGATATAGAAAACGTGTGACAATTACCTTTTTTAGTAGGATGCAATAAAATGTTCAACCGTTTGAAAATAATTTGGTTCCAAGTTTGTGGAAAAAGAATTGATTAAGCTAATTGACATGAGGTCTGGAACACCCCCTAATTGACAAAATAGTCATGACCGCTGAGGAAACCAGTGGTCGTGACTATTGTCAGAGTGGTTGAATAGCCATAAACAAAGACGGCCGGAGTAGCCATCGGGATTGTGTTTAAGCTTAAAACCCCATTTATTATCAACCACGTGCATCCCTTCAACATAAGGAACACAGGACCATGTCTGATTTTTCATTAATGCAGAATACTCTTCAACCATAGCATTCTTCCAGTGAGGTTCAAGTAACGCTTGACTATCAACTGGTTCTTTTGGACAAGAAGAGGGGTTGGAGAGAGTGGCTGTGGAAAGTTTAGGTTAAAAAATACTAGATTTCGATGTGTTTGAAGTGTTCATGGGGATGTCCAAGTCATGAGGTGCAGAAATGGAAGGTGGAAAAGAAGACGTCCGTATGTCTGCAAGTTCTTGACCTTTAACGGGGGCTAGAACAGGACACAGAATAGACTGGGAATGCTGAATATAATTGAAAAAAAAAATGGAATTGCTAAGGAATAGGGTTAGAAGTACAAAAGGAGAGACTTCTATTAGTTACACATCACACTATTATCAAAATAATAAGGAACATATTATGATAATCTTTCAATACCTTTTAAGAGACGCAAACATTACAACATATAGAGACAATTTACAGAATCAACCTTACAGTTTAAGGAACTTATCGAACCACTCACTGGCTCTTTTGACCATTAAAGGTGTCATCTGATGTCCAATTCCTGGTTCTGTTACCACCTGAAAATAAAGATGACGGGTAAAACACTGAACTTATCAAACCGATCATTGGCTAATAATCAGTCATGCTATGTGTGAGCTAGTGTGTGCACATGCTGCTATTGGAAACTAAGCCCTTTCTACCGTGATTCATTTTAAATTCATAAGAAACATCTAAATATTTTTATGCTTATTAGCCGAAATAGAAACAACCCCCTGACTTTTTATTGTTGATGTTTTATAATATAATGAGGTTTTTATACAGATATATGTGCTTGAGAGCACATTTTTGTGTCAACTCTTATCACGTTTCTTTTCTTTTAGGTTAGGGGGGCAGCATGGATTTCTACCTCAAAATTGTGAAGACAATTGGGATCTTTGTAAGCTTTCCTGGTTCTTGATTCAGGCAGTTCCAAGCCATCAATTGGACAACGAGGATCTTCTTTGCTTAAACTTTCCAAATATTCATGTCAATGCAAGTCCCTTATTTCTTTAGGAGAAAAACATAATAATGTTTACACATTGTTATAATTTAAATGAAATAAACATTAATACCATTTAAAATCAGGAGAGGACGTGGAGCAATGGCTGGAATTGTGTAAGGCGAATCAAACCGAGAGGCCAAACCAGGAGCTATTCTGTCCCAGACCTGTTGAGAATTGTAATATCATATGGAGTTCAACATTCAGAGTACATAGCTGATTAAGCTACATATAAAGGTGTAAAAAAATGCAGGCCCGGCCCATTTAACGCTGACCTTCTCCACTACTTCTTTATCAATGGTGCTCTTGCCTAAATCAATCCGTGCTTCTGGAAACGAAGAGCAGTAAAGCAACATTCACATATTAACAAGTTAAAAAAATGCTTTCCAAGAAAAATGCATACACAGAATAAGGTCATAATTAAATTCCGAGCAAAAATCCTTTCAGGCTTCTCTGCGTCTCACCTTCAAATACAGCCTTGATACTGTCAACTCGAGCTTGCCACTTGTCATGTTAAACTGCCCATCGAAATCCCTAAGAAATATTGTAAATATTTAGATTGTAAGATTATTGTTCACTTAACTGATCCAAAAGTTCCAAGACCTACCTGAACACCAATTATAGGGACAACTACTGCATACCGAGTATCAGCAGCAGCAGCGAACCATGCATGCATTCCTGCACAGTGGAATTGCATTGTGAGCTCTGCAACTTGAAGAAAGATTCATATTTAAAATGTAGTTATCTTCCACTAAATTCCAACAACCTCCAAGTGATTTGCCTGTAATTCCTATCCTAGATGGGTCTACATCCTCCCTTTGAGTAAGATAATCCGCCAATTTTATCAAGTCCCACACCTGCGAAATTCAGTTTACGCATATTTTTAGATGGAACATACAATTTTAAAAATGTATAGCTTCATGGTCCATACTGTAAGATAATTGATTCCCGGTTGACTCATCAATTGATATAAAAAAATTTAAATTGTCAACATTGACTTGTCCAAATCCGTAAAGAACTGTCTTTAACAAATACAGGATATGGCACCATTTCAGCATCAAATATGAATGGCATCGTATTGCCTTTCTTCCATGATGACACCAGAGCCTGCATTATGACAAAGAAAGAAAAAAACTAAGTCAATCTAATCACTGAGGGTGAACTCGGATATTCTTTTCAGCTCATTAAGCCTAGAGAAGACATGCACAAGTCTGCAGTATTGCAAAGAAAGTAGGGAGGGGAAAAGCTATTCTTTTCAACTCTTTTATATTCAAGACAAGTGGTGTTCTCGCCACAACATTTGGTAATATCTACATATGTTTGCCAGCCAAACACCATTCTACATAAGCAACGCCTTGAATTCCTCATCATGTCAAGGACCAGAGAGCTTATCCACTTATTGATGCATACTATTTCTTACTTAATAAAATTTTTAATTTAATATATCAATGAGAAAGAAAACAAAAGGGAGCGATCCAGTAAACACACATCTCTATAGGTTGTCAGACTGCTGGCACGCTCTCCATGATATCGAGAATCAATGGCTACTGCTATGTAATCCCTTGAAGCATATGCCTGAGACAATCGAACAGATAAGGCAAACTCTTGTCCATTAAATCATCTTATAATGCTGCAAGCATGTGAGAAAATTATTTAATAATCACCTCAAGCAACGGCCGCAGCCACTCCTTGCATTTATTTGTGCTATGTAGAAAGACAATTGCTGGTCTTCTTTTTTTACTGCTTTCTTTCATACTCAATATCAAAACTGGCAGATGTCCTTGATCCCCTTCCTAGTTGGGGCTATGAAATTATTAGCCAACTCATTCTAATCGTATTGAGAATGAATACCTATATATCAGGTGCATCACTCTTGTAGTTTCATCATAAAATAACATTACTAAACGAGAACTATCATAATATTTAACATCGCAGGCTTTAAAACTCAACTTGTTTATCCTTTAAATAATAATCTGGAATAATCAATTTTCCACCTATGCATAAAATTAGCAATTGAAAGAGGATATGACCTATATGTTTATCTTTTGGTTTGAAGAAGAGGGGGAGGTTCTAAACAAGAGAGACAGATTGATTATACAATTTCCATAGGAACTGCCACCTATCAGAGTAATCAGGAAATGGATAAACTGTTAACATATTGAACTGTTCTTCCATTGGGAAAAGAGAGAAGAAATGCATAATGACGCAGTCAGAGATTACATAATGAATTCATAATTTTTTTTTTCTTTTATTCATTAATTATTTTCAAATGAGAACTTTCTGCTCTCCAATGTTGCATTGAACCTCAGAATTATGTTCTAGGAAACAAAGACCTGTACCACCTCTATACCATGTCCAAGTTCCCTATTTCAAGATATAACAACATCCTAAAAAGAATCAAAGAAACAAAAACAGATAAATCCTAGATACCTCGGTAATCAGGTACAAATTCTCCTCCTGAATAAGTTCCTTAAAATTCGGAATATCTTTCTTTGGAGTAGACTCCATTGCCTGTATGTGCCAGAAAAGGCATCAGGAAAATAGAGTCGACTATTGATGAAACGAAAAAAAAAAATCCTAAGCAGTTTCCAACCTTGCTGAAGGTTGGCTTTGGAGTTTCCTGATTCAGTGGATCTCGCACAGGTTGAGCAGGTTCAACAGAAAGAGGAACTGACAACAGTTAAGAAACATTTGAATTTCTCTGCAACTGTTAATGAAGAATCACAGATGCAATTTGCATTCAGATCTAAGAACACACACAGACAGAAAAAAAAATATACCAAAAAAAATATTTATAGCTTCCCTGTCAATAAATGGCCAATCAAAGAAATGTACTCTGCATAGTTAAAAAGTGAAAGGCATTTTCAGGAAACACAAAAGTTTGAACACGTGTTGGACGGCTTTTTTTGGTCTTATGTATGTTCCTGTTGGTACCTGCAATCTACCTAAACCAAAATTCCATTAAATATCACCTGTCAGAACATTATCTTAATTTTACATTCAATACCCTTAATAGATTCATTTCCTGGATCAACAATTAGAAGAAGCTTTTTACTCGTAGAGATTAAATTATAGATCCCAATCCGGTTGACATAGTTTCTGCCACGTCGTTAGTTAGTCTAAAAGGTTCAATAGTTAGACAGTTAGCAGGGTAAAAGCGTAATAGTCTTGTAGTAGAAAATGCAAAAATATATGGAGGGAAAGGGAGCTGCGGAGGGCATTCAATTACTGATTTTCTGTTAGGAAAGAGGAGAGGGGGGGGGGGGGGGGGGTGCTCTCCAATAGCCTGGGATTTGTTATTTTCTCTGTTCATTTATTCATTCAATACACTTTACATTGATCTTCTATTGATTACAATTGATAGATCTCATTCAGCAAGCAGCAGTTAATTTCTATGACTTAATCTGAGGCCTAATTCTGTCATTCTTCAGCCAATTGCATATTCACAGGAGCTTCCACTGGTGCAGCAGTAAATGGGGACTATCAATTACCAATAAATTTTTGACCACAGTGATAACAATATTTCCCGGGAACAGAAAATTATGCTAATATCATGTGTCACAAGTAGAAACCATTCATTTCTAATCTTTAATCCATTTAGAGCTGCTATTGCTTTGAAATTGAGACATAGACAGAATGCAGTCATTTCTGAAGCTTCTGAAGCGGCAAGAATAGATTTTGCGCAGCAGCATGGTCACTGAGCTGTTATTTTAGAAGGAGGCGCATAAAATGGGTAAAACCTATTACAAGGAGGGATTAAGTTTGAACTTATTCACAAAGATACTATCCAAAAGTGCTTTTAAATTATTATTGAAGAGAATGCGACGGGGTGGTACATATTATGGCCTCACGGGGGCAACTATTATGTAGGGAATTTCATGTTGGACTGGATCCCCTCCTTACTGCATTGTATCGTGTATCATTTGGTATCTGAATACAATTTATTGCAGCCGGTAAAATAAGAAAACTCATTGTTTCCTAGTCATTACTCTTTATTTCCATAAGCAATTTTCATTCTTAAGTTTCTTTTGTCATCCTCATTGATCTACTATATACAAGTTTACAAAATCAATAGAAAGCATATATTACCACCCACATAATTATTTTTTACCTGCATACATTTTTGCAGAATGGTAGAAATATCTAATTTATTACCCATAGAAATATTCAATATCTTGCAAAGATAAGAAATTTCCAAGAATTTTTGAACTGAGCATGAGAGTAATGACATTCCTTTTCAATTAGAGAAGGGGGAGACTTAATATCCGACTTCATAATATCACAAGATGCATTATAAAATTTTATATATTCACTTTCACAAGCTGTAACTCATTTTCATTTTAGAGATTTATTTTTCTTTTTCTCCCTCCCATCCTCCATTATCTATCACCAATCACTATAGAACACACAAAGTCAAACATCATTTACAATTGGTAAATATTTTCTAATTCCAGCTTCTTCTTTTTTTTCTTCGTATACAAACATTTCTTAAAATTCAAAACCTGAAATGTGAGAAATTTCCATTCTGCCAACCGAGGTAGAAATCAATCAAAATCTTTAATATCAAATCAAACAGCAGCAGAAAACTTCAATAAAAGTCAAAATCTAAACCGAATTCGGCTCGCATACCAAACATAAACGAAAAACCAAACTAATTTTAAAAAAATTCAACACAGATATGCCAATCTTCAAGCAATTAAGTACTCCAAATCACATACAAAAGTGTGAATGGGAGTGAAAATTACCTTCTGCCGTTCGACGGCTGCGACTGCGAAGAACCTGGAGAAATTCCTCTCGAAGCTTGGTAGAATCCATGGAATCTTCCATTTTCCGATCAACTGACCATTGTGGAGCCGTTGTAGAGTGTATTCATTACGACTAAGTTCGTAATGAGCAGTGCTAGATCTACAGAAGGGGATGCATGGGGGTGGTTTGGTTTACAGACAGTTACGTGGGTAACTTTTTTTAATTTTTAATTACAGTGGGCCACCGCTACGAGGGAGGGTGTAAAACTCGTATACCCTTGTTCTAGAGGTGTCAAACGAGCCACGAGTAGCTCGGGCTCGTTTTTTTACGAGCGGCTCGTGACAACGAGCCACAAGTCGAGTTACCCAAATTGGTTTACATATAGTTACGTGGGTAACTTTTTTTAATTACAGTGGGGCCACCACTACGAGGGAGGGTGTAAAACTCGTATACCCTTATTCTTGAGGAGCCAAACGAGCCACGAGCAGCTCGGGCTAGCTTGCTCGGCTCGTTTTTTTAAGAGCGGCTCATGACGACGAGCCACGAGCCGGCTCGTGGGCTTATCCTAATTTTTTTTATTTTTTCAAAAAGGTTAATATTCTATTAAAAAAACGAGTACCCATTTTGGGTGAGTTTCGGGCTCGTCGAGTACCCATTTTGGGTGAGCTTCGGGCACGAGTCGAGCTTAAGCTCGTGTGGACATGGGCCGAGTCAGCTCGACTCGGCCCATTGCCACCTTATTCCTTATTCCTCGTGTACAAAAAGAAAGCCATCCGAATTGACCAAAATACACCTAAATACGTAGACCCACCATGTATTTAAAAGAAAAAAAATGCGCAGAACCCACAAATGTGTGTATTTTGGCCAAATTCTGGTAGCCATCTTTCTGTACACCCAGCGCAATGACTCCTATAAACCTCATTACTGTACACGATGATTTATTCGTAATGCTCTGTTGATAGGGGACAACTGTGCATGTCCTTGCACGTGTGAGAGTGAATGCCCCGTGCTACAGAGTTGTCGTTTCATTATTCACTCTTTCTCTTAAAAGAGTGAATGTGAGATTCACTATTCATTTTTGTCACATTGGTTTTCACATTAATCTAGTTTGAAATCAATTTCATCATTTGTATTATTGTTCCATATGTGGACAAAAAGATTTGTCGACTTAATTATAAAAAAAATATCTGTAAACCGACTTAGTTACATGCAAATGCACTAAATGCAATTGCAATGACACGATTTCTTCTTTCTGTTGTCTTCGACGTATTTGCTGCTTATCATGATTAATTCTTTGTCTTTGACGTATTTGCTGATTATCGTTATTGACATTAAAGGTAGATTTCTACTCATTATTGTTATATTTTTGCTTTTTCATTTAATTTTTTTCTGCAACCTGCTTTCGATTTTTTCGTTTTTGTTTAGTTTTATGTTTTCGTCCTTCCATGTTGCGTTAGTTATACACAAATCTTTTAGGAGGGCTTTGTTCTGTATTATCTATGACGTTGTTAAAAGGTAAGCTTAAAATTTATTTTCTTGCCTGATGCTATGTAGGTTTAAAATTTTATACACGAGATGATAAAAAGTTACAGAGAGCAGTGAAAGAAGAGTGAGAGAAATCTAGATAATAGAGAAAAAGAAATGTTTAGAGACAAAGAGAGACGTTAAAAACAAAATAAAAGACAATAATAAGGAGGACGAAGAAAAGAAGACGGCGGAGGAAGGAAAATGAAATATTCGAAATTCTGAAGATTAGAACAATTTATCTTTGCTCTTAGAATAATATAATCTAAAATAAAATCGTATAACAATCTTGATTTTGTTGTAGATTATAAATATAAAAGAATTTAAGATTGCTTCGCACATCACGGATCAAAGAGCAAATGCTCTGTGGTGTCCGCACGAAGCAAATGCTTCATGGTGTGCAGAGCATTACAGAGCAGTTTTTTTTAATACGTCCATTAAAAATATTATTTTTTCCTCCTTTCACCATCTTTGGTATTTGTTATAAAAAAAAGGCGTTGCCCTTGAACTCCCACGAGGGGGGCTGCCCCCTCGACCCCCGAGCCCCTCGAGAGGCGCCACTTCTCAATTTGGTAAAAAAGCATGTAACTTACTTCAATATACGTCATATACTTTGATTTTTTATTTTTATTATGATTTTCTGTATTTCAAATTTTTAGTCTGTCAATATCGAATTTATTTCCAATTTTCTTTAAGTTGCAAAATATCATTCTCAAAGTAAAAATATTAGAATTTTCAACATCAATTGAACTGTGCTATCTTCAGGTATGATATTTTTGTTATTCTTTTCTAAATTTTGTAGAGTTCAATTTGTAGTTAATCTTTGTATTTTTTCCTAAAGTTATATTATTTATCATTCAACTACTATTGACAAATTGTGGAGTTTAATTTGTATTTATTGTTCTTTTGTATATAGTGTCCAATTGTATTTCTCGGTGATTGTAATCGACTACAGTAGTGCACTCTATCTTCGGTAAGTTCCTCCAATTGAACTATCTAGGTTTTCGTTTATAGATTTATGTAGTACATTTATTTTGGTTTTTATAAAATTTGTAATAAATTGTTAGTTCTTGAACTTTCTTTGTGCATACTACTTTTCTTTCCTTTTGAAGTATATTTTCAGTCATTGTTCACAAATTTTGATATTTTAAACTATAGTTTTACTGTATGTATATTTTAACATATGTAAGATTATTTTTTTCTAAAACTTTTACTTTTTACAACTACAATTGAGAGTTTAAATTTATGTATTTTATAAATGTTATACTAGAGTTTTATGACTTTTATCCAACAATTTTATTTCACAGTGTGCTAAAGTTGGTATTATTATTATTTGTTAATTTTTTTACTAAAAAAATATTTTCTATTTTATTCAGATCGGTGGTATATGTATTGTCCTGATGAATTATCTAGAAACTGGTAATGAAGTGCCCGATTTTATTAATCTTGAAAGTATTTCCAAAAGTACAAGTAAATCATATAATGCTTTCATTCGCCAACAACAAAATCGAAGGCATGCGAATAGGAGGAATCGAGTTCAAACCGTAAGTATTGATCATCGTAAAAGGATAAATGATCATATGTTATCTCAAAATAATAATTCTGGTGTTGCTTATGTGCATGAATCTATAATATATTCTTATTCTGAGGGTTCCACTTCAAATGAAGAATCGGCTAATGTTTTTTATTATGAATTATGTGGAAGTTTTAACTTGTTGAATATACCAACTACTGCATATGTGTTACCAATGATAAGGGCGTTTTTATACGTTTATTTTGGTTCACAAACATGAATAATTGTCAATAAACATTCGGAATAGAGCTTAATTTGTGTAAATTGTGTTTGTAAGACAACAATGAAGATTATGGTGAAAACTAGAGGAAAAATAGAGAAAATAGGCTAAAAATGAGGAAACAAAAGTTCAGGAACCAAAATGCAAATAACCAAAAGTTGACTCGAGGCCAACTCAAGAGCGGACACGAGCTTATTCATAAATTGAGGAATGCATGGGATGATTGGAGGAAAATAATGAACAAAAGAGGTCAAAACAAGAAAAATGTGAAGTTGGAGGACCAAAATGAAGAATTTGCATAGTTAATTATACCATGCAGCCGCAAGGTATAATTAACCATGCGACCGCAAGCATGGTGGCAGGGAAAAAAGTAAGGAAAAAAATTGTTCCTTGCGGCCGCAAGGAAGGATTTCGGCTATAATTTTCTGATTTCCTTATGGTAATAATTTTAGGGCAACTATAAAAGCTCAAATAAGTCCAGAAACTAGGGTTACAACTTCTTAAAGAGAAAAACAACCTTTTTGAGTAAGAACGAAGGCAAGGACGAATATTTTCACTCCAAGATCCAAGATCTCAAACTTTACATTCAAGAATTGGGTGATGTCTTCTCCTAAATATTTTCTTTGTTGTTTTAATTTATCCAACATGCTAGGCTAGGCTTTTATTGTACTATGTGAATGATGAACCTCGTAATGTGAACTTTTAATTTTTTATTTTGCAATTTGATTTTAAACACGAATGTTGGATGTTAAATGTTTATATTCACTTTATCGTCTCCATAATTATATGCGCAATGATTATGTGAGTTTGGGTGGTCTATTTCATGCATTCGAAAGAAGGAGAATATATTCTACAATGTATAAATCATCATAATGTTCTATATGGGATATAAATATACAACTATGCTTTACGTGAGTCTTTAAGTGTTCATAAAACATTATGCATTCTTGTATGTTGGCATTTGTCATAAAATTATAGTCAAATGGTATGCGAGAATAAGTTTAAATATACTCGAGTGAGATTGTTGAATATTTTAGAAACATTGACTTGTCAATCGATTTATCGTGCTATCAAATTGTGAAATAAAGGTTAAAAGTGAACTTACTTAGTGATTCAGGATCCTAGTACACTTTTCATTCATAGATTTCTTCAAATATTTGCATTCACATCGTAATTTGCATTTAGTTGGTCATTTTCAATTAACTTGCATTTGTAGTCTAATTTAGATAATTTCATAGTTTAATCATCTCCTTTAATTACCTTAGTTTCGGTTAAGGTCGAGATAGGTAAAACTCAAACTAACTCAATCTCTGTGGGAACGATACTTGGACTTAAAAACCTATTTTATTACTTGAACGATCTGTACACTTGCGGTAATCAAAGCCGAATACATTTTCGGCGTGTCAACCAACATGCAACTATTGTAAGTATTGTGGTACACGAAAATTTCATAAAGAAATGAAATGTTTTTGTTGTTGTGATGGAAAAGTAAAACTTTTTATATTTGATTGACCAAATGAGTTGTACAATTTATTTATTTTTAAAGAACCTACATGTATGGAATTCAAAAAAACTTTCACGTGGATATAATAACCACTTTGCATTTACTTCATTTGGTGTGAAGTACGATAATGAACTCTTTAAAGCATACCGAGGAATTTACACATTCAGAATTCATGGACAGATATATCATTATGTAAATCAACTTATGCCACAAAATAATACGCAAGATTATATGCAATTATATTTTTATGATACAAATAATAAAATTCCAAATCGTATAAAAATTTCTGAAAATTTAGTAGAATCTACTTTGATTCTTCTAATTGAAATCTTAAAAGTAAATCCATATAGTAGATTCTTTAGGTCTTTAAGTAATATAATCAATTTGCACGATCATCAAATACAAATAAGATGTCACCCCGGATTCGATTAGAGAGTCTGCATACTCCTTCAACGTCTCAAGTAGTTGTTGTATGGGTTGAGGATGATGAGAATGCAAATAATCATGTTCGTGATATTACTATATATGACCATTCTGGTGATTCGCATACGGTTCATTATTATTATGGTTGTTATGATCATTTACATTATCGTTTGATTTTCCCATTTGGCGAATCAGGTTGGCATGACAACATTTAAAGATATAAACACACATCTTCTCAACCTCAGAATTTGGTTGACCATGTTGCTGTTCCTAAAACAATAGATTCTGCAGCTCAAATTATTGAAGAAGAGGCTAAAGGTTTGCTTATATATTTTCTCTTATGTTTTCTAATTTTAAAAATATAGATATTTTAATTACATATAAAACTTGTTTCATTTTTTTTTCTCATGCAGTGCTTCATAAAATGAAGAAACGGTCTCAGATTTCATGTCATGAATATTATGCATACAAGCTACAAATTAGACATACTGGTAAGTTTGTGTTGCTTCACACTGATAGACTTTTTCAGCAATATGTTGTAGATATGTATGTTAAGATTGAAACGGCCAGATTAGATTACTTTCGTAATAACCAGAAACAAATTCGTACTAAACTTTATCAAGGTATTGTAGATAGTGTGGAAAATGGGGAAACAAGATGGTACAAAATTGGAAAGAAATTTGTTTTACCACAATCCTTTACGTATGAACCTAGAGATATGCTAAGGAGGTACTTAGATGCTATGGCTCTTGTCCAATGTTATGGAAAATCAGATATATTCTTAACTATAACATGTAATTCGAATTTGCCAGAAATTAACCAAGAATTGAAACATAATGATGAGGTTCAAAATCGACGGATCTAATTGTATGTGTATTTAGAGTAAAATTAGAATAGCTTAAAAATGAGTTGTGCAAGAACAATATTTTTGGTCATGTTGTTGCTCATATATACATGATTGAATTCCAAAAAAGAGAGTTTCCTCACGCTCATCTATTGATGATTTTTAACCGTGGTCATAAGATTTATTCCGCTCAACAAGTTAATAGGATAGTCTCTTGTGAAATTCCTGAAAAAAATAAGTACCCTCATCTTTATTCAGTTATTGTAAAGCATAATATGCATGACCCTTGTGAAAACTTTAATCCCAAAGATGTATGTATGGTGACAATAGTGATTGTAAGAATAAATATCCGAGGAATTATTGTAATAGTACTATATTTGAAGATAATTCATACACATTGTATAGACGTCGTAATAATGGTATTAGTATTAAAGTTAGATGTCAAATGTTAGACAATCAATATGTTGTACCATATAATCCTTATTTAAGTACAAAATTTGACTACCATATCAACATTGAAATATGTTCTTCGATTAAAACTGTAAAATATTTGTATAAATATGTATACAACGAATATGATTGTATTAATTTTTTCGTTAACAAAGATGAAAAAGAAAAAGAGATTGATGAAATATCTATTTATCAATCTGCTAGATGGATATATCCACTTAAGGCTATGTGGATGATTTTTTCATTCAATTTGTCATAAATTTATACAATTGTTTATTCTTTACAACTTCATATCGAATATCGTCAACAAATTACATACAAAAATACGGATGATTTATCTACTATTATTGAGAATAAAAATACAAGAGAACAATGTTAGCCAAATTTTTCCGATTGAATAAAGCAAACGAATTTGCTCGAATGCTTTTGTATCGAGATATCCCAACATATTTTGTTTGGAATGCAAATAACAAAGCTTGGACTCCCAGAAAGAAATAGATTGTTATACGACGAATTGTCTAAGCGAATCCATCTGAAGGAGAACGATATTTCGTTCGCATTCTTCTTAACCATATTAAATGGCCAATATCATTTGACGATATAAGAGCTTTCAATGGAATAACTGTTGGTACATTTCGGGAAGTGGCACTTTTACATGGTTTATTAAGTGGAGATAATCGTTGTAATGAATATCTATCCGAAGCTATTATTTATATTATTTACAAAATGCCTTGTTCTTTAAGATGGTTTTTTACTACACTTTTTACACTGTGCAATCCTAATCATCCAAAGTTATTGTGAAATAATTTTAAATCTTATATGATGGATGATTATGTACATCAAAATATATCTATTGAAGCTGCTGAAATACGAGCTCTGGAGGATATAAGTTCTATTTTAGAATCCTTAGGTAAAAATATAAATGATTATGGAATCGTGTCGTTTAATGTAAATATAGATGATGATGAAAGGTTGATAATAATGGTTGCAGAAGAAACAATTAATTTGGATATTCAAGAAAACTTTGCTTGTGCCGCAATGTTAAATAAAGAACAACAGTTTGCATACGATATAATTATGGAAAAAGTAGAATTTGAATCAAGTGGTGCTTTCTTCATCGATGGTTTGGGATGTACATGTAAGACTTTTTTATACAAAGCACTCTTAGCTGGTGTAAGGTGTCGACATTTAATTGCTTTGGCAATTGCGTCCTCTGGAGTAGTTGTATCTTTATTACTTGTAGGTCGAACATCTTATTCAAGATGTAAAATTCCTTTGAAAATAGTTGGCGAAGTCACCTGCTCTGTTAGCAAACAATCGACTTTAGGAACTTTGTTGAAAATTTCTAGACTAATAATTTGGGATGAGGCACCTATGGTAAATCGTTGTACTATTGAAGCTGTTGATAAAATGTTTAGAGATATTACTGATTGTAACTTGCCTTTTAGTGGAAAAGTGACCGTTCTTGGAGGAGATTTTCAACAGGTTTTACCAGTTGTACCGAAAGGAAAAAAAGAAGACATAATGAAAGCTAGCCTGATTTTCTCATATCTATGGCATTTATATGTACATCTACCATTAGTTGAGAATATGAGAGCGAAGCTCAATTCCACGTTCTGTGATTACTTGCTTAGAATTGGAGATGGAACATAATAAGAACATACTTGTAAGTTTATTAAGCTTTCAAATAGAATAATTTTACCATTTGAAGATGAAATCACGTCTCTGAAAACTTTGATACATTGTGTTTTTTCAAATATAGAAGCATATGCTGATCATTTACATATCATGGTAAACTATGTTATTCTTACGCCTACAAATGAATGTGTTGACTATATTAACAAACTTCTACTTGAATATATTCCTGGTCAAATTTTTAAATACTATAGTTTCGATGAAGTTATTGAGAAATCACAACAGAATGTGCAAGAAGATTTCTTGAACACTTTGACATTAAATGGTATTCCATCTCATGAATTAAAACTTAAGGTAAACTGTCATGTAATGTTATTGCGGAATATTAATACTTCCGAAAGGTTATGCAATGGAACATGTCTTACTTGTCGAAAATTTGAGAGAAACGTTATTCTTGCTGACATCACAACTGGTGAATATCGTGGAAAACAAATTTTTTTACCAAGAATTTATTTTATACCCCTTAAATCTGATCGAACCACAATTCCATTTAAAAGGACTCAATTTCCAATTAGGCCGTGCTTTGTAATGACAATAAATAAAACCCAAGGTCAAACACTTGATGTTGTCGGTTTGTATCTTCTATGACCAGTTTTCTGCCATGGCAGTTACATGTAGCGTTATCAAGAGTAAAAACAAGCAAATCTCTAAAAGTTTTACTAAAACCATCAACCACATATACTTCGCACAACTCATGTACTGAAAATGTTGTCTATAAGGAAATTTTTTCCTTTATACACTCATAGAACAACATTTTCACAAGTATATTTTATGATGTTCGATTCGAAACATTATTACAATTTCCTACTATTCAGTATTTTCATAACTTATTTCATATATTTATAAAACAATATTTTAATATGCAGAAAATAATATTTTTCATTTTATATACAAGTTATCGGAAGTTCTATTGATATTATTCAAAAGTTCATATCAATTCTTTACTACTTCTGTATATTTCACAGGTATGAATTAATTTAAAAATAAAATATAAATTTCTTTATTAAGATCTAATACATTATGTCACTATATTTTCCAACATTTCATAAATTTACTCATTATAGTTCTCTATCTACCACATTTTTCTGCAAATAAAATATTAATTCATCCACAAAAGATGTCATATTTATGTAAATGGTGATACTATCTCACACGTTCTTTCTGAGTAAGTTTTGTATTTATACAATATCCATTGAACTCTTGATAGGTTTAATATAGTAAGACTAAAGAGTAAAAACAAGTACCCACTGGTTTTGTAGATAGTGATCTCTGTGTTTCTTTTATTCCATTGTCATATATGTACTATTATTTATCATTTTGCAAATTCCTCCAAATCCATTTTTTTGTTTGTTCACGACACCTTTAATATATATTTTTCCTTATATAGAAACTGATTTTATAGGTGCTTGATCTCTGTGATCCTCTATGCAAATTCATGAAACAAGTTAATATATTACTTCAAAGTCTTTAGGATTTGCAGTTCAATAGATTTGTCAAGTATGGTTAGTCTGTTAATAATGTTTTTCATTACTTTAGTCGAATATATTCACTGACATTTAGTTGTGTGATTGGACACAAGTTTTCTGTTACTAGCAAGAGTCCCATCTTCTCGAAGGCATCCACGATTAGTGTATTCATACAATTTGTAGTCTATCAAGATCTTTTAATGTTTTCATGTGGCATGTTATACAGACTGTGTTTCCGTGTAGTACAAGGGAATGAAACAGATAAGTTCATTTCCTATTTTAAGCCATGTATAATACCTCAAGAAGGTAGAGTTGCTTCAGGCTTCAAGCATATGGAGGTCGAAAAGTATAAAACCCGCTTATATGTATGCAAAGGAAAGCACGTTGTTCATGTGAAAGAGGT
This sequence comes from Fraxinus excelsior, assembly GCA_019097785.1. Taxonomy (NCBI): domain Eukaryota; kingdom Viridiplantae; phylum Streptophyta; class Magnoliopsida; order Lamiales; family Oleaceae; genus Fraxinus; species Fraxinus excelsior. Next base: position 6,549,523 of record CM032644.1, read on the forward strand.
AAGTTTTATGTTTCTCACTCTTCCTAGTGATGGTTCATCATAAAAATCTTTTTACTAACAACTTCTTATATCTTGGACAAGTGTGTTTTGCTCGATCTTCACTCAGTCATGATGACATCTTTATTCTCGATACCAAGTCTAAAATCTTTCAGTTCAACGGCTCAAACTCATGTATTCAAGAAATGGATAAAGCACTGGAAGTTGTTCAATACATTAAAGATATATATCATGATGGGAAGTGTGAAGTAGCAGCCATTGGTAAGCATATTGCTAATTCAGTGAGTAGATGTCAATTCCTAAATGACCATTGCATTATAGCTTCTTTCTTTCTACTGTGTAGATGATGGAAAATTAATGGCTGATGGTGACACTGGTGAGTTTTGGGATTTGTTTGGTAGTTTTATGCCACTTACAAGGAAAATAACTGATGAGCCTAGGAGCACTCATGATGTTCCCACTGAGCTTTTCTGGTAATTAATTTTTGTCATTCACATTGCTTTCTGATTGGAAAGCTGTTTGTTCTGAATATACAGAACGTCATGAAGTATAGAGATGCTACACAAATGGCTGTCATGAAAGCAATGCAAGATGCTTCTACTGTAGAAAGTTTACTTCAATCTCTAAGGTATTATCTTCGAAGTGAAGTCTCGAAAAGTTGTCAATTTCCTTTGATCAAAAACATTCTAGGCATTGCCTATTGGTTATTGACTGGTACTGAGTTCTTAGCAGCATTTCATGGAATTTAGATGTCTTATATGTTTTTCTTTTTATAGTATTATATTATATTTTACATTTTGGCTTGCTGAATCTAATTTTTTAAATCTAATTTTTATTGGCAATTTGAGAATTTTGACTTCCAATCAAAGTGAAGTAATTTTCTTTCCTCAAATTTATTTTTGATTAGGCCCATGTTTGGTACGGGTTAAAATTTATATTTTAATACAAGTCAAAGTCGGTAATTAATTTTAACCATATATTTAGAGGGTGTGTGGTAGAGATTAAAATTGAAAATATAGTCGTTATTGTTGACTTTTATTAGACGGGTGAGACCCAATAATGGCCATATTTTCAATTTTAATTGGATTTTAAGCCGTATCAAATACGCTCTTAATGTGGTCCACAATTTTTTAGTTGTACATTTCATCAAGGGTAATTGGTACAAAACGTCCCTACCTATCGACCTCATTGTGGAAAACGTCCATACCTTCCATTTATTGACATTTTTGCCCTCATTTCAACATTTCTTTGCAACGAATGTCCTTACGTCCACCTCTCGTCATTTTCTCCGTCAATTAATTAAAAAAACACATTTTCTTATAAATCAACATTTTCTTCAACTTCTACAACCGTTCCACCTTCCCCCTCTCATATGTTCACATCTCATCTCGTGGGTACGGAGTTGAGAAAATACATTGAGGGTTTCCTTGGCGAGCGAGATAAGAAAAATTAATATTGGGTATTTTTGTTTTTTGTTTTGTATTTTGATTTATGGCATGATTGAGAGTGTTTGTGGAGGTCTGATTCTATATTTTGGTGCGCAGACCTTCAAAGAATACCATGTTTCTGTCGTATTTGAGGAACCTTGGCAATGAGTGACTACGGTATGTGTTCATTCCCTGAATTTTATGGGAAATCATCTTATTCCACTATGAAGTCACATAATTTTATTGTGGAAACACCCCAATTGTGTGAATGTGAGTATGGTATCTAAAAGTGCGCATATTGTACTTTGGTGTGAATTCAGTGTCCCTAACGTGTACAATATTGCATGCGGTGGTAATGCTCAATATTTCACTGTAGAAGTATATTATGGAGGCCAGTTTTTTATAAGTTGAACAATGTGGCGTACGAATGGGGATATGTTCTGTTCGTGGACTTTTTTCAGGGTAATGGTGCACAAGAGAAAATTTGTATAAATTCCTACATGGAACTAGTGATGAAAGAGGGTTGAAGTTTTACTATAAGAAGAAAAAAATGAGTTTCTGGAAAGTGAAGTGGATATTCAAGGAATGCTCCGAGACAAGGATGAGCATCCAAAAGTGAAAATATATGTTGTAGCCCAAATGCGATCATATGCATTGCCGTTGCATCCTTGGTCTTCACAAGTTGATGAAGACCAAACGTTCAAAAACTGTTATATACCTTCAGCTGCAAAAAATGAAGGAATAGAGCTTGATGGTAATTGGGGTGATCAATTTTTTGAAGAGCATGCTGATGAGTTGTGGTCACAATATGAGGAAACGTTACAATACCATAACGAAGAAGATACAAATGCTGGTGATTTGAGTATGGAAGAGGATGAAGTTGTAGTTAAAAATGATAATGAAGAACTAAGGGGGAAGAGGAAGTCGAAGGTTTGGTGGAATCCGATTATGAGATGGAACAGGAGCCGTAGGTATTGCTGAAGCTGGGAGTGAAAGGGTACATTTTGACTTCGGACTTGGTGAATCAAATGACCAGCATGTTTGGGATTCAAATATCGACTATGGGGACTCCGATGCTTTACGAAGCATTCATAGTGAAGATGATGATGATACAACTTCAAGAAGAAGAGCTTTCAGTAATGCTTTTAATGCGGGGACATGTATGGAGGATCCAATCTTTAGGATAGGTAGCATATTATTTACTTCTTTATTTGAACCTGATTATGTGATTCTGTTTAATGATGTCTGATATGCATTCACTTTTTTTCCTTCTGCAGACATGGTATTTGTACATTTTTTGGTTAATTGGTGGATGAATTGTGTCTGAGATGTGGTTGAATTGGTGAATGAATTAGGATGAGATGCTGTGATAGAATTGGAGTTTAGTTGCTGCGTAGAAATTGGCTGCACAGAGAAGAAAACATGGATGTTCTGCGCACATTTTCTTGAAATTTAGGGATGTTTTCCGCCCATAGAATTTAAAGGTATGGATGTTTTACGCCAATATAATTTAAAAGTAAGGATGTTTTACGCAAATATACTTTAAAGGTAGAGATGTTCATATAAAAAATATTACTACGTAATGATTATCATCACAGGTTAATATGATTCTTAAAAAAAGGGAAATGACTAATTCATCTTCACCAACTGAGCCAAAATGGGTCATACACCATTGACGCGTAATATGTCATAGTAACCACCATTTACACTTCTTCTTCTCAATTTATCCCTTCGTTACACCCTTAATAAGCATAAGCATAAACTGGAAATGATAGTAGCCATAGTTGGTGAATCTGTGTAGCCAATTTATCCTTTTGTATATATTTTGTAAATCTTTTCAGCATCCTAAAATGATAGTAGCCATAGTTATAATATCTTCTTTGCGACATTTTTTTATTTATTTAATGTAATAATTTCATGTTACCATTAATACTTATGGACTAGGTTGAAGGTGGGAAGGAGTTGAATGAGATATGGGGTAGAACGATATTACCTTGTTGATTTATAAGAAAACAATGTTTTTTAATTAACTGACGAGAGGTGGACGGAAAGATGTTCGTCGCAAATAAATGTTGAAATGAGGGAAAAAAATACCAAGAAATGGAAAGTAATGACGTTTTCTATAATGGGGTCTATAGATAGGGACATTTTGGACCAATTACCCTTTCATCAACTTTTATCAAAATTACTAAAAAATTAATTTTAATACCCACAAGAGTTAAATGAACAAATTTATGATTAAGTACCCTACCAACATATCAACAATACAAAATTTGCAAGGAAGTACATACTTTTAATGATGTGTAGTACGTAAGAACATCTTCAAGATAAAAAAAGTATCTTTTGTATTATAGAGATTATCTTTAAATTTAAAGAGTCAAAGTTTTTATGCACAAAAAAATGCTCTTGCCTCTTCATTTTTATTCTCAAAAAATATATGATTTATTAAATACAATCATTGTACATTAATAATAGAGAATAAATTTGACTCTCTAAATTTGAAAAGTCAAACTCACTCTCTATTTTCTTGAAATTTATTTTTAAACTTTAGCTTTTTAAAATAAATAAGGGAGCGTTTGGTTTGCTTTTTCAAACTATTTTCAGTTTTGCAAAACATTGAAAACATGTTTAGTCTAATATTTCTGAAAATGCATTTTCGAAAAATAAGGATAAATTTATAATATAAAACTCAAAACATGTTTTTAACGTTAAGAATGTTTTCAGTAAAAATTCAGAAAAAAAAAAAAATAGTCAAAATATGTAAAATAAGGATTTAAATAAATTTTTGAAAATTAAAATTTTAAAATTATAAAATATAAAATCCTAACAAATAAAATTTTAAAATTTAAAAGAAATAAAAATCAAGAAAAATTAATTCAAACGTTAAAATTTAATATTATAAAAATTTAAAAATAATAAATAAAAATAATTTAAGCTCTTAATTATTATTTACACAAAAATTCTAAAAAAAATATTTAAATGAACACAGATAAAACAGATAAAAATATTCTCAGTCTACATTATTAGTTTTATTTTTATTTCATATAATTTAAACTCGAGCTATTATTTATTTTAATTTTACTTTTGTAGCGAGAAAAATATTATAAAATTCACCAGCTTTAAAATATAATATTATATGATAATATAAAATTATTCTGTTTTTATTGAATAATCAAATTTAATTGAATAAAATGTCATAAAACAAAATTTCAAAATTTCAAACCAAACGTTTTTTTAGTTGACTATTTTGAGAAATAATATTTCAAAATGACAAACTAAATGCGTTTT